>CAFUXE010000236.1:363837-376405 GCA_903364295.1 Serranus cabrilla | reverse complement strand
CTTTCTGCTCCTGTTTTATCCTCATGGCTTCGAGTTTGACGGGGCTCGGGATGAAAGTGATGTCTGCCCCTTCCTTCACCAGCCGACCGATCCACCAGTCATTGTTGTATTTCTGCAGGACAGTGAAACACACTGATTACGACTCAGGAGCTACGCTGGACAATGTGTTGACATATAGTTTCAGTTACAGTTTAATAATAAAAGGATGTAATGTGCTGATTTTATAGGTTATTCATACAAAATACAGGGCACTCATATTACAGCAAACAACCATTGCCTCTCACCTCTTTTATGTGCAGGAAGTCTTTGGTTTCAAAGTTAATCGCGGCACCTTGGACCGGACAGTCTTCATCAAGGGCCCCGCAGTAACTCACATTGGTTTTCACTGCAAATGCTACTGGTTTGGACTGTTGGGAGACAAAAGGAAAGAAAATTGTTGTATGACAATGTACAGAATCATTTCCCGTTTACTCTGACTGTGCAAGATTATTGATTTGCCTTTTGAAAAGTAACCATTAAGTTTTATTTCTTTAAATTATGTTTTATTTTTCAATTTCATCCCATTTTCCTTCATGATGCAAACTCATTTCATCCTACAGTATCAGTAAAACAAGACAAGGAGCATACTTTAATGTAAACAGTATCCAATATTAATATCTTTAAGTGAGGTCAAAAAGATACATAAGTAATACATTGTTGAAGCAAATTAACAAGAGTAAAAAAGTATTAATATTATGGTAATAATACTCATAATAAAGAGAAATAACTAAGATTAAGAACAATTAAAAGGTAGATGAAAGCTAATTTTGAAACAGTAATTGGGGACTGCAGATTATATCAGTTTCCTTACTTCTCTAAATAATAATACAATTATTAAATATTATTATTTGTATCATATTTCCCAAAGGAGAAAGAGGAAACTGTCAATAAATGGGCCGTACTAACCTCAGAGTTTCAACATGACTCAGCTGTTTAAACACTTTGTAACTGAAGGTGAATATAAAGACAAGCATTGACCTTTGACCTTGGAGCTCTCACCTTGGCTCTCTCCAGCTGCAACTGAGCCTGGCGCTCGGCTTCACGCCGAGACGCCTCCTGGTCCTCCTCCAGGGACAGGTCGGAATCCGAGGGTCGACTAGTGTAGGAATCGGCTGAACCCTGAAAGAAAGAAAGAGGAGAGAAATAAGAGTCTCAGCCCCGGCAGAGAGGAGATAAATCGAACCGAACACCTCGCAGCAGCTGTTGCTCTTTGCTCTGAATTACTCATGATATAGTAACGGTATAAATAGCTCCAATGCAGCGCCGAACAGATCACCTACATCTCCCTCAGTGTCTCCCATGCCTCTCCCCTTGTTCAACCTGTCTCTGAACCTGCCTGTCCTCTTCAGAAGCCGTGTGATCCAGCCTGCAAGGAGCGCCGAGTTCCTGCAGCTTTCCAAAGCAGCCGCCTCAGGGGAACGTGTGCGTGAGTACTGCAACAACACCAACAACCAGCACAGCGCTTGTAGTCTATTTATCCACTCAGCCAGGCACACCAGATGTTGGCAAACGCCCAGAGTCTCCAACAAGGAGAAGGAACACTGATGGGAGTTTAGGGACTATATATTTAGGGAACATGCCAATCGAGTTAAACACTGAACCTGCTCAAAGTTTTACTTGTTGCAAGCAAAAAGGAATAACTAAAAGTTACTATACAAGGACCCACCAACAAAATGGGTCATTCATTATCTATGTTATTATTTTGCCACCTTCCTGATTAGTCCTCATGCTAATTAAATAAGAATATTGATATTCACTGAAATGAAGGAAAACCTGATATTGTGGAAGCTTTTGAAGGACTGAGACTGACATGGACCTGATGTAAATCCTTTTGATATAATTCCTCTTCATGCTTCTCTTTCTTCTGGTTCTATTGGGATTGTAACCCAAAAATAGCAAAGGGTTAATTACTTATTTACATACGAGCTGTATTGTATAACCACTGGTGTCCTCGCTGTTGATTTCTTCTGTTCCACAAAAAAAATACAAAAATAAAGTATTTAAAAAAGTCCCAATATCCCCTTTAATGTAGGATAATAAGACAAAATCCACCTTTACACACATTTTCTAGTCTCCAGATTGAAACAAAAAAGGGTGCAGGAGTAAACCAGTTCTGATTATTTGTGAGTTTTGTTCTGAAGAGATTTAAATTCAAAATTTAACACAATAAAACAACATTTGACCTTTTTAAATTGACATTTCAGTAAGGAAAGTTCTTTCAAAAAGCTTGGATAAACTGAATATACTCTCACAGAATTAAATGAACTTCAGTCCCACCAAATGTCCATTATTTTCAACATTTTTAACCCTTTAAAGCCAAGTTTACACCATGTTGTTGTCTTTTATGAGGAAGAAAAACGACTTCCTGTCTACCAAACGTGAGGGGAGTTTTTCTCCTGGGATGTGTCAATAATTAGCAAAAACACTGACTTTGATGCAGTGCATTAATCACTGCAGTGCTCCATGATACAGCAGCAAAAAACAGCATGCATTAGCCCCATAGGGCAAACATTAGAAACAGTCTAATCTTGTGGGAAATGGTAAAAAATTACACTTTTAAAGGGCTCTACAGTTTGAAAGCCTGATATAATAATTACAAGTGCAGTACAATACAAAGTGCTTTATAACGTTCAATAGGAACAATGTAAGCTTTTTATGTATAGTTATGTATGAATGTATATAACGTCTTATTTTTTTATTTTTATATCTTTATGAGTGTTATCTAAATAGAGTGCATGCTTTTATGTTGGACAGGAACCACAGCCAAAGTTTATGCAGCATGCATTTGCAGAACCTAAATGCTAAAAACATGAAAATAAAAAGCCAGAAAAATGCTCCTATGATGCACAATCACCAACACAAACTGTTCAAACAGAAAACAAACAAACAAACAAAAAGAGCAAAGTCTTTCTATAAAACACTGTGGACAATAATTAAAACTCACATAAAGTAGAGACAGACGCAGAACCTGCCACCCTCTTTACACTTAAACTGCTAAAACTCTCACACAGCTCACCTCACCAGTTCCTACACTCGTCCTCTCACTCCGTCAGCATCCTCCTGTTCCCCCGCGGCCGCGCCGTCCCAGCTGGGTGCAGGCTGGAAGCCTCCTTACATACCAGACAGGAGCACCCACATGAGATAAATATAGCCCAATAACAACGTCATCCTCTCTCCAGCATTCCCATGCCTCTTTGCTTTTTTCCCATGCCACTAAAAAAATCTGTTTTAGCTGAATCCAGCACAGAGTTTGTGTTTATCATTTGAATATCAAAGGCTGCCAGAGGTGGAGCAGAATCTGAAGAGCCTAGCAGCAGAAGAAACAAAACCTAATTAAAGCACACGGAGCTCTGCAGACTGAGTCTCTTCGGCACCAAAGTATCTAAACTTTGGAGACGGAGCACACTTTAGATAGTTGCAAATGTATGTTGTTTACATTTGTCCTGTACAGATAAAAATGAAGGATAAGAGGAAACTTAAAACACATTCCCTTAAAGTTGAAGCGCAGGACTGCCAGTGTTTGTCTCTTTGTTTCAGCCCAGATCCCCAAATCCTGTTAGAGCATCACACCGTTTGTTAGTGGATTCTGTACCGGCTTTAATCGAACACAATGCTCAGATTTTCTTTGCTGTCCGGTTTTTGGCTTTTAAGATTTTGCAGAAATTACAGACTCTGAGAATCTGATATTAAGGATAAAACGCTCGTATGTTTTTTAACCGTCTGAGCATCAACAGACAAATATTTTAACGTATTTTCGGATGATTACATCACTTGATTTATGAATAATATTTTGTCACCATTGTGTGTCCGACTAATGACGCTACATGCAGTGTCGGATGATTTACTACAAGTAAAAGATATTATTCTCTTACATTACATTTCATCACCTTCGTTTGGTAAAACGTTTATCATTTGAGTCAAGAAAACAGTTGCAGGTATGTGAGTTTAAATGTGACTTTCACTTTTTTTTATGTCTCATATAATTGAGTGTCTTTGAGTTTTGTTCTGTTGGAGAAAACAAGGATATGATAACTAAAAGTACTAAAACTACACTGCAAAATTAATCCACACCAAGTAAACGTCTTACATTCAAAACCTCCTTAAAAGTACAAAAGTATCAGCATCAAAATGTGCTTAAAGTATCAAAAGTAAAAGTCCTCGTTATGCAGAATGGACTCACTCAGATTGTTTTATATATTGCAAATATCTTATTAGATTAATATTATTGATGCATTTTAATTTTGTACAGATAGGGCTCATTTTAACTACTTAATATGCTGTTAAATTTACAGTTTAATTAAAAAAATGTCTTTTTTGAAATGTATCATGGTTTTTATATTAAATCTTGACCTGAAAAGTAACTAAAGCTGCATATCGTGGAGTAAAAAGTACAATATTTGCCTCTAAATATAGTGAAGTATAAGTATAAAGTTACATAAAATTCCTCATAATTGAACTTGAACAAATGCATTACATGCCGGATGTTTGAAGACATTTAAAGATGAACTGTCTGAGTTTTTAATACTCAGAGTGGCAGAAAAGCCCCAGTTGTAATGGGGCTTCTCGGTGGTGTCGTGGTTAACACTGATGCCTCAAAGCTAGAGGGGTTCTCTCCGGCTTCCTCCCACAGCCCAAAAACATGCAGCTTAGGTTTAATTGGTGCCTCTAGATCCGTAGGTGTGAATGAGAGCCTGAGCCTGTCTGTGTGTCTGCGACCCGTCCAGGGAGAATCCAGCCTCCCACCACCTCACTCTGGATAAGCTGCTATATGAATAAGATGCGAAAGGTGTAAAAGACTTATTTCAATTGTTTGTTAAGGAAGCCTCTGTTTCTGTCTCTCTTCTCTTTGAGCCTTTCCACTGTGTGATAAATTCTCTTATTACAGCCAATTATTATGTGGAGCGTCACCTCGTTAGTAACTCTGACACATCCCTCAGTGCCTCGCTGTTCAAAGTCATTCCCAGACAGAAGGATTTCAGATTCTTGGTTGCTTTGCGTTTCTCTTCATGTGATGTATAAATTCACCTCAGTGTTTCTCAAAGAGGCCAAATAAGGACACTGAAACTAATGTGGAAAACAGCTTACCCGCTTCAGGAACATTACAAATATCGTAACTGTTTTTTTGTCAGCTTTTGATGGACTTTTGTAGCCTTGTTTCATCAAAGCTGAAGCAAATTTTGAAGCAAAATTTCACAGAATTAGAGACGTTTCCATCAACTGGTTGAGAGTGAATTAACAAAGCTGCAGTAACGTACTTTGGTCAGAAGATGGCAGTGTGATGTGTTGCTTTAGGCTAATCCGTCAGTAGAAGAAGAAGAGAGAAAAACCAATGACTAATAAAGAGGTAATCAAGAGAAAATGGAGAAAAGTCTTCAGGAATTGGATTCAGTTGGCAAACTTTAAATCTTTCATTTAACTCGTCTTGACTGGCAGTGTTTTTATCTCTCGTTAAGTGCATTAACTATTTTTAAAAATAGACAAAAACCACCTCAAGTGAGCGTTAAAACTTTCTTGCACATTTTCATTAGTTTTATTGAATTTTGGTGTTTCCATCAAGCTTTTCTCATGGAAATCTTCAAAATGTGCAGAGAAATTCATTGATCGAAACATGACAAAAGCAAATTTCTATTAGTCTTTGAAACAATCAGGCTGTTCTCATTCAGTGTTTGTAGTGTTGCACTCATCCATAAACCACGTAGTGTGTGTGCAGTCTAATATAACCCGTGTTGATGTTTGTTGTTTGTTCTGACCTCTAGTGGTCGGAGTAATTATGGGGGCAGCGAAGGAGGAAGTGAGGTGTCTTTTTAGAGCTGTAGGATCAAACAAAAAGATTTTAATCCAGGAGAGTTTGTGCGCGCTGTGAAACCCAAAGTCAGCGATGTTATTTTACATTAACATGTAAATTGACTTCCATATGTAAATAAGTCATCTGTCCAGGGTGCACCCCAACTCTCGCCTAATGTCGGCTGTGATGAGATTTTCTGACCTTATCCAAGTAGTTGTGGTCTCTGCACCTAACCAGGCACTTCAGTTTCAACAGTTGAATTTCCAGAAATCACACCCAAGACAAACAGTAACCACTTGTTGAGAACAGCGATTGTGCAGCCGTTTCAAAACGTTGAATAGATCAGTAATATTGCATAAGATGCCACATGAACTAAGATTATTGGTATTTTCTTTTATCAGAGATGTGTATGGAATTATGTTATTTCTTTTCATCCCTTGAATAACATCATTCCATATACATGTCTGTGATAAAAGAAAATACCAATAATCTTATAAGTGAAGACATAATGTAACAGTATCTCATACCAATTAAGTGGTATGAGATCAAATCCACAGTCGTCATCCTTTGCAGAAAATGTTGCAAAGTTTATCTGAAGTTAATATAAGGTGTCAGTATGGGTGCCTTCCAGAGTTACAGTCCTCTTTGTGTTTCCTTGCTGAGTTGCGGTGGACAGATAGTAACACAAAGAGGGAATTTCATACAAAAAATACCAACTTTTAACATTCTCACTTGTGGATTTTTTAACTGTTGAAAGTGGACTCTAAGAGGCTGTTGCACGCCCAAAGTAACATCTTGAAACTGACAAACAGAACCACGAATACGTGTCCGTAAAAAGTCTAACAAAATAGTCAAAATCCATGACATTCAACAGATGATCCTCCCCCCCGACGTACAAGTTCAATGCAAAGCTCTGGAGTCTCTACAGACGAGAGCTGAGACAGAGACTGCATGTGTGCAGTACAGTCTGTCCAGAGAAGACGAGGAGAAAGAGGGAGGGATGAGAGAAGTGGGGAGATGCTGGCAAAGTGAGTGAACAGGAATAGACTTGGGCTGAGACGAGAGTGAGAGGGGAGGGCAGAGGAGAAAAACAGAGAGGAGAAGATGTCTCGGAGCAGACAGACGGGGGACTCATGAATGAAGAGTTTGCATGCAGAGTGATTAAACAAAAAGCGTTGCATCAACAGCGTACCTTGTTACAGATGAGTCCTGTAGCGCTCGAGTCGGAGGCAGACATGATTGTGCTGCCAGCGCTCCCGTCTCCCCCATTGCACAGAAAAGGCGGAACCCTCCTCCCCTCAGCCCGCGGTTACAGGGGGGAGAGAGAGGGAGGCGCGCTCAGCCTAAGTGCTTCACAGCTGACGTTGCTGCGCTGCCTCAACAGCCATTTCCTATACAAAATTGATGCCCTGACTGCAGCACTGGTGTGAACACGCCCGCGTACTGGTACAGTACGGTGGGGCTCTTCGATTCGAGTCTGTCCTCGTGTAAGAAAAGGAGCTTTTCTCTGGTTTCATGCAACCTCCTCTCCTCTCCTCTCCTCTCCTCTCCTCCTCACCACAACACCGATCTCATGTATGCCACATCCTCTAACATCCTGATCCTGAAAAAGTGAAATAAAACCAACCCGGTTGGTCTGATCTTTACGTTCGTTCTACAGAGTCTCATTTTTCACTGGGCACAGATAGAACTCCTATAAATAATCCGAAAAACAAAGACTGAGCCGTTATGTAATCCACGATTAGAACCATAACCAAGAGAGACAACTAAAATGTCCTCTCTTTCAATTAGTGTCTCTGTGTTTAACAGGTGACTGCTTCCACAGCACAGAGGGTGTAAAGTTGGTGGGAGACGGAGCGAGAGGAGGACATGAATGGAGGAATAAAAGGAGAGGAATAGAGGGCAGGGCTGTGCCCGCCCGCCTGTCTGCGTGCCCTGCACCATCCTCCTGACAGGAAGGTGATGCATGAGCCTACAGAACAGAAATGCAGCGGTGAGTCAGCAAGCAGCCATCTAGAGTCCATCAGATGTCTTAATAAGCAGCAGAGAGGTCTCTATTGTAGGAGACGAGCCAGGGCTGCATGCCTTCTCTCCAGCTGCCCCGGGCTCTGAGGACCCTACTTTAGTGTCCATTATGCTGGCAGCATGCGCGCTCTCTCACCCTCATTCAACTTGGGCCGCTTCAGAATTAAGTGCACTCCACCGGGGCTTTTAGCGAGAATGTCTCGGGGCTACACTTCTACATGGCTTCTTTAAATTAAAGGCGAACCCACATAGAAACATGTGCACAAACATGTTATTGTAGCTAAAGCAACTCGCTCCCTCGGATGCCTCTGGAGCCGAGAAGATAGGCTGATTATTTTCATCATTAGTGTTGTGCATGAAGCAGCCGTTGAGTAACAGCTTTTCAAACAGCAGGAGAGGGATGCAAAGATGGAGAGGGAGCGAAAAGACTGCAAGAGACGGAAAGAAGGGAAGAAACAAATCTGAATAGCAAATGATATCGATTGAGCGAGAGAGGGAGTGGCTTTTATATCATGTCATTAGGTGTTTAAGCTCTTTAAAATGGACTGCAGAGGAGAAGAAGGTGAAGAAAACCAGAGGGAAAAAGACGATAAAGATGAAGGGAGGAAGGTAGCTGGTACATTAGAACAATAGGGCCAGATATTAACAGCAGAATCTTCTCTTTTTTGTTATTTTTTGCTGCTCAGACGGTCTAAATATAGCTCTGCTCTCCTCTCCTTCCACTCCTCCCATCACAGACTGGGGCTGGCAGTGGGGAGAGGATAGCGGAGGATTGTCAAAGTTCACTGAGTTTTGATGAATTCCCTCAAGAAAGAGCAAAGCAGATTTGAGACTGGCTCAGCTATATTCACTGATGCCAGATAGCCCATCTGAATGTGAACTAAGTGTCTGTATGGAGAACAAGAACAGAGCCACTGAGGCTCGTCTGTCTTCAGCCGACAGCATGTATTCAGGCTCTGCAGCAATGATATGATATGGGGTTTTTTTTTTCCTTCCCTCCAACAGAATGATATTACATCTAGCAGTGTTCAATCCTCCTGGTAATGTGATGCAGGTGTACTTCATAACGTTGCTTTTTTTAGCTTTTTCCTTCAAAGTTCACACAGGCGTTCGTTCACAATCGAGGCAAAAAAGGAACACGGTGACGCACGCTAATCCTCATCACGACAGGGCTATTTTTTTTTTAAACAAATGACAACGCAACAGCTGAGTTTTGGTGCTGATAACCACTTTACTTTGAGGGATATATGCAGCTATTCTTCAAAATCCTTTTTTATCCAACAAAAAGTTCCCGAATGGTAAAGTTTCTCTGAACACAAGCAAGAACTTCATCCAGGCAACATGTGTTTTATATGTTCAAAATATCAAATTAAAGAAGATATTTTTGTACACTTGCAAAGTGTAGAAAGAACAACTACTGGCCACAGTTACACCAGCAACCTAGAAGATGAGGAATAAGTTTCCAATGAGACAAATTACACAAGAACATCACCTCCTGGGTGCCATTCAGCTCAATGCATCTGCAGTCTGTCAGCAACATAAACAGGCAACATTTTGTGGGACACCTTCGTAATTCATTGCATTTATTCAGTGGGATACCCAGGAACTGTTCATGAGAACTGCCTGCAGACATATTTCAGTTTAAAAAAAGTATTACGGTTTAATACTGCGCCCTGTATTTATTTAGTTGCTGAGCACCGCAGGGCCACCCGGTGCATCCACACGGTTGTTCTGTGAGCAGCTGAGAAGCTCTGCACCAACCGGGAACTCGCAGACTCGCACTTCAGAGAAAACCGTTCCAGATTTCCTCGACAAATCTGCAGATTTAAGCACAGAAGCTTTGCAACCCTTTGACTTGTGAAGATGGCACCTTTCTCTGTGTGTGCAGTGGGAGCTGAGGCAGCATTACAGGCAGAGGTGGATCATCCGGAGCCAGAGAGAAGGTCTCCTGACAGTGCAACCAGAGTAGGGCAGAGTGGATCAATAGGAGAGCCACCCAGATTGCTCCTCCATCCTGTCCCGAGCAGCTCCACCCTCCTCCTGCTCTAATGTTGCCTCGGGATACTTTCTCCCTGCCTGTAATGAGCCCTTGGCAGACTATAAATAAGCACTTACAAGTCACTTCAACACACGCAACACAACTGCTTTCTCACACCAAGTAACAACAGTGTGTATGGAGGCTCAAAGATGGGAAACGTTAAGAGTAATGTTTCAGGTGTAATGATGTGAATCATCAGTGATGGGTTCACACAGAAGCTGGCATACGTCGTGGGGGAAGAGCAGGACGCAGGAATCTCTATCTTTCATCCGTGTTGTCGACTTGGCCTTGGCGGCTACGCTGTGCATACTTAGGCTTTCATCCCCCCGGGGATCCCTCAACCTGACTTCACCAAACTGCTTCAAAGTGCAGGGAGGCTGGAGCTAACCCACATAGCGCTGTGTACCTACAGTGCAGCGCAGAACGGCACAGCGCTGCTGCATCCTTCATTAAATCAGATGTGTTTGTTAGACGCTGACCTGATTTAAGTTTCAGCTAGTCTTGGCTAGTGGGCTGAGCTAACTGAGGGAATGTCAGACTTATCAATATGTAATGGTGTCCTACATATGCGCACATTCCAGCTTTACATCTAAAAACAGCTTTTTCTTTCAAGCTTGAGTCCAACATTTATCAAAATAAAAGACAGATAAATCAAGTGTAGATGTTGGAAATAGTAGAACAGAGAGATGTCCTAGATGAGACCAAACAAACATCCAGTAAAATGACTTCTCCACCCTGGCTTTGTTCTTCTGTATAGAATAATAGCACAGAAGCAGTTTTTCTGAACAGGAACTCAAACAGAAGCTGAACTGGAATCTTTGGCCCTCTCAACATTGCTGGTTCATCAAATTTAATCAAGGCATTGCACACTGATGCGCCAACACACACACATATGCATGCACACACACACACAAAGCACTTCGTTCCTCACGGGACAGGCTTTTAGTGCTCTGTCTCATGCAGTATTTAATTGACCCCACACAGGAAGCCTAGCGGTCCCAAATGCACTCCTTCCCCCCACCAACAGAGAGAGCATGAATGCCTCCAAGTATGCCCACAGCTTCCCACCACTGCTCCTCTGTCACACAACTGCACTAAATGCCATTTTCTGCTTTAGTGCAACTCAGACTTTCCACAGAAATGTCAGCGCTGAGGGTGACGAGTTTGGACGTACATCAAATTTGTTCAAAACGCTCCAAATGTAGATGGAAATTCGGCTCCGCGCTCCACTTTGACAGCCGCATACATCAACTCACATTCCTCAAACTTTCACTCACAATTACCAGAGCTGACTTCAAAGGTTTTTTTTTTCTGTTTCTGCAAAGTACAAATCTTTCATTGCCATCTAATCAGGTATTAGTCAGAAATAATGACTGTCTATTGTGAGGTTTATAGTGGCTATGAATGCAATTTGCAGCAGAGATTAGATGCAGAAGAGATAGCAGCGTACTTACTCAGTTGGAGGTAGGAGAGCACACTCCCCGTCTCTCTCGCTCGCTCTCTCTGCTAGTCAGTCATGGTGTGCTCTCTCTCTTGGGTAACACTGAAGTGTACTGTAGCGTGCTTGTAAGCAGTCTATCCCTCTCTCTTTCTCTATACACCCCCCTCCTCTCTTATTCTCCACCACTCTCAGTACACAACCCTTTGCTACGTCAGTGAGGCTCTCTCCGCTCTGCATATCATCCTTCCCACCCTCTCTGCTGCTCCCCTCTCCTCTCTTCATCTCTACCTCGCCCGTCCAATGGGACTCTGTATCGCAACCGCATGTTAAGTTCATTCAGGACTCTATCACGACACAACATCACTGGAGCGAGCGAGATGAGCAGGTGTTGCTGGATGTATCTTACAGCAAAAATCAGGCTGATAAAAATCTCTCCTCGCTGCTATCAGGATGTCAAATCAATCCACACTTTTAGATGCAGAAAAAATGATCATGCAACACCTTTTTATTTTACTTACATCGAGGGATGTTGGACAAAAGTATGTGGACACATGAATTTTACACCCGTTGCTGCCTCCACTCATGATTGGTTGGCTCTTATTCAGCCACCTGAGCATCAGTGAGGTCATGCACTGATGGAGGCTGAAGGTCACGGCGCACAATTTCTGTTTTAAAAAATGTTTGATGGTGTTGAGGTCAGATTATTCCAAACCAAAGTCAGGAAACCGTTACTTTCTGTTTATGACTTTGTGCAAATGGTCAATGTCAAAGGATGAACCACTTGGTGACCACTGAGTAGCGGTTAAAGCCATGGTAGTTTACTTAAGTCGACTTAAACTAACTGACAGAACAGCGTGGTCTATAGTTTACTGTTCTACTGACTGCCGGTAAAAATAGAGGGTTTGGATAAACGTGTGTTTGGTACTCCTCCCCTTCTGCTAACTTCGCTATCTATTTTAGGACTTAAGCCCCGCCACTACCGGAAGGAAAAACAATCATCTCTCTCCATTGACTTTGTATTGAAAGAAGGAGCCTCCTTGACAACTCTGTCTGTTAGCAAACAGCTGAAAAATGTCTTAAATGTCATCTGCTGTTTGGTGAAATGCTCTACCAACAGGGTGAATAACCCATACACTAGTTTTAAAATCTGACAAACTGAAAAACATTAACTTCATAACACATAGCTAACATTAACTTGTTAACACATAGCTAACATTAACTTGCTAACATATAGCTAACA
>CAFUXE010000236.1:344189-357222 GCA_903364295.1 Serranus cabrilla | reverse complement strand
TTCACAGTAAAAGGCAGCAACTAAAGGCAGAGCACCGCGCCTCGTCCAAACATTTTCACAACAGCTCGGCTGCTACTGAAGCTCCGGCGGCATCTGCGCTGTAAAATCTCTTGTTTCTGGATCCACGACATGATCAATGACTGTACACAAAGCCATAGGCACGGACACACGGATGGATAGATTACAGCTTTCTTTATCAATTATGCAACACCTGCACTTTTCACACAGCCAAGTCCCCGAGAATTTCTGCAGCTTTTTTTTTTTTTATGTGTCTATTTTTGAATTTGAATATTTGATGATCACCTCTGAGTCTGGCTTCTGTAATGTGTGCCTGAACTCACTGACACTTCTTTTTATTTATTTATTTATTTATTACACATTTTCACATTAAACTGGAGGAAAATGTTCAGCAGGATTTGTTGCTTTGCAGGAAATGAATGAAATGGGCTGATCCACTGTTTTACAGCCCATCTCCTGTGGAAATTACATTACACACCGAGAAGATAATTATAGACACTGTTACATAATTAGGAGTGTGAGAGCTTGTAATATTTCCTTTTGTTGTTCATCCAGAGGTGTGTTTGAGTGGGAAGGAGGCGTCCTGAGGATGTCAGGGTGTCCGGGCAGGCAGGGGTGAGATGCGGGTCTTCTCGGTTTTCACTGATCCAGCACTTTGTCCCCCTCACATCCTGTAAACGCCTTCCACTTACACAGAGCCAATCGACCGCGCCAGTCAGGTAGCTCATACTGCCAATGTCAAAAAGACAGGAGAAAGTCACTGTACACACACACACAGAGACAGACACAGGGTCTCATTTGTGGTTGCATAAATGTGCATTTGCTTTAAAAGATCGCCAGAAATAGAAACTGTAAAAACAGGTATTATCAGTGACATTCGCCCTTTCCAACATTCTGTAACTGGTTCATAGGTTACAAAGGTTTCCGTTAGAAAAAGTAACCAAAACGAAGCTTAAAATTGTGATGTTTCTGTCAAAATCACTTTATTCTACATGCCGTCAAAAATAAACAGTTTGCAATAACCAGATCCTGTTGAAAACATTAAATTCTGCTCCTCAGAGACTCTGTGAAGCCATGATTGATTCTGCTGAGACCAACGGTCAAATATTCACTGAAAATCTGTTTACACAGAGCTGAGAGGAGAGGACAGGAGAGGCTGCAAACATGACGATAGCATGTGTGAAGCACATTTCCTCTAATTATTTTTCTTGGAAAAGTGTTGCATATATAAATTAAATTCCAATTTTTTTCTAATTTTATTATCATTCATCAGAAATTCAACTTGTATTTTTCCTCTTTTCATGATTTATGTCTCTGTAACTGTACTATTTTTGCACGAATTGCACAATATATAAGTTGCTCCCACTTCTAGCCATGATTGTGTTGATTCCATAGAGCTGCAGGACTTTTTATTTTATATATTTTTTATTTATGTTGCAGTGAAATACAAAGCCAAAGTGAGTAAACGTAAAAAGACAAAGATCTTTACCTTTTGTATGGTATTTGCACTAGAAAGATAGATAAAAGTACATACAATAATTCAGTAAATTTCTGGAAAATAACTTATTTTTTTTTATTTTTTTTACAGTGTTTTGTGCTTGAGTGGGTGTGGATAATTCAGAAAATGTCCCCTTATCTCTAACTTCTAATGACCAGCCTATAAAGGGAGAGTTTGAAAAGTCTGAGGAGGGTTTTCCAGACGGCAGGAAGTGAAAGTGTCAGCGTAAAGGATGGAAACAATCAGACAGGATGGATTCTGCTGTTGGTTCTAATGATCCTGCAGTTTCCTCTGCAGTGCCAGTGACTCTGCTCCTGACACTGACCACCTTATTGAGTCCGTCTTTATGTCTGACCTTGAGAGATTAATATCAGCAGATAAGGGAGGAAGTGAGCACATTCTGTGCAGGCTCAATGAAGGATCAATGAAATACTGTCATCGGGGTCCTGTCAACCTGCAGCTCAGAGCTCCCCGGGAGAGAAGAGACACTGCCGGCTTTTCTAATACACCACGCCAGTAATGTCGGCTTATTGTCTAGTTTCTCGACACTTTCAGCACTAAAACAGATTCATGACACCAATTTGAAGAATAGTCACAACAGGAACATTGGAAAATCCCTCTAAGATTAGCAGGTGCACTTTGACTGTATCATCGGCAAACTTCAAGATGTGCACGATATGAACATGAATGTGAGGAAATCCAGCCAACGATGCTGCTGTCTAAAATAAACGTAGAGTGCATTCTTAATGTAACGCACCCGGAGGTTTGAAGTTGAATAATGGACTGTGAGTGATCACATAATCATGCTGGTACACATGTGAACCTTATGTGTTCTTTAAAAGATCGCACACAGAAACTGTAAAACAGACATTATTATAGAATTTGAACTTTCTGATCGTCCTTGGACGGAAAATGTATAAAAAAGTAACCAAAATAAAGCTTAAAATTGTGATATTTCTGTCAAAATCACTTCATTCTACATTCTCATTTAAAATGTTGCAAAAATAAAAAAATTTAATAACTAGATCCTGCTAAAAACATTAAATTCTGTTCCTCAGAGACACTGTGACACATGACAAATATTCACTGAAAATCTGTTTACACAGAGCTGAGGGGAGAGGACAAGAGAGGTTTGTAAAAATGCAAAAAGTTCAACATTTATGGCATGTGTTTTTAAAGTAATTTGTCTTTATGTTTGTCATTATAACTGTGTTATTCTGCACAACATTTTTTTTAGCTTCTTTCCCATTTCTAACCATGATTGTGCTGATTCCACAGAGCTGCAGGACTTTATGCTGCAGTGACATTCAAGGCCACAGTGAGTAAAATGTATTAAGAGCAACAACAAACAAAAAATCCATTAGATTTTCAGGTAAATTTAGCCTCTTTCAGCACATGAATGTGCCTTGAACAGCCTTTTAGTGTCAGACTGCACATACATCACCCTGAGCAGTGACTGTAAAACAAGTGAGGCAATAAAAAAGCACATTTCTGAGTGAAGGGGGACTTCAACAGAAAGAAGCTACTGTAATTTGCCTTCAAGCAAAGAGAAGGTATGTTGAAACGGTTTGTAAACAATGGCGCCGACTGCTGGTCAAACTGGAAATGGCAATATACAGTAAATTCTCATACAGTATTTGTGCATTCAAAGCTGTATGAATTCAAGTTGGCTGTACAACTCAAACATAATATTTTGTTTACACACCAGCCAATTCTAGAAAGGTGGAATAAGTACTTAAACTAAAGTAGTGCATTCAAAATCTTACTGAAGTAAAAGTACACAAGCATGAGCATCAAAATAAAGTCCTTAAAGTTCTCATAATGCAGAATTACACAGATGCTGCAACTGGTGCAGGTGGGACTGTTTGTAACTACTTTATTTACTGCTGGGTGCCTTAATCTGTAATATACATTATAATTTCTTCGGGGGGTTAAACTTTGTATTGATAATCTGAAATCTGTAATCTGTAATTTGTAATGATGTCTGAATCACTGATTTTCTTAATAGTTTTCATGTCGGCTTCTTGGGAAGAAATCAACAATGTTTTTAGCCTATAGATTGATTGATTTTATATTGACTGGGAACGTTGATCAGTCACTGTAGATGCGGTTAGTAAGTTTAAAACATATACTGCTGGATATCTGTGGGATTTATACAGCTGTTCATGCAAAAAACGCTTCACTTAACGCAACAAAAATAGACTTGACATGTAAAAAACTCAGTCTCACTCCCTCACTGTGTATTGATACATTAATAAAGTGGCTATTTTATCCTTGAAACGAGTACGCAACAAACTTTAAAGTGTGCAGTGAAATATAACGCTTAATTTTACTCACACTTCCTGCCAAAATGGTGGCATAAACAAGACAAGTCATGTGACATCCGGAGCTGTATAATTCCTACGACATAACTTCTCTTCCTAGCTTTATTTTCTATGCATATACAGTGTGTTATACAATAGGTGTGTGAAGCAACGACCTTCTATAACCTAATGTTTAATGTTCTTGGCGTGATCTTCCAGGGTGTGTAGTTGTTTTAAAGGGTGAAAAGTCAACACATGCTGCTGTGTAAACACCAGTGTTGCCATACTGGTTTGCAGATTAAACTTCATCCGGTAACGGGCTGCTTACTGGAAGGTTGTATAGCTATTACACTTGGTGCTCTTTATTTACAGTCTTTATTGTTTTACTGTTAAAATGGCCTTCTGTAAAGAGTGCTGAAGTAGTTTCAGTATGACAGCTTTGGGGGGAACTTTGCAGGGATTATACATTTTCTCCACTAGGTGGTGCTGTGGAGCTGTCTGAATATGCACTGTTTGAGTTTTTAAAAGCCACTTAAAAGTAGAAATGCATATGTTTTTTAATATGCATGTTGTGTTATGATGTGCCTGACATTGTGGGCTGGTGTGAAAATGAGAAAATAAAGTTAAAGAAATGTTCAACACTGCAGCAAATGTGTAAATCACACACCACCTCTAGGGGGACTCCTGTGTTCACGAATGCAGCTTGTGTGTGAGTGTGTAGCCTGCGTGTTTGTGTGTGTAAGAGAGAGAGAGAGAGGGAGAGAGACAGAGGGGGAGTCGGGGAGGTCGAGGCGGTGGGAATGTACTGTAGCTCTGGCTGAGAAGAGCGAAGGTTGTCCGGCCAAATTTGCAGTTTTTCCTCGTTTCCCTCTGAACCAGAAACCCGCCGCGTGCTTCCAGGCGGACAGCCCCGCGTGCCAGGCGTGCGAGAGCGGCTGCGTGAGGACCGAACACGGGGCTGAACTGGAGCTCCACTGCGGTGTTATAGTTATTCATGTACCGAGGATGTCCAATGGTAAGTACGCTGCCTCTCTTGAGCTTTTCCCGCGGCTGTGTCGGAGCTCTGCACAGTGTTCATGTTGGGCTGAGCTGAAACGCAGTAAGCGGATACAGCAGTCGGGAATAAATGCCAACAGCTGACTTGTACTACAGTGTTTTGCTGTGACGAATGCGGCGTTCAGGAGCCTGAACTGTTCTGCAGGACTGTACACACTGAGCATTGGACCTTTTGCAGGCACCATTTCATTTACACTTTTTTCTATATATATATAACGCTATTAAAAGGCAGATTGTACAAATTGCATTTAGGCTCCCAGCACCCTCAGCAGCCCTTCTCCCCCAGTGACCTGTTTGGAGTCTAAACACAATGACGTTTATACTGAGAGACAGGCCCAGTATGTAGACCCAGTTATCACTGGGCTGCACATCTCTGCCATATCAGGGGATCCGCTGCCAAGATCCAAGTTGCCCGGCGGAGTGTTTTACTCCTAATAAGTTGGCGGTGATGTGTGTCGAGCTGCACTTTCTCCTGCAGCCCACAGACTCCAAGCTTCCCAGCGGTACAGTGTCTCCATGTGTAGTGTGTGTGTGTGTGTGTGCTTCATTTGAACGCTGTCGACTTCGCCTGTAGGCTACTTGGAGCGTCCTGTTATGTAATGCGCTTCGGCCGACTGCCCGCATCCAAACAGCCTGGCTGGGCCTACACGTGTAATTGCTAAACATGTTTTTTTTTTTAAGCATCAGGCTTGTGTTAGAAATTGCTGGTCAGTGTCATGTGGAGGAAAGAGCAAGATGTTTTTAGTAATCTGCACTGAAACGTAAGTAAAGGCATCACCATCTTAATGTGTCATGCATGCATGCAGGACAGGCTGACTCAAATCGGCCCATATGTGGCACAGATTATATTCATATTCCGTGGCAGATGCATGCATGTACAGATTGTATTACATAAGAGCCGCATGCTGCTGCCTGACCTATCGTAAATGTATCAAAGGTGAGCGGGGGATTAAGGTTATTGCTGCAGGAAGCCTGCGAGCTCTGTGCAGAAGGTGAACCGGTGGCCATATATTTGTTTTATCAGACTGGGTCATAAACTAATGCTCTGAAAATGAAATATAATACTGATTATAGTCCTATTTAGAGTTATTTATTACTAGTGTTATTGATTATAGCTTTATAGGAACATGCTTTCCAAACAGGAGCACATTTATAAGTAAACTATTTTTAATCCAGGCGTTTTAAAACCCACTGTTTCTTTTAGGTGGTTGAGCAACTCCTATCACAAGCTGCTGTTGATTGTAAACACGGCCATGTGTGCAGTTCATGTGCGCTCTTCCCACTGTTTGTTTCAGCTCAGTCGGCCTGGCAGAGATTTGCTTATTAAGTTTAGAGGTTAGCAGTGTCCTTGACATGTGCTGCCAGAAGCCAGCTACAGTGAGTCATCAAAGCTAATGGGGGAAGCATGGACAATTTAATCTGGACTGGAGAGCTCTTGATCTCTGATGGTGCCCACTCAGTGGGCCTTTGTTGTCAAATAGAGCACACCCATTTCTGCCCACTCAAGATGTTCGGGGCAGATTGCAGTGATAGAGCGTAGCAGAGCGCCGTCCACCAAGAGGAGTCATCCAAAAGCCCCCCATGGTAAATGTCCAGCAATCAGTGGAGAGTCTGTTGAAATGTGTTTAACGCTTTAGTTTGATGACAAATTTTGCCAGTGGCACTCGGCGCTGCGTGAGGCAATAATTGGAGGAGATTCTGTTGTCACAATCCAGTGTTTTGTAAACAAAACAAGCAAATCATTTCCATGGAAATGCTGGTTGGGGGAAGGTGGTGAGTGGAACGGACAAGTCATTTTCTACATATTCTTCCCCATCTCCGCTATTGATTCCCAAACTTTCCGGCAGAGAATTATTGAAAAAGACAAACGCGCAAACAAACACAGCAACCCCATCAGCAGATGTGATGCGACAGATATGTGTTAGTTTTGTCATCGTGTGTGTTGTTTGTGTGTTTTCCCAGGAAGACAGGTGGTCTACGGAGGCACTCGGGGGTGTACAGGGCTGACACACTGACTGTTTCTACAACGAAGGACAACTCAAACACCGACACACCTCTGATGCCTCGGGCCAGTCTGAGCTCATGGTGTGTGCTCGCTGGGATAAACTAGTGGCCTGGCCAAAGAGCACAGTGTTACTACACACAAACAAGCCCACACAGGTGAGAGGATCCTCTTTAAAATGATGTTTTGCATGCAGCACCGCAGTAATGTTTATGTAAAGTATGTTCTCTTAGATGATAACATCGGTACACTTTAGCATCGTGATAATATGGTGTGTGATGCTGTAATGATTCTCAAAAACATGCATAGAAAGTATGTTATGATGCTGCAAATGTCGTTCCACAGTTCTGTTTGCATAACAAAAAACTAAAACTAAGAAACTCTTTTCGAGCTCAGGTTTTCTGCATGTTTTCTGCAAAATGCCTTAATTACTTTCCTTACAGGAATGTGATATATAAGAAGATATCGAGTTGTAACAGCTGTGTTAACGTCCCTGTGTTATGTTCAGGATGTCGTGGGCCAGAGGCCTCTTCGTAGGCAGAGTGGATGATCGAAAGACAGCATGGGGAGAGCGCAACGGCAAAAAGAGGAAGGACAGCTCGTCGCTGTGCAACCCTCACTACATGAGCTGCCTGCGGGACCCTGAGGACCTGGAGCTCCCCAATGCGCCCCCCCAGCACTACCACTGCGGAGCGGGCACCAGCGGGGGCAGCTTCGGCCTGCGCTGCGGCTGGCAGGAGGACCACTACGGGAAGAGGATGGGGGGCACAGATCTGGGTCTAAAGGCCGTGGATCTGGGCTTTGAAGACGGCGAGCTGAAGGGCAGGAAAGAGGAGGAATCGGGGGAGTCGGCGGAGGGCGGCTGCAGGGCGATGAGCGCCGCAGACTGCTGGATGAGGGTCATGTGGGTTTTCCAATCTAAGAAATTCCAGTCCGCCAAACTGGAGCGACTGTACCAGCGCTACTTCTTCAGGCTCAACCAGAGCTCCCTCACCATGCTGATGGGGGTGCTGGTGATCGTATGTGGGGTCATGCTGATCTTCCACTGCATCAACAGGACCCCCGACGTGGCCTACGTCTCCGTCCTCTCCGTGGCCATGGCTCTGTTCCTCGCCATGATGGTGGTGTGCAACCGCAACGGCTTCCACCAAGACTACATGTGGATTGTGAGCTACCTGGTGATCGGGGTGCTGATTGTGGTGCAGGTTTTCGGGGTGCTGATGGTGTACCCCCGCAGTGCCTCAGAGGGCGTCTGGTGGACGGTCTTCTTCATCTACATCATCTACACGCTGCTGCCCGTCAGGATGAGAGCGGCGGTGGTCAGCGGCGCCGTGCTCTCCACCATCCACCTGGTGACGGCCTGGCAGCGCCATCAGGACCCTCAGTTCATCGTCAAACAGGTGAGTGACGGCAGAAATAACACGCAGCTGCAGATAAAAAAAGATGGAGGTCGCTTGTTATTCTGTGCTCGTTGGTAAAGATATTATTCTCTTACATTACATTTCATCACCTTCATTTGGTAAAAAGTTTATCATTTGAGTCACTTTTCAAGACAACAGAAGCAGGTTTGGGAGTTCAAATGTGACTTTGAGTGTCTTTGGGTTTTGATTTCGCCGTGGGCTCCTGGAAATTGTGGTGCGATTTTTCCTGTGGTGGAAAAAGTATGAAAAGTACTAACACCACACTGCAAAATTATTCCACTACAGGTAAACGTCCTGCAAAAGTATCAGCATCAAAATGTACTTAAAGAATCAAAAGTAAAGTACTAGTTATGCAGAATGACCCCACTCATTGTTTTATATATTATATTAGATTGTATTGATGCATTTATATAAGCAGAAATTATATTTTTGACTCATTTTAACCACTTATTTTACTGTTATTAGGTTTAATTAAAAAGTCAAATCACTTTACATGTTTTTTATTTTAAATCTCAACCTGAAAAGTAACTAAAGCTGTCAGATAAATGTAAAAAGTGCAATATTTACCTCAAAATGTAGTGAAGTAGAAGTATAAAGTTACATAAAATAAAAATACTTAAGGACAGTAAATGTACCTCAAAATATATAAAAGTATAATATTTGAGTAAATGCTCTTAGTTACATTCCACTGCTGGATTTTTCACAAATTTCTGACAAACAACTAATTTGTTAATCAAGAAAAAGCTATAATAAAAACAACATAGATACAATAGTGAGTTGCAGCAGAGAGGTCAAACAAACTATTTTGCAATGTTAACTAAAGTGAAAATCATTCCAGTATCTGCCGGTTAAAGCGATAAAATGTTCCTGCTCATTGATTTGCAGCATTCCCCGCAAAGGTTACACACAACCAGCAGTCAAATAACGCAGCCCAGTGCAGCTTTTAGTCATTTTAAGTATTTAGTTTCACATTTTTCAAGCCTGTCTTAGTGCCGCTCACAGTAATGGTACAATCTGTTGTCACTGTCATCTCGTTACGCTCTGTTTCCATCGTCACTGAGGTGAAGCCATGCCAACATACTGGTTTAGCCCGGGTTTAAACACGGCGCCGAGTGAAGTAAAAACACACCATGATGTCGGACGACACTGAGAGGACGCATCGGCCAATTTCAGTGTAGTTTTATAAAGAAAACACATTTTAAAGTTCACTCAAAGTTAACACGAAACTTCAGAAAACTCGAGTTAAACAAACCCCAGTGGGAATCTTCCAAAGCTTCGTGTTTTTACTGTAAAATTCCCAAAAAACAGTTTCACACTTAGCAGAATTTGGAAGACTCGATTTGTGCAGCCAGCATCAGATTTGGCTGAACACAATGGACTGTGTGGATTTTGTTCCCCATCACGTTGAGTCACATGAAAACTTTTCATGGTGAGAAGAACAATGGCAGTAACTTATTAACAGTAAATTAGGAAGTTTTGTCTTAAAACGGGCTGAAAATATAAGAATCAGTCCTTTAACTGTCGTAAGAAACGTGTGTTTCTTTGCTGCTGTCTCTTGAACATTTATATTCATGAGAAAACAAGACGCCTGTCTCAGACTCATGCTGGTCAGGGCCACTATTATCACCACACAACCGAGCACAATGTTGTTACTGTATTCACAAGTGGAAACGCCCCACTTTCTTTCTCTCCCCATCAATATAGGACAAACACTGTACAGGAATCCTTTCCATGTCAAAGGTGCCGTACTAAAAGTAGATGGTGCTGTAGATCTCGGCAGTTTTTCAAATGAGATTTTTAATGAGCCTATGTTTTGTGCTGTAGGGCAGCCATTGGCAGCTCTGTTGGGGTTTGTGGAAGGTCATCTGGGTTGAATGAGCCCGTTTAGCTGCATTGTGGAGGAATATCATGATAATGTAGCATGGTGCCATTCAGGCCGCAATTCCCTAAAACAAGGAGGCTATTGTAGTGAAATGAAACAGGGTGGGGTGGGATACTCAGATTGTGCAATGAATTCGATGGAAAACAAGATGATTAATTCCTCGTACTGGAGGCTGAGGAAACTAAATAAAAGCAGAATTAGACGTTTAGGATGACTTCAGCTTCCAATGCATTCAGTCTGTTTATTCTGCATGTATCCTCACTGATTTCTTTTCATGTTCAGTGTGTTCAAATGTACCCTGGGTCAGATTAAATTGTACTTAGGGACTCAAAGACCTTTCATGAACCTGTTAAGCCTCCAAAATAAGGAGAAAGGCATTCGGGGAGTTCGGACGTTTGCCAAGGCCGACTGTGCATTCACATGCTCCTCGGTGAGTCCCGTTTCCCAGAGATGGGTGTGTTCACGAGCTTTAAGTCCAAATGTGGAAACAACATGGACGGTATGTGTTGTATTTTATTGCTCAAGCATTTAATCAACACACTCATAGCAAAGAAAAAGGATCAGGCGAGCTATGAAATATGATTGAGATGCATGCCGCACATGTTTTGCAGTTCTAATTAAAGGTGAAAAATATTTCATTATAATAAATTTAGATCAGCTCCAAAATATAAATGGTTTTTCCTTGGCTCTTGCTTAAGTCTTCCACCAAGTTTCATGAAAATGTAGCTGGTGGTTTTTCCAAAATCCTGCTGACAAACAGACAAAGACGACTGAAAACACGACCTCCTTGGCAGGGCGACTTAATGACCTTTTGTTGGGCTGCACTATTGTGCTGACTGTAGTTACAATTTTTTTATTATTCTATAATATGTCAGAAATAAGGAAGAGTGTTCACCAAAACCTCCAAAGGTTACACTCATATTAATGTGAGAAAAGGAGCAAATGTTGCAAAATTTGAATAATTATCTGATCATTTCCGCACCGAACCTTTAAAATGCAGTTCGTGAACCAGCAGTCAAGTTCGTTGATACCGAAGGTGAGAAACAGAGAAGAGACTCACAGTTGAAGTTGAAGCTGCTTCAGTTTTGGGGTGCTGGTGTGTCCTGACTTACTGTAACACAGAAAAGCTCCATTGTTTGTTTCATGTTTTCCGATAGCTATGACAATAAGAAAGGGTTATTAACATTATTAATTTCACTGTATGTGTGTACTCCATCACTTCCTTGCCATTTAATTGGTGCCACAGGTCGACCTGCCACTGCGTGTAGTTTAAGACGTTCATTTATCCAGTTTCAGGGCGAATCGTTCTGTCCCAGCAGCCTTTTCACCCTGACAAGAGTGAAAGAATGTTTCCACAAACCTTAAATACATGATTTTTGTCATGTTGACAGACACAAAATAACTCCAAAAACACACAGAGGCTGAACTCTGTAACTCCGCAGACATGTGATCGGCTTTCTCTGCCAGCCATCGCGATGAAGCAACCCGGTGAATGTGGAGCCACTCTGAATAAGGCAATATTGACATAACTCTACTGGTCCAGTGAGCTTGTGTGTTAAGTACCCATGCCCCAGACTAGACAGGGTGACTGCAGGCACATTGGTCTGCTGCCTCTATGTACTCTGCAGCCCTGGTTGGTTGCGTCGGTCTTCCGATGATGGACTTCTGCCCTGCTGCCCTGCCTGCAGGCTCGGACCTCCAACACGGTCCGTTCCAGTTCTCTGAACAATCAATGATGGGACGAGAGCCGCGCAGCGCTCTGCTGTTCCTCTGCTGGGCTCACAGGCTTTTAATGGAGATTGAGGAAGGTTTGCTCTGGGTTTGTTTAACCCTTCATTCAGCCTGTATACACCACTTAGAAAAGGTTTACCAAGCCTCACATATATGACCTGAGGATTGTTGTTTCACTTTGACTGACTGGATCAACATTTTGAACCCCAAAACATTAAAAAAACACAAGATCTGGTTTTAAAAATGGTGATTTTTATTACTTTCAAAACGCAATCATCATATAGTCATAAATATAAGTATATAAGAACATCTAGTTCTGTATTTTTATACTAAATATATTTTAGCTTAATCCAGTTTTACTTGGCATCGTAAAACAAAAACTGGCACAGAGTCTCTGTCAGCACTGTATTTTTTTGATTATAAGGCGCTTTAAGTGAAACAAAACAGTCAGATAAGTCAAACTTTATTCAGCTCATTCACAATAACTCAACATTGTTCAGTTGTAACACATAAATACAGAACGATACGCTCACTTTTTGACTGAGTTTGAAATCCGTTTCGTCCATTTTGGGTCCTTTTTTGTGATTTTAAGTGCACCTTATAGTCTGAAAAATACTGTAGTTAGACGGGGAAGCACAGTGCTTAATTGTTACATTGTGACATCATAAAGAAGTCATGTGACTGGATCACAGCGTCTCCAGAGGGTTGATGCTGTTTCAGCTATATGACGCTCATATGTACACACATGAAGAGTGATTTCAGGGTGATTTCTTTACTTTATGTCCTGTGTCGTCGCTCTCAGCCTCAGCAGGTTTCCTCTGGTCTGACTTGAAGCTACTCGCTGAGTAGAAAAAGACTCTATTCAGGCTGTCAAATGTCAGCTCACACAAACTCCGTGGCTCCTGGCGTCACATGTCCAGACGCTCCGATCTGGGAACGCTGCTTCCTTCTTCTGGGACCTCATCATCATCCTCTGTGTCCCAAACTTGTTTTTCCCTTACTTGTGTTTTCCCTGTGGAGATGTTGGAGCAGCATTGGAGCTGAGAAGATGTGGGACTGATGATGGCGAGGACAAAAGAGGTCTTTGTGAGCGACCTCCACGATGAAGGGGGGGGGGGGGGG
>CAFUXE010000236.1:268985-279099 GCA_903364295.1 Serranus cabrilla | reverse complement strand
CTGTCGACAGCCATGCTGTTTCTACTCTCTGCTAGCTGAGTTAGCATAGTTTCTGCTACCTGCTCGTTAGCTGAACGAATATCCGCAGATTCAGGGATTTTAAATGTCTGACACTCGGTTTGTTTCTTCCAGCCGGAGGACCTGATGAACATGCAGCACTGTAACCTGCTGTGTCTTCCAGAAAACTACCAGATGAAATACTATTTCTATCACGGATTGTCCTGGCCTCAGGTGGGTCACTGTTTCTGCTAACACCACACTGCCCTTAAAACCACCACAGTGAATGTTTGGCACTCATTGTTTATTTTTATTGTTTCAGCTGTCATACATCGCAGAGGACGAAAATGGCAAAATTGTTGGATATGTGCTGGCAAAGATGTAAGTACCTGTGTATATATTTTATTCATCAGAACCCACTTTCACAAAGGAGATGTATGTTGTTCTTATTATGTAGAGAACTTATTATAGATTATTCATATTCACCACCTCATATTTTCTATCATTATTTCATTGTTTATTTTCCCAAGTCAGATTTTATATTAACTTTTTTTCTACTCGAATTCCCCCCGGGATAAATAAAGTATCTATCTTATCTATTATCTTTTTAATAATGATTTAAAAATAAATACACAAAACGCAGCTCAAAGAGTTTCACAATATGGCATAAAAAACAAAACTAACTACAAATTGAAAGTAAAAAACATTAAAATATAGTAAAATTCAACCCATAGGAATATAGTAATAGTAATAAAAATGGAAGTAGAGAAAGATTTAAAACAACATTAGTTTAATGCTTGCCAAAATCAGTCTTCAGTTGACTCAAAAATATCAACTTGCATATTTCATAATAATAATATCGATTAGTAATAACCTAAATTGTTTAGCACGTTCCATTATTAAATGCAGCAACAATTCTGAAGTGGAAAAATGGTGTTATGGTCACTTTGACTCGAACTTTGAATCCCTTGTAAGCAGAGAGTGACACGGACATTTGTTGCTTGTGATTTGGTTATAAAACACTTGTTTCTCTGCATAGGGAGGAGGACCCTGATGATGTACCCCATGGACACATCACATCACTGGTGAGTCTAAACGGGAGACACCTCGTACATTTCCTTCGTTGTTTATGATGCATGTTTTCTAGATATTTCTGTGTCTTCCAGGCTGTGAAGCGTTCCCACAGACGTCTTGGTCTGGCTCAGAAGCTGATGGACCAGGCCAGCCGGGCCATGATAGAGAACTTCAATGCTAAATATGTCTCGCTTCATGTTCGTAAAAGGTACTGTGGCTCACTGTGGACTCTCTCTTTCTTTTATTCTGATAGAAAATCATTGTGTGTGTGTGTTTGTGCTTCTTCTTACCAATCTTTTTGTCCTCTGCAGCAACCGAGCAGCCCTGCACCTGTACTCCAACACACTCAAATTCCAGTAAGTCTTTGCCAACCTTATTTCAGTGCTTTTATTTTGATGCATGTCCTCCTGCAGGAGTGTTTTTGATTGTTATAGACACTGAGGTCATGAGGAGAGCTAGTCCTATAACTCTAGTCTATTATTAGCTTATTGCAAATATATCAGAAATGGCATAAAGGTGGTGTGTAGTGTTTGTGGTAGTGAATACACACAGGAGAATACAGGAGTAACAATCTTTAGGTTAATTGAGAGATTGAGTTTTCAGGACCTGGATGAAATTGGGCAACTGTTAATAGCTGTTTCTGCTCTGCTGGTCAAGACGAGCTGACATGAAAAAACTGAGTTAAGTCTTTGCTACCTCGTAACTTATTCGGAAGAAGTGTTTCCATCTTCTGTTTAGCGCATTAACTAATTTTCTTTTTAAAAACACCTCGACCGAGCATGAACTTTCTGCTGGAATTTTGAAGGATTGCTGGCTTAAATTAAGGCATTTCCAGGTTTGCTTCACTTCTCAGACCGTGTCAGGTTTCCTCCTGCCTGTGACTGATGCTGTTGTTCTTCCACAGGATTAGTGAGGTAGAGCCTAAATATTATGCAGATGGGGAGGACGCCTACGCCATGAAGAGAGACCTGGCCCACATGGCTGATGAGGTGACTTGATTATCTGGGGTTTTTGCGCTACACTGGCACAACTGATCTCAGGCGAGCAGATTCTGACTGCATATGTCCCTGTGTTTTTCCGTCTATATGTCCCTAAGTTGAGGAAGCCCGGAGTGCGCGTGACGGGCCAGGAGGCTCCGTCTGGCCAGAGTCCGTCCGGCTCCGGTGACCAGGAGAGGGAGAGCGAGAGGGACAGCGGGGGAGAGAGCAAAGAGCTGAGCGAAGTCAGCGAGGCCACGGAAAGCACAGACGTTAAAGATTCTTCTTCCGATTCACAATGACGCCGTGATTGACATTTTTTTTTAAAAATTCATCCCTCGCTTCCTCTTTTTATCTCTATTTGACAATATCTCTGGCTTTACAAACTGTGACTATCTGTGTGTCGAAGCCCGCCCCACATCTCCATCCGTGGTTTTTTCCTAAATCTTAGCTTTCCAATGCAGTGATGAACACCTCGGGTGATGACATGAATCAGGCTGAATCTAAATGAAAACGAACAACTAGTCTCAATGTTTTTGATCTGGCCTCTTAATTATTTAACAGAATAACTGCAAATAAATCTTTCAAATAATGCTTTTTGTATCGTGTTTATTTCAGTCGGAGATCATAACAGCAGCTTTACTTAGTGTGATGACAGTAGATTATTTGTCTAGACAGCCAGTGAAGAGCTTACTGTTGATTTCATGCTGTCATAAATTTTACTTCTGTAGTACAAAGTCATATGAGGAACACATGATCCATAGTGAAGGTTCCCATTGATGGCAGGAGAATCCTCCACAGTTGTTGGGACTATTTCTAACTTTGGCGACCCCTGGTGGCGGATCAGGGAACGACACTGGGCTCTGGTTTTAAAACAACAGTTTATACAAAAAAAAACATACCATCATGATAATGTGGTGCAAGAGGCATCATTTCAAGCAGGAACTTGTACTAGAAACTGAATGTGAAACTCCTCAGGATTATCTTGTGTAATTGCTTCAAGATTCCTGGGAAGAAACTGCTGTTGGCTGTTTTTTTCAAATGTATTTTGTGGTACTTTGAGCCACAAGTGAAGTGTTCTATAATTACATTATATCTGACAGGAAAGGGGGAAAATCTCCAACACTACATATGTATTTTTGTCCCTTTTAAATTAGCTCATTTCATGCTGTTCTGTAGTCAAGTTCAAAGACTTCCTGCCCTGATTGTGTGACCTCTAAACTTAAACTTTCCTTGTTTTCAGCTCAGTGAAAAGATGTTTTGGAAAAGAAACTCTGAACTGAAATGTATGTTTTCAAGATCCCAGTGTTTATCGTACAAAGAAACTAAAAACAGGAATTATTTTGAAATTCAAACTTTCCAACAGTCCTTCAACAGCTCATAGTTTCCAAAGTTTCCGTTAGAAAAAGTAACCGAAAAAGAGCTTAAATTGTGATATTTCTGCTCCTCAGAGACTCTGTGAAGACATGATTGATTCTGCTGAGACCAACGGTCACATGACAAATGTTCACTGAAAATCTGTTTACACAGAGCTGAGAGGAGAGGACAGGAGAGGCTGTAAAAATCCAAATAGCTCAATGTGTGAGACCCAAATTGATTTTGTTTTTTTTTAAATATTCCAGACACTTGTGGGCACTTGTAAAAGAAACTAGAAAGTTCCCTGTCTGACCGATATCAGTTTAATCTTTCTTTCTTTTTTAAAGCTGATTATGCATCATCATCAAACTAAGAGGAAGGAAATACAGAGAGTGTGAGAGAGAGAAGTACTTAAAGTACGTTTTAGTGCCACATATGCACACTGACCTTTCAGGATTTCTGTCTGTTTGTCACTTGTCATTTGAGCATTAAAGCTGACTTTCACACCTTCGCGCCATTTAACACTTGAGCAAGAGGTGAGAGAAAAACAGAACTACTGCTGTTCAAAACAGGTCTGCCACAGGGATCAGAAAAACTCTATTTATTCGCAGCACATTTTTAATCAAGGTCAGAGTTGTTAGGAAGTGAAACACCCTTTTAGCTCTTGTGTAACTGTCCACTTACTCACCATACATTTCTCATAAACGGTGGTCATACAGCATGTAAGCACGCTGTTGTGGCCGCCAGACTTGTGCTAATAATACCCGAAACTATTTCGTTTTTTAAGGGGGTTTCTTTCAACTGAGCACTGTAGCAGCTGATTCCACTTGTGAATAACCAGTGCAGAGGGACTAATCAGTGGAAACAGCTGCTGCTTGATTGGACTGAGAACCTGCTGCGGACTTCAAGAGGTGGCATGAAAGAGAGACTCGAAAAAAGCCTTTTTTTATACTCGTCGTCACACTTGCACAATCACACACTGATGCCTCAAGCTGAATGTGTGACTGAGATGAGTGTTGAGAAAGAGCGAGCACTGACTGTGTGTGTGTGTGCGTGCGAGTGTGTGTGTGAGAGAGAGAGAGTCAGAGAGATGACTTCCACTCCACCCACATCCATCCGTGTCCAATGTGAGGGGGAGGTGAAACAGTTGAGAGCTTACTGTGCTATTAACTGGCATTATTTAGTTGCTTCAGTCTGGAGAAGAGGCTTGTCGAGACTGCTCCCTATCAGGTAGGACTCTTTATTCGCCTATATTTAACTCATTTCTTATAATTAACTATCTCACAGTCTTACTCGCCTCCTCCAAACAAGACAGGTTGCTCGTTTTCATCTAATAATTAATGTTTGTACTTAAGAAGTGCTCTTCTAAAGAGTCGTCGTTCCTGGCTTCAGACTATAAACCCTCAGGGCATCGATGTCTCATCATGCAGCCTCTATGTGTTCGTACTTGTGTGAGAACCCAAAGTGAAACACCCAGACTTACTGTAATAGCCAGTGAAGAAGCTGTAAGGTTAAATCTATCTTTCATAAAGTGCTGCAGCCGATTGTGACGACAGGAGGTTGGTGATTCACTGCTGATCACATGGAGAAAGAATGAAAAAGGGGCTCATGGAAAAGGGTGACATAGCCTGGAAAAATGAACCACTCGAGGAGGTTTTTATGCAGTGCTACAGGCTGGTTTCAGCAGGTCGATGGGTGAAAGTCTTCCTCGGAAAGGACCGGAGAGTTCAGCTGTAGAGAATGCTGATGAGTGATGTTTGGCTTTTCACAAAAAGGGGAAGTTGAGGGTGTAAAAAGAGAGAATATGTGTGTGTGGTGGCTGTGTACATGTCCAGCTGTTCCCCTTTCTGATGAGAGCGAAATGTCGTCCTGATAAATTTGCAGACATCGGTGACACAATTTTCCAGAAGACCGCAAAGAATGAATCGTGCTTTTAGTTTCTGTTGGTGAAAAAGGCCCAAAAAACAGAAGCAAAGTCACCAAGATAAACGTTTCTCACTGCTCGTTCTGGTGTTTATCCTTCAGTCTCCGTGAGATAAACTGTCACATACTTTCTGCATCATTCTCAACTAGAAATAAGCAAAAAGCAACTGTTTTATTCTCATCAGTATCACTGCTAAAACCACCTGTAGTCTTGACAAGAAACCCCAAAGACTTGTGTGCCTTGTGGTTCACCCTATTTTTAGGGCAGCCGAGTTGTTGCTAGAGCTATTTTTGCACCACATGCAATTTTTGCAGCGTGACCCGTGCAGCAGGCAACACATGCCAACTGGTTTTCTAGTCGCCTGCCATTCAGCAGAGCACTGCAGCGGGTGACCGTTTGGAGAGATGTGTTACAGTAAGACGAACACGCTCTTTTCACTCTTTCTGTGGCAGGAGGAAGTAAGCATGGTCTGTGGAGAGGGGCGGGGGGTTGTTACTGCACCGAGTGTGAAAGTTCGTAGAGAGGCATGGCTGGGTGCAGCTGAATGCTGCTTGATTTGTTTTTACCAGACTTTGTCCCACAGAGATCATAAAGTACTCTACGATCTGCTACAAAGGAGAGCAGGTATTTCACATCACGTGGTGAAATGATATAATATTCACCTTTTATCCAGAATTTCACCCAGTTGGAGCAACAATGACTTCCCATGTGAAGCTTCGGAAGGATAAGGTCGGTGTGGTGGACTACGACACACAAATCAAAGGTAAAATTCTTACTTTGTTATCAGTGCTTTTCTAACACCCATCCTCACTGTGATCAACATGTGTTCAAGAGTCAGTTTGTCACCTACAGCGAGTGTTTCACAATGACTCATATTCTCTTGTATGTGTTTCTTTCTGTTTATTCTTTCGCCCCTTCTTCTTCCTTTCCCTCTCAGAGATGCGCTGCCAGCTCGTGGACCAGCTGAAGGTGTTGGACCTGCAGCTGGAGCAGAAGAGCCAGCAGCTGCAGGACCTGGCAGACTACCTGCGGCGGCGGGGCGAGATCGAGAACGAGTACTCCCGCTCCCTGGAGAAGCTGGCGGAAAGGTTCACTTCCAGGATCAAGAGGTAAAGACGATCTTTAAAGGGTCCTGTGTTGTAAAAAGTGCGGTTTCCATGTTTTTTATTGTTATTAAGATTAATCTGCAGAGCTCGTGTTTTATTTGCTCGAGCAGGTTCATCAGCTTCCTCTACCACTCAGTAGGATTTCCTGTACTCAAAATTTACTTCAGTAAAAGTACAAAAGTATCAAAAGTAAAAATACTCATTATGCAGAATGGCCCCTCTCTTGTTTTATATATTCTAACTATATTATAATTATTTGTTTATTATTTATTGATGCATTTATTTAAGCAAGATTTAAATTCTGTTAATACAGGACTCATTCAATTTATTGTACTACTATGTGGTTTAATTTAAAAGAAAATGTCACTTTAAATTGACCTTGTTTCTATGTTAAATTTTGACTGAAAAGTATATATATTATATATTTGTCTCAAAAGGTAGTGAAGTAGAAGTATGAAGTAATGTAAACATACCTCAAAATTGTCCTTAGTTACGATACTTAAGTAAACATACCATTTAGTTTTTAGTTAAGTTCTGTTATTGTGTTACTGGGTTGCCAGAAACACATTTCTGAGTTTTGTTTTGCTGTAGTTTGAAAACGTTTGCGGTCAGGAAAGACTTTCTTGCTTGAAAATCCAACTTGCATGTGTAGCTCAATGCTTTGTCGCAGGTTTCGTTGTTCTGATTGGTTGTCAGTCTTTTTAGGGGCTTTTTTTTTTGCTTTGCACCTGTTGATAAGTCCAGTTGGAAATCAAGAACGAACGGAGAGGCTCCAGATTAATAAGCATTTGCAGATTAGTCTAAACATGACGGGCTAATGTTTTGGCAGAAAGTCCCGCTCTAGTGACGTTGCAGGAATTTCCCGCTGCAATGATGGTGCAGAAACGCAGAGAGCGCAACTGTAAAACACCCACAAACACTGAGCATCACAGCAGATTGGGCATTTTATTCAAGAGGGGTTTAAAGAATGTTTTAGATGTTCAGATGTGAAAAGAAAAAGTTTTTTGAGCATTAAAATCATGAAAAACTGTTCTAGACAGAGACTTATTTTCCAGAAATTTACTGTATCATTTACAGGTTTTTTCTTATTTTTTCTACATTAAATGAATATGTCATTAAAAAACCATTAACCATAAATGGACATTGAAATCTGTAAATTAATATTATAGATATTGTAGATATTTTTACAGTATTATTCAATCTCAGTTACAATGAATTCTATGTAAAAAAGGTAACATTTAGACAGCAAAACTTGACAAACACTGTCATATCAAAATAGAAATTGAAACTTTAGTTATTCTACATATATATTCACTGTATATAATCTGTATTTTAAAGAATATCTTTAAAATAATTTGCATTTGTTTACTGTTATTTGACAGTAAGTGCTGCCAGATTTTTACCACTTTCTATGATTTATTTAATCTTTTTTACAGTGTAGTATAAACTCAAAATACAAGTATTTGAATATTAGAGTAATTGGTCCCCTTTATTATATATCATACTAAATTAACCAGCAGTTCAATTAGACAGCATTATAGTGAAACCTTCCTGGTTGTATCTCCTTGTGAACAGTTTGTCTTTGTGTCTTCCTCCTCCACATGAATCAGGAAGGAGCCCAGCAGTCACTCGGTGGCCCAGGTCTGGCTGGCTCTGCTGTCCCAGACCCGCCAAGAGAGTCGGGACCACAACGGACTGAGCGAGCGCTGCAGCAACTTCCTCATCCAGCCTCTGTCACACTGCCTGGACTACACGCAGCGCCTCGCCAAGAAGGTGCTGCCTGAGCCCAGCTGGCACTGACTCACACAAAACTTTCATTCTGCATTTGGGACAAGTCTGTGCATGAAAATCACTATTAACCCGACTGCTCTGCTCCCTCTTCTCTTTGCTAACTCTCTCTTTCTCTTGAACTCTTGACATAATAAATGTTTTGTGGCTCACCATGTTCCTTCCGTGCTGTGCCATCTCACCTTGTGGTATTTTGTCTCTGCGATCTGTTTTTTTTTTTTATTTTAGACTAAAGACATCTGCACTCAGCTTCAAGACGGACTGCTCAAGGTTTCCACAGAGCTGCAGACTGTAAGTGAGAAACCAACCACCCAAAACACTTTCCGTTTCCTAAACAAATGCCGAAAAGCACTGCAGTGTGTGTGTGTGCGTGTGTGTGCAGGCGTGGCGGGCTTACTACCAGTACCACTCAGAGTATATGTGTGCAGAGGGGAAGCTGAAGGAAGCAGAGAAACAGGAGGAGAAGCAGAAGCAGAGTGCCAAGAAACTGGAGAGGTTGATAGAAAAAGTAAATACCCTTCATGTAGAGTAATGTGCAAACACGTCTTCATGTCTGTTACTTCTTATTAATAATTGTTTATGCCCCACAGAGACAAGGCAAGGTCCAGGAGATCAACCTGAAGTGCAGCAAGGCCCGAAATGATTACCTCCTGAACCTGGCTGTAGCAAACGCCTCCATGAATAAGTACTACCTCCAAGACATCTCGACGCTCATAGACGTGAGTGCATCATCATGTTTTTTGTAATTAATTGTTATTAATTAAGTTTTTTGCCATTCTAACATGTTGATATAAAAAAAGAATTAATTAAAAAAATCTAATAAAACGAGGAAAAAGAAAACACATATGTCATGTATATGCCTACATTAGTATGTAGCACCATAATAAAATAAATAAATTATATTAGCATAACTTAAAAATAACTGTGTGCAGTTTCTGTCTTTTTACATGTTAAAATTCTTAAAACCTTGGATTTTAGAGTTATATTCAATGAGACATTACTGAAAATATCTTTTTTAAAGGGTGTAATCTTGATCTCAAATAACCCAAATTATGAATGTGACCTTGACTAACACTGAGCTGTCTCCCTCAGTGTGCAGATGTCGGGTACCACTTCTCTGTGGGCCGTGTGATGCAGGCGTACCTGTCCAGCCGGTGGCGGACCCAGCAGAACCTGAGCACGGGGCTGCAGCAGCTGCAAGCCACCGTGTCCGAAATGGACCAGGTCAAGGACCGGGACGCCCTCCTGAAGGACCATTATAACGCCTTCTGTATGCCCCTACGCTTCCCCTACCAGCCCCACGATGGAGACCAGGTGAGTGATTATATTAGTGTGTGTGTGTGTGTGTTATTATTCAGCATCAAGTCTAAACTCTTGAATGTCTCTCAGGTGTCCGAGGTGTGTGCGGAGGGGGAGATGATCTGCGAGCTGGAGACCAGATTCAAACAGATACAAACAAGACTGAAAATAGTCACGCAGGAAACGGAGGAGGTAAAGTGCATCACAGCTTATTATCACTCTGTTTGCTTCTGTATCCACCAGTGTCAAGCTTGCAACATGAGGAAACACAACCAAAAGTGTCAACTTAATTTGTGTCTCTTCATTTATTTATAAATGGCAAGAATAAACCCAATAAAGAGACTTTTTAGCCATAAACCTCATGTCCAGGACAAGACTTAACCCGTACCACCCTGATTCCTGTTAAAAAAGAAATTTAAACCCTGATTTTATTGGATTTTAAACATAGAACAGTGAAAAGAAACAACAGTAAGACATTGACAGTGTCAGTGGTTTCTCTGGTTTCATTCAGAGTTTCGTACAACCCTGATTCCAAAAGAGTACAGTACACACTGTAGAATAAAAACAGAATGCAACAAATTTAGAATGAGTGT
>CAFUXE010000236.1:243167-259759 GCA_903364295.1 Serranus cabrilla | reverse complement strand
TCCTGGAGTCTTCCTCACAAACAGGCCAGCTCTGGAACATATCAGGTCAAATTCTTCGATGAGGAGTCCTACAGTGCTCTGCGCAAGGTTAGTGTTTAATGTCTCACTGCCTGTGAGCGCCACTGTATCTGTGAGTGTTTTGTCTTTTTAAAAGACAGTTTAATTTAAATGATCTGTGTGCATCTCCTTTGTTCCAGGCCCAGAGAAACAACGAAGATGTAAATGCCATTCAGCCTCTCTTCTCTGTCAACATCGACCACAGGGTGAGTCCCTCACAGGCCCTCAGGCTGAACATGTCTATACACACGTATTTAGATTTTACAGGCGACAACTTTAATGTTCAGTCTTTAGACTCAGACACAACAAACTGACATCAGAGTAGCAGCAGTGAAAAAGATTGACTGTTGAGTCAACTGTGTCCGGTCCAAAGAGTTGCACTTGAACACACCATGAAGGCTGCAGCCAACTAGCATGTATGAACTCTCTGTACCAGCAGATGGCAGTAACTCTGTATTTGTCATTTAAAAAAAGAAAACCTAACAAGGAAGACATGACAATGCATGGATTCATCTTAGTGATTTCTCTCACCAACCGGCTCCGCTGCTGATTCAACACGCTCAATCGGCTGAAAAGCTGCTAAATGTGCGAGAAAAACAGTAAAACTAAGGCCACTACTGACCAACAGCTGATGGTCGGCCTGTGGTCAGGGTGTTAAGGGCTCTCATCAGTATAAAGCTGTTTAAAAACCCACAATACGTCACCTACCAAACAGCAAACACTTGGTGACCAGGTGCTGAGCATCGTGGTGCATTTAGCAGATTTTCCCCTCCGGATGGAAGAACAGACATACAAAATGTGTGCTGGATGTGTGAATAACCAGCAGCTGTTAACACGTTCACCATATTCGCTTCAAAGGTGAGAATATGATGATACTATATGTATGTTTACAGATTTATCGTGCACCCAAACGGCCCACAAATCTGTTACTGCTGGCTCTAGTTATCTAGAGCAGCAGCCATGTAGATTGTGATGGAAAAGGTGAATTTTCTGGTTCACAGGTAGAATCACTGTATTTATAATTTTAATGAAGCCCGCAGAGACACTCAGTAAATCAGTTGTAGCTACCCTGAGAGACGTGTTTTGAGATATTAGGAAAATAGTTTTTGATTGCTCATTAAGAAATGTATCCTCTGCAGTAATTACTTCATTTTATTGTTTAAAAATGGTAGAATGGCTCCATTAACCCTCTGAATCACCATTTATCATAAAAAGAAACTGTAAAAACAGGCCTTATCTTCTGAATTTGCACTTTCCAGTCCTTCGATGCATTTTAGGTTATCAAGTAACCAAAATTAAGCTTAAAATTATGATGTTTCTGTCAAAATCACTTTATTCTACATGTCTTATTAGAACCATCGCTAAAATCAAACTGTTTGGAATAACTAGATCCTGTTAAAAACATCAAATTGAAAATCTGTTTACACAGAGCCCAGAGGAGAGGACAGGAAGGACTGCAAGTAGAGGCTGTAATAATGCAAATAGTTCGATATGTGTAACATGTGGTGACTCCATTTTTTTTCCATGACATATTTGGGGCTTTTGGAAAAGTGTGTATATATGAATTCCTTTTTATTCCAATTTATTTTAAAAATTTATCAGAGAAATATCAGACAGACATCATAAAAAAGTTAAAAAGTAAAAAAAAAAAATGTCTTTTGTGTTATTCTGCACAAAAGACATTTTTTAGTTGTCCCCCCTTCTAGCCATGATCGTTCTGATCCCATAGAGATGCAGGACTTACAGATTTTATATATATATTGTATATATTTCAGTGAAATACAAGGCCACAGTGAGTAAAATAACAGGATTATAAAACACCCTGACAGGGCTTGCTGGGTTCAGAGGGTTAAGAATAACATGTAGAAATGACTGATTCATCTTTGTGTACTTTATGGTGTGAGGCCCAGTCTAAGCATATTTCTACAACTATGTGAAACTGGGATGAACAGCCTTTTATAAAAATGTAAATCTGTCCTCAGGGTGCGTGGAACGGCCCGTGGGTGTCTACTGAGGTGGTGGCCGCCCTCATCGGTATCCTGTTCTACTATATGGCCTTCAGTGCCAAGAGCACCATCCAAGCATAAACGATTCACACACAGATCGTTAAAAGACTGAATTCTGGTGGATCTCAACCAACAATCCATCATCCAGTGTCGCGGCAAGCCGAGAGGATTTTGCCACTTGATCTGCTTTGGGACGAGGAGCGAGAAGCAGCAGTCTTTGTATTTTTTTATTCAGACTGTGTCTGTGTGCCATCAGTCTTCGTCACGAGTTTGTCTGTCAATATGGATGGAATTTTGTAATTTTTTTGATACAGCCAAACCATAAACCTGGACACATAAATTAACTAAACAAACCTAATGTTCTGTATTCAGTTCTGCTTAAAGACATCATGATCCTTTGTCCCTCTGTGTGGATGCACCGGCAGCAACAGAGAGGTCAAGACCTCAACGCAGATCCCAAAAGTCAATAATGTGACTGCACTGACTGGCCTGAACAGGTCCGGTGTACACGTCTCTTCCAGTTAATTGAATAAATGGCTTGTTTTTCTTCCAGTGTAATGTGTTGCCTCTTCCATAAATTCCTTTTTCTCCGAGACACACGAGGAGATTCATCGTCACTTGTTCCGTAACAACACATGTCAACAAGGTGCTTTTTAAAAAATTCTTCAGCAGTAAATTGGTGAAGTCGGGATGATTTAACGATCTCCGACTTCATCCAGATCAAACAGTAACCGGATCCAAGCAGATTTAGCACCGGAGCAACGATTCTCCAAAAAAAATAGGCTGTTTTATTGAACGAAATGTATGAATGATTATTAAAGATTTGATACTTTTATCACTCTTTAATTATTTACTCAACATATTTCTGTTCTACATGCAATTTAAAATAGTAATAGAGTAAATCCTTATTTTATTTCTATAGGCCTGTCATGTTAAAGTCCCAGGTTGGGCATATTATTCTTTTAATAAAAACACTTTTGCATTCATTCTCTATGGAGCAGCTCCAGACTTCAAACCTTTAAGTTTAAGAATTGCTTCTCTGGTTTCTGGTTTGTGAGAGAGCTGTTCATCTTCACAAACTTTCCTGAGCAAGAAAATATGCGATTGGAAATCTTAATTTAGGTGGTTTTCCCATACTTCAGAAAATGAATAAAATATAAAAAACTAAAAAGATTGTCATCTACTGAACTAAACTTCGCCTACGTTACAATATTTGACTCATATGAGAACTATTTTTCCCTTTTAACCTCTCTCTCCCTGTACTGATTCAATAGGATTTATTAGTTGTTAAAGTAAAGAATAACACTTGTTGTTGCTCTAAACATTCTCCGAGGTTGTGTGTCTGAACTCTCAGTGGGACGTTCAGGTTATTTTAGCCTGCAGACGAAAGACACGACTGTCCGACTGGCATTCTTTGATAGTTACAGCGAGGTGTGTGTTCAAACACAGCTGCTCTGTGTCCTCTCAATGTAAACCAACAGTAAACACAGTGGAGGTGTTAAATCAGTTGTTGACCTCTCTGACCTGCTGTGTGCAGCAGCACCGGTTGGACACTAGGTGGCAGCTCTGTGCAGCTTTCAAAGCCTCTGAGTGCGTCCAGCTGTTACCTCACGGACAGATTACATGTGAGTCTGCTCCTCTATCAGCTGTTAGTAATGTCCTGCAACATGTTGCATAATGCACTTTACGCCCCTGCTCTGATTTATATCACTTTCATTCTAGTTTGTCTCATTTCTAGGTACGCTTGCTGAGATTTAAACTTAGCGTGTCTATTTCTGTAGCTGGCTCCGGTCAGTGTTTGCCACACACTGCGCAGCACATGGGAGCTGCTTTTTCTTGCACAACTGCAACTTCTCACCGACTCCCATGGGACTAATGTAAACTTTGTATACGTGTAACGTGATCCCCGCACGTAAGCACGGCACGGTGTACAGAGTGCAGATTCTCACATGTCTGCTTTTCTGTAGCTTTGTCAGCACAAACTCTCTCTCATGGTGTAACCACATATCAGCTTTTGTGTTGTGTCGCCTCGGCAGGGCTACAATGGAGACATCACATTGTTAGTGACTCGGAGGAGACATGAGCTGGAGTGAGTCCAGGCACTCCCTCGTGGAGTCACCTATTAGGCTGTGGGAAGTCGGGGGGGGCGGCTGGATGGAGGGATATAAATGGAATGAACAAACAAACAGTCAAAGAAGGCCGCTGGGTCGATGCTGACACAAGACTCTCCCCCCTCTTTGTTGTGTGACAGAGTTCAAAGTGTTGAGCTGCTAACTCACACGTAAGGGCGATGACTGCGGATGTAGAGAGGAATCTTCTGGAGATTTCACTCACAGGAAGTCACGATTTATTTTGTCAGCGACGACTTGTTTGTCTGTGGATTCTTTTTTCTTGGTTCGGACACAATTGTACAAGATCGAGCAAACAAACAGATCAGAATCGGATGGTTTTCATCTCGATTCGCCAACAAAAAGCATCTTGTAACATTGTTTATATAAGTTTAGACTTGACAAAAAGATTTGCGAGCATTCGTAAATCCAATCCAAGTTTCCCAAACAACTCAAACAAGCTGATCAGGAATGAATCGGTTTGATGAGTGAGGCCCCACCTCTGAGAAGTGCTGTTCATATCAGCTTATTGTTATTTAGTTCATCGTTATCATTACATAAGACAAAACATTTTTTCTCAGTAGAGGAATCTGTGTGTGTGTGTGTGTGTGCCGTGAAGCAGAGCAAAGCTGCTTTGACACAGATGTGTGAAACATCAGCTCTTCTGGTCCCCCAAACTAGATCTAAGCAGACATGGAGCAGGTTAAACTGGTATCATGTCACAGGCTGCGTTTCTGCAAAAATAACGTGCACTAAAGAGCCAAAACGAGACATTCATACTGATTCCACAACGGTGTAATATTGGCGTCCTTTCACATTGCCAGTGAGAGAGACGGTAGTGGCGTGCATGTACATTCAAAAACATGGTGATGGAAGAACTGTTCGTTGTGCTGTTTCTCTCTGCAGAGATTCTACAGACTCGAGCAAAAGTTGTTCTGCATCTTGCTGATTCGATTACTGTTCTGATTACTGCGTGTTTCTGATGATACGCTCCACTTCCTGTATCATTACATGGGTGTTGGTCACACAAATAACATACATCACGTCATTTCTGTCTTGCTAGTTCACACTGATCGTCACCATCACGCGTCTGGGGCGCTCAGACTGAAGGCGAAACTATAAAAACAAAAAAATATGGCGTCTTGAAACAGCAGTCTTAAAGGCGCTATAGAGACAAGATGACTTACAGCATCAGTGCCACCAATCGGTAACACGTCAAGCTAAATAAGCTAAGTTAGATTTTACTGAGAGAAAAACAGGCGTTTTTAAAGGGATCCCTTGACCTCGGACCTCAAGATATCTGAATGAAAATGGGTTCTATGGGTATCCACAAGCCCAGTTGTAGAAAAACACACTTTAGTGCCCTCTTGGGAGGCAAAACAAGCACTAAATTGGCACTAAGTGTGCCCTTTTTTTCTCTTTTCGCCCCTGCCCTTCAAAAAAGTCTGTGCACGCCACTGACCACAAGCATCTTCTTTACGAGCAAGTCGAGTCAAAGTTAAGTCTATCTGTAAATCCAATCCAAGTTCTCCTAAATAACTTGAACAAGCCGATAAAGAGTGAATCTTTATGTCCGAGTGTTTCAGGCGTGAAGGCTTTATAACTTGGCCCCTATCAGCTTCTTCAGTCCGTCATTATCTTTATTACATAAGACAAAGCATTTTTCCTGAGCTACTGTAGAGGAATCTGTGTGTGTGTGTGTGTGTGTGTGTGCTGAGGCAGAGGAAAGCCGCTCTGACAGAGGTGTGTAAAGCACCGACCCCGGGAGGCAGACACTGATGGGCTTAGTGAGAAGCAGCAATGTGGAAACTGGCGTCGCACAATTCTCACATGAAGTCACACTTTCTGTCTCCGCCGTGTTTCCACTGTTACATTCCTCCCATCCGACTCAATAATCAGAAAACAGACTGTATCTTTTCACGCTGGCTCCCCTTCCTTACGCTACAATAACAGTTATTGTTGGGGTTATTTGATGGATGTGTATGTACAGTGAGGCGTGCTGTATGTATAGCTGCTCCAACCTCCACAGCTGGACTGTGTTTGGAGTGAGTAAAGTCTGCTCCCTCTGCATTATCTCCCTCTTCCTGTGCTGTTTGGGCATCCTCTGATCCACTCGGCCTGTTGATGCAGTTGCCAGTCAAGAAGCAGCCATATATGGGGAAATGCCCTTTACTCTCTCTCCATGTCTTTCCCTCCATCATATTAGACATCCCCTCGACATTTCACACTGAAAGGTCAACCGCTGTAATAGAGCTTTTTTTTTATTTATGTGTGCTGCTCGTAGCTGCCTGCCTGCCATGAAATACTATAGGTTAAACAGGAGGCACATCACAACCACTGGCGGTGCTAAAGGGGGCCAAGGGTGGGTCAGCACCCCTGTGAGTGTTAAACCTCGCCCCCCAAACCAAATCCCAGCTCTGTAAGAGTCTGTAGCAGGCTGGTACTGGCCTCATAGAGACTCAGTGACCTGGTACCAACTGGTAACATGTCTAAAGCTTAACAAAGCACAGAAGCTGTCAAAAAAAAGAGATTTAAAGGGGTCCCTTGACCTCTGATCTCAAGATATCTGAATGAAAATGGGTTTGAAGGGACTCTCCTTTACAAGCTTGTCCACTTTAAGTTGATTCCAATCAGTTTTTGGCAAAACAATGCTGGTTTTTGCATGCATAGCAAACATCTCCAAGCCAAGCGATACTCAAACACATCAGGGATTTTTCTATGTGTTTCCTCAGGGTCTCTGTGTTTCTGCAGTGGTCAAAAATGTTTTTGCACCCAATCTAAATTAATCTCTTTGTATGAGTAGTTCTGGAAAAACTGGCATGGTCACATTTACCTAACCCTCTGAACTCAAGAAAAAATAGGTTTTATGGATCTCTCCTTTATGAGCATGTCCACTTTAAGTTGATTCCAATCAGTTTTTGGCAAAGCCATGCTAGTTTTGCATGCATAAATGTATTTTCACCTATTCTAAAAATTATATTTGAATGTTTCTGCATACTGGGGTTCCTAAACAGCAACTTAAAGTTGCATAAATTGGGTTTGACTAGAAATAGACTCTTAGCAGACTTCTCCAAGCCAAGCGATACCAAATCACACCATCAATTTTTCTATGGTGTTTCCTCAGGGTTTTGGTGTTGTGATGTTGTATTTTTAAGGAATTTTTAACCATTTTGTTTCTGGAGTGGTCAAAATGTTTTTTGCACTCAATCTAAATGGATCTTTTTGTAAGAGTAGTTCTGGAAAACTGGCATAGTCACTTTAAAACACAAGTCTTGTTGTTGTTGTTTGAATGCTTCTGCGTGCTCGGGTCCTGAAACAGTCTTGGAATTGCATAAATTGGGAATGACTGAAAAGTTTTGTGGATTCATAATTGTTCATTTTATGTGAATGCAATGATGTTCATCCCAATATTAGACTTTTCCAAGCCAAGTGAAACCAAATCACGCCTTGGATTTATTGTGGTGTTCCTCAATATCTTGAATTTTTGAACATTTTGTATTATTTCTGGAGTGGTCAAAAATGGTATCAACCCAAAAACAGAGACAATAAAGTTTATTAGAGATTTAAGACAAGAGTAAAATGACAGTCAGTGCTGAGCTGCGTCTCAGATTAATCTTCAGGTTCCCAGCTTTCAGATGATGTTCACCGTTTCTATTTGTTGACCTGCTGTCTCCCCCTAAAGATCAGCTGAACCCCCCACCATCCATCTGAAATAGTCCAGATCCACCACTGATCACAACAAACTGTTTCTTTGCACATAAACCTTGTGAAAACATGTTGAATGCGCGCTCATAAACTGGATTTTATCAGACGCTGTCCGCATGCCTGTTTTTTACTGTGCAGAAAAAATTTACAGGCTATTTGTTGAGGTGTAAACACAACCACGCTTTAAGTAATGAAAACAAGGTGGGCGAGAGCGATAAAAGCTGCCCTTGATCCTCCCGGCTCTCAGGGGAATAAGCCATTTTAAGATAAATAAATACTTCATCCTCTGTAAAGTGTGGAGCAACAGTTTCTGTAGAATCAAAACTCTGGCCAGTAAAAACACAAGTGTGGCTATATTTGGCAAAAAAATCTCCCTGAACACAGTTTCAGTCAGACTGTCAGAGGCACATCTGACTGGAGATACCTTATGTGAGAAAAATGCTGCTTTGACAGACAGAAAGTACAAAAAAAACAAAGAGAAGAACTCAGTGTTCAGGGAAAGGAATGATGAATTACCTGGTTGGTTTTTCTCTTTCTTCCTCTGTTTATAAGTCTGATGCTCCAGTGCATTGCGCTAACACACACACACACTGGAGTCCAGATATACCTCCCGGTGTCTTGGAATGAGCTCAGTCGCGGCCTCAGCACTCAGCAGGTCCGTGGAGCGGCTTGAGTTAAGAAATGCAGACACATTGCTCAGCGTAGTAAAGCTCCTGGCTCCAGCTCTGATTTATTCCGGCTTTGGTCAAGGCTGGGAGACTCCGTCACTCTTCGCCGCCACTGGATACACTCTGCGGCTGACCCTAAATTGATTCGAAGAGGGACGTTTACCTATTTCCCTGCCCTTGTGACAGCCACACAGAGGAGTAATTTATTTCCCTTATACCCCCCCGTCGCTGCCACCGGCCTGGCAGGAAGCTCTGCCCCACCGTAATGAAGAAGTGACCTTGAGTTTAGACATCAGCTCGGAAACCGTAAGCATCAGGACACTCAGCATAAACACACTCTCAGAGACACACACACACTGCAGCATCACAAAAACGCATTGAGCTACCCTGTGGATCATCGATCATGTGCTCTGACAAGGGGGATGATAGCAGTTAGTGTCAGATCCTCCTTTCCTCAGGAAACACAGAGTCACTGGGTAATCTCTGCAATGATGAGTCTAATTTTAGTGAGTGTTTGTGCCAGTTATTGCAGAACATTCATTATTTAGCTGCTGTAATGCTCTCTAATGGCCGTGCAGACAGTGTAATGCATAACCAAAGTGAGTCGGGTGAAGCTGAAAGGCTTGATGGATCTGAAATCTGGCCCTTACAGTAAAAGAAGAATCATCCTCCGGCCTCTGAACTTCCTGGCAGGAAGAGGGAAATACATGAACACCCCGAGGGTTTGGGAGAAGTTCATCTATTTCCTGATATAACAAAGTAGGACGCGGGACGTTGTGGACGTAGCCTTTCATTTGGCAGAGAATCAAAGCGTGGGCTCGTGTCTGGGGAACAAATGACCAGCGGTGTGCTGGAAGCCTAAACACTGGAGCCGCTCAGAGGAAAAGGTGAGGCTTCTCCTTTCGACCCAGACAGGAACTCCTGAGACACCTTGGAAGCATCCAAGCATTGTCCTGCTAGTTACGTAACAGTGTGAAGAAAGGACGTGCTCAAAAAGAGTCCGAAATAAATAATCCCACCACATATAATACAGTCTAATCTCATTTATACACACAGAAGGTTATCACAGCTACTGTATGCACAGCAGCTTATATCATCATACGTTTTTTATATATAAAAACAATGAAATTTACTATTTTAAGTCCGTCATGCAGTTCAAGGGCACAATACATTACTCAGAATATAAAAACTGTACATGAACGTGAGGCAGTACCAAGAACTGAAATATATTTAGATATATTTAATATTTATACAAGAATAAATAAAAAGGTAAGAGAAGTCATGGCTCGTGGTGTGATATAAGCGATGATTCCTGCTCGGGTGGTAGCTCCGTCTAAGAATAACACGGCTGACATCATTCGGAGATTAATCCCCCTCTGAAAACGTCTGCTGACATTACAGGCACTTGGTTTGACTGGGAGTATTTTCACTGTCGACGGGAAGTTTTTCTTAAACTGACGTGCAGTCTAAATGCTCTGCAGGGTTTTCTTTTTGCACTTAATATGTCTTATCTGTTGTAGTAAAGGGACAGTTCGCCAGGAAATCACCTTAAACCTCTTTATTTGTAGTGATATTTATCAAGTTTGGTGTGAGCTGCAGAGATAGTTGGAGATATTGGCTTTAGAGATCAGAGGCTGGAGGGCCAAAAAAAGGCACAAAAACATGAAAAACACACAAGTACAAGCAGCTAGATCCCTGTTTCTAAAACTTTAGGAGGGATAAACTCTGTCAGAGACTTTATATATTAATAAATATATATATAAAACAATTGGCCTATTGTTATTAGTGGTGGAAACAGTTTTCAGATCCTTTACTTAAGTAAAAGTACTAATAACACTCTGTGAAATAACTCAATTACAAGTAAAAGTTCTGCATTCAAAATGTACTTAATGTATTAAAAGTAAAAGTACTTTTTATGCACAATGACCCGACTAACATTTTTATACATATTCTTAATATATTATTAGTTTATTTCTTATTTCTTTAAAGGTAGGGCTAATTTTAACTACTTAAAATACTGTTATTAGGTTTAATTAAAAAGTCTAATCACTTTTAATTGATCATGTTTTTTATGCTAAATCTCGATCTGAAAAGTAACTAAATCTGTCAGCTAAATGTAATAGAGTAAAAGTATAAAGTTATATAAAAAGGAAGCGCTTCAAACTTTACTTAAGTGCTTCAAAACTTATGTAAAGTATCAAAAGTAAAAGTACTTTTTATGCTGAATGACCCGACTAACATTGTTATACATATTCTTAATTTATTATTAGATTCTTTGTGTTGATGCATTTATGTAAGCAGTGTTTTATTGACTTAATAAACTGTTATTAGGTTTAATTAAAAAGTCTAATAAGACAAAAATAATAATTTTATCATGTTTTTCATGTTAAATCTTGACCTGAAAAGTAACTAAAGCTGGCAGCTAAATGTAGTGAAGTAGAAAGTTACATAATAAATGGAAATACTCTAGTAAAATACCTCAAAATTACTACTACTTAAGTACTTAAGTGCAGCACTTCAGTAAATATACTTAGTTACATTCCACCACTGATTGTTAAAATGATTCCCGTCCTAACCGCTCCCCTTGTTATTGTTTTTTCTGCCCTGTCCCATGATAAAAAGTAAAATTGACTCCCAGCCTGCAGGAATCCCACAGGAATCCCATCCCAAAAACATGTCCTCCTCGAGCAGAGATGTCTGCTTTCTCTCAGGACTCTCTGGCACTTTGTTTATGGTGCTCATAACAACACAAAATAATGAAATAAAAAGTTAAAATAGGAAAGTAGTCCCTCCATGAAAACATTTACTGGGTCGTGATTCCTGGAAAGAGGCGTCGCTGTTGATTTCGGGGTGAACTGTCCCTTTAAGACTTAAATTAACTCTTTAAAAAAAAAAAAAATCTTTGGTTTGACACCTCCTTGTTTTCTACTACATATTTAACATTTATCTGCAAGAAAATGTAATAATATATAATGTGCCTTACATTTTTTTTAATAAATATACTTTACATTGTTCATCAACTGTGCAATCGTGGAATGCTGTTAGTTTCCTTCCTGTGTCTCCTGCGTAATGTTTCTGTTTCGTATGTTCAGGGGAGCAGGACAGGAAGGTAATTTAATGTACCTCATGTGTTGTGTTTGTACGAAATACAATCACATAATTGTGTCCCAGTTGGTTGCGGAAGCCTGGATTGTTCATTTGTATTCGTCGAGGCTTCATCCTCCTCCAGTCACTTCAGTTTTTTCTCTGTGTGTGTGTTTCTATCAGTGCTCCACTGACCACTGACAAATCACTCTTGTTGTTTGGAACCAGATTCCTCCTGAGCGAATATGAATTCAGCCTGAAGCATCCGTTCCTCTAATCCACTTTCTTTCTTTGATTCGACAAAGTTTGTTCACATTATTGGAGTTCTCCTGCAGCCCTCTCAGGCCTGCTCCTGCAGCTGTAACATCCATGTCATCCCCTGTCTGTTCTCAGTCTCTGCTGCTGTCTGCTTGTTTTTTCTGCACCCGTAGCTTTGTCTGCTGCTTTGTACATTAGGTGTGCCGTCAGGCTGCTAATGCCGTGACCCACCCCTTGCATTCCTGCTCTGCTCTGTCTGAGCAGGGAGTTTATATTCTCACATGCACAAGGTCCTATAGCTGAGGTGAAAACCTCTTTACTCTCAAGGCCGTTTTTGCATTGTAGATGCTGTCACTGACAGCCGCCGTATATTCCAACAGCGCTCCCATAAAATGGTGTTGACATCCTCAATGACACCCTTCCTCTCTGCTGGGGTGGGGAGGACTGGTGATTACAGATAGAGGTCCTGTTGACAGTACAGCTGTCCTTTGTTGTTGGAAACATCTGGTAGAGGTCAGTGTGCTCTGCTCTCAGGCTGCGACGCTGGAGGTGGTGAGGGTGCTGATGGTGGCGTGCGTGTGTGCTCCTCCACGCATGCGTCCATGTCTTTTTCAAACACGTCTCTTTGCATCTATTTCCTACCCATCAGTCTCTGTCAGTACAGGGTGTCCTTGGTGGTGGAGGTGTGTGTGGTGGTGGAGTCGTCGGGCAGCGAGCCGCGGCGGCCGCTTCGCGACCGACACTGCAGCAGGTTCTGCAGCTCTCTGGACACGCTGCTGGAAAAAGCTGTGTAGATCCACGGGTTGGTGCACGAGTTCAGGCTGGCCAGCAGCATGAGGATGGTGAAGGCCACGCCTGCTGTGGACACACACACACACACACAGAATAAGACAAGTGCACATTCAAATGCAGGGACACGTAAAAGCATGAAAATGCTCAGCTGGGGGCGGATGATTACATTGTTCTCTCTTATGAAACAAACAGAAACATGTTCAACAGCAATTCAGTTTGAATGTAAACATTCATGATTATTATTTTTCATTTGTGTTTCCTCCAGGAACAGCTATAAATGTCCCAGAGGGACAGAATCCTGCATACTTCCCTTTTCACTTTTTTCAGGGCTAATAATATGCTTTTTTGACGCAATAAGTCAGATATGCTTATTTCTTTACGGCCGGCTGAGGACAATAGATCAGGGGAAACTGATTTTGGAATACAAAGCTGATACTAATCAGCTGTCAGTGTGTGTGTGTGTGTGTGTGTGTGTGTGTCAGGGCTGCCTGCTAGTAAAGCCTCATTCATGTGTATGAGCACTCGTATATGCATGTGAGTACACTCTGTATAAGTGTGTTTTTCTGTGTGTCTGCTTGTGATTTTGACGATGTGTGCAAGCTGTTGGCTCGGACTGTTGTTGATGAAATGTCAACATCTGGCCTTGTTGCAAAATCAGCAGGGGATACAAACAGGTTATTTACTGGCCACTGATGTTTGTCTTAAGCTTTGGATCTGAGGACGATCCACCCAGTCCGTACAATCAGCCACACCTCGAGGCAACACGAGCCGCACTCGCTCGATCGCTGGCTGCCAGTAAGGACATCAACAGATGCTGTTTGTGTGCCAAAATGTACAGAGCCGGCCAGAGAGGACTTCCAGGGGTTTCTGGTCGTGGATCAAAACAAACATTGTTTCTGACCTTGTATTTCACTCACTGTTACCACATCTGAGCTGAAAGTAGGTGACCTTGGAAGAGTGATTCATTATAGTAGACTCACTAAGATCTACAGCAGGATTTAGCTTCATCATTAAGCTTTTGTTTTTGACAGCAGAACAGATAGGGTTTGCACATTCAGGGCAATTAAATGGATAACCCAGATGTCTGTTTTGTTGCGATGTGAGGGCCTAGATTATAATATAAAACATTCAAATGTGTCACAAATGTATTTAAATATTGATAGAAATGTATCTTATGTCAAACCTCCGTGCATCACAGTTTGAAATAATCGTTAGCAAATATAATCATGAACAAACCATGACTGAACCTGATATACTGTATGATTTTACTGTGTTTTTCTTAGTTTTTTTATACATTAAGTGCATAAAAAGGTATTTATTTTATTACAATATTAACTTTTTTTACAAATATTAACCATAAAATGTATATATATTATTCAATTACTTAAATTACAGCAAATTCTACAAAAAAAATGCATCAACTTTATTTTTTCCCCTTACCAAACACAGTCTAGTATCATATTTAAGTTTTTTTCCCCAACTTTCTAAACATTCTACAGATATATATATATATTTAAATACAGATATTTACTGTAAATTAATTATATATTTTTTCAAAATCACCTGTATAATAATTGACGGATATTTACTGCTAATTGGTGGTATGTGTTTGGCAACTTTTGCTGCCAGACTTTTAACCCTTTTAAAAAAGACATATTTTGTTTTTTAATTATTTATTTATTTACAGTATTTCCGGGTACTGCGCTGTCTGGTAGTTTGTCCTCGCGGTGTTGCCGTATCCCGGCAGCAGAAACCGCGGCTGTCAAACATGAATACCGGGAAACCGGCGGCGAGCTGCACTTCTCAGGTGCTGAATTTAACGTTTTTATGGACAATACCGCAACACAAAAGTAAGATTTGTGCCAATGTTTTCAGTTTTATAATTACGTTGAAGTCACGTGCAGCCGCGAACGTCTTTGGCACGCGCTGTTGAGACTGCTGACGCACTTCCGTGTGTTTTCTTTGGACTGTTTGAGTGGTTTGTTAGCGTCACAGTCAGTAGACGTTATGTTATCTATCGTTAGTAGCTAGTAAGGTTGCTGCTAACTATCACATCGGCTCTAAAACGAGCACCGGCGGTGCGCCCCGGAGACTCGGACCGTACAACGCAGTGGCCGCGGGTTCGATCCCCGCTCGGAGCTGTTTCCCGGAAGTCTCCCTCCTTCACTCTGTGTGTCTAACACTATGGATTAAAGCCAAAATGGCAAAAAAGAAAAGAAAAGAAAAACAAAGACGACCACCAGCTTCTTGAAAGAGCACACGGGAAAACATGGCGGACCAGCTCTTCATCGCCTGTTTTTCCAAACTTCGCCGACAGTAACTCCTCTGCTGTCTCTGCTGTGGGATTTAGCCATTTGGCACAAATCAAGGGGCCTTTCCAGCCTGCTAACTTTGTTTTGGAGCAAAAAGCATTCACACCATGATGGTTTAATAAACGGACATTTATTAATACAGACTCCTCAACGTCAGAGCGCCAAATCACATTTGGAGTAACTCAATACACCGGCTCAAGGTAAGGTCAAGCTTTTGGTTTATCGTGACCTGCCGCCGAGCAGTTTAACGTGATTATCAAACGGTATTTTCTCTTTTATGCAGAAATGTGTTTGCCTGTGTTGTTGCGTGCTGTGCAAAGCAGGGTTACAATATTGTCCTTGTTTGGGTATGTTTGGTGCACTGTGCATGGACATGGATAGTAATTATTTGTTGTTGTGCAGCTGTGCAAGGATCCTGGTATTTCAGTGGTGCTTTCCATCTGAGCCCCAAACCGTTTCAGGGCGTTTTTTTGCTCTTTTTACATTTTGCTCACTTTGGCCTTGTATGTCATTGCAATATGTAAGTCCTGACTCTATGGAATCAGCTCAAAAAATTTTTTGCGTGCAGAATATCACAGTTTAAATGACATAAAGCATACAAAAAACGTAAGTTAAATTCCTCTGATAAATAAAAAAAGGAATAAAATGTAAGTGCAAGTGCCGACAAGTGTCATAATTATTAGAAAGAACTATTTGCATTTTTACCACCTCTACTTGCAGCCTCTCCTGTCCTCTCCCCTCTGCTTTGTGTAAACAGATTTTCAGTGAATATTTGTCACGTGACCGTTGGTCTCAGTAGAATCAATCATGGCTTCACAGTGTCTCTGAGGAGCAGAATTTAATGTTTTTAACAGGATCTGGTTATTCTAAAGGGTTTATGTTTGGCGACATTTTAAAGAAGACACACAGAATAGTGGAAACTGATTTTAACAGAATTATCACAATTTTAAGCTTCGTTTTGGTTACTTTTTCTAACCGAAATTTTCACAACACACGATCTGTTCAAGGACTGTCGGAAAGTTCAAATTTAGATGATAATGCCTGTTTTTATAGTTCGTTTTATTGATCTTTTATTAAGTAGCTTACATGTACAGGTTTATAAAAGGAATTAAATTGGAAAAAAAAATCTTTATTTTTTGATTGATGTAAATTGGTGCCACATTTAAAGAAGTTTCTTCTGCAAAAATAGAATAAATATTATGATATGGGATCCCTTGATCCTGCATTAAATTTTGCTATTTTAAATAGTCATCTATGGCCTTAATTTTATGTTTCCCCTTCACCAAAATAAAGACATTTCCACTGTAAAGTGATGCATTATAATTCACCAGAATGAAGTGTTTGATGTTCAAAATTTAGTTTGGGTAAAAGTCTTCACAAGCATATTTTTTAAGCTTTAAATTCTGTTTTTATGCACCCATAAGCGTGCAAAAAATCTTTACTAAGCATGTGTGTGACTGACCTTGTGCTGGAGGGTTGGGGTCCCAGGCCGCCCAAAGCTGGACGATAAAGAACGGGGACCAGCAGATAGTGTAGACCAGCACGATGACCAGGGTCATCCTCACGGTCTTGGACATGGCTTTAGTGATGCTGGGCGGCGGT
>CAFUXE010000236.1:205061-239578 GCA_903364295.1 Serranus cabrilla | reverse complement strand
AAATAGTCCCCAACAAATGTGCTTTTTACTCCAGTGTGAGTAAAGTCTGCTGATTGTGGCCAGTTATTTTAGGCGGTGACAGAACCTTTTTAATAAAGAAACATCCTGTTTGTGAGACATTTTTAAAAACTCCGAGCTAAAAGCCCGAAGTACATTAAAATTGATTTTTGTCTCTTTTCAGAAGGGAGATTTTTGGGCTTTGCACCAACAGTCCCATTCAAAGTATAAATATCGACTACACAGCTAGTCCAGCAAAGTTAATAAAGAGCAATTTGCAGTATGTGTAATTTAATTTACAGATGTCACTGCCAACTTCCTGCTCACTTAATTGCGTAAATCACAAACAAATGTGTAAAATGCTTCGTGAAGAAAATCCTTTCATTTAATTGTAACTTAAAGAGGATTTGGGGGATTTTTGGGGGAATTTTGACATTTTCTACACCATCAATTGTTACCTTAAAAATACCCAACAACAAGTTCTGTTTAGGTAACAAAACTACTTGATTACGTTCAGTGTTGAGTGTAACCAAGTACATTTACTCGTTTAGTGTACTTAAGTAGAATTTTGATGTACTTGTACTTGAGTATTTCCACATATGTAACTTTATACTTCTACTAAACTACATTTTATGGGCAAATATTGTACTTTGTACTCCACTACATTAATCTGTCAACTTTCTTACTTTCTAGGTCGAGATTTAACATGAAAAAATATGATCGATTTAAAATGATTACGCATGCTTGACGACAGTAAAATGCTGGTTATATAAGTGCATTTATAATAAAAATACAATAATATATTTGGAAAATATGTTAAACAATCTGAGTGGGTCCATTCTGCATAACAAGTAATTTTACTTTTGATACTTTAAGTACATTTTCTGATACTTTTGTACTTTTTCTTCAGTAAGTTTTGAATGCAGGACTTTTACTTGTACTGGAGTAATTTCACAATGTTGTGTTAGTACTTTTACTTGAGTAAGGGATCTGAATACTTGTTCCAACACTGGTCATGTTAAGGTAAAGATTGTGGTTTGGGGTGAAAACTGAAAAACGTTGCTATGTAGCTTACTTAATATGATAATAAGTTACTTTATATGAGACACACACGGCCGTCTCTGGATCAAAGTCCTGTGTTTTCTGACCCGTCCACCCGCTCCAGCCTCTGCTGTAAACTTTAGCTGTAAAGTTTGTCTCGTGGCCTCGTAAACTGACCTGAAAGAGGGCGACCACCAGGTCGGCCACACACAGGTTGAACATGAACACGTGCATGGGCGCGTTGTGCTTCCTCCTCCTCAGCAGCACCCACAGCACGAAGCTGTTCCCCAGCGTGGTCAGGGCCAGCACCAGCCCCAGCACGGCGATCTCCGCCCGGGCCAGACCTGGGTCCCTCGGCCTGGGCTGGGGCAGGGTGTGGGGCGTGGTGGTGGAGCCATTCTCGGGGAAGATCCCGAAGAAGGATCCCCCGCTGTGGGAGCTGTTGAAGGCGTTCAGCTCCGACACGAGCAGAGACGAGGAGGAGAAGTTGTTCCTTCCCGTGGTGACCAGAGAGGAGAAGGCTAACCCATCCCAGTCCGTTTCCACACTGATGCTTTCCATTCCTAAAAGACACACAAAAAAAATGTTGTCGCTGCCCTGAAGCAAACTCCCCTGCAGACAAACTGGTGCAGCATCATGAGACAGATTTTTTTACAAGAGCAGATCTTATCAACAAACTATTTACTTGTTATGTTTTCTGACAATATCGATGTCATGCTTGACCTTTTTGGTACAAATTTCCCTCCAGTAGCTCTTAAATATTTGTTCCTATATTGAGAATCCAAAGCAGAACAGTGGAGCCCTTTATCTAAAACACATGACTAATGCAGGAGGTGCATGATTAGTTTTTGTGCAAACATACACCATAAATAGCTCCTGTTACGCAATTTTATGAAATCTGACTGACAGTAATGAAAGCCAGAGACTGTACCAATCATGCTGCCATGTGAATATTGTTGTGTTTTTGGTGCTGTCTCCAATTTTTTAATAAGTCTTCAGTGTGTTCGTGTCTCTCCGAGCGGCCAGTTCTGCTTGACGCAAGTCCAGAATGGTTTATTTTCTTTTTCATATTTTCTCAAGGTTGATTTGACAGCTTTCCCCTCTATCCCACCGTCTTATTCCTTCACCTCCGCTCTCATAATCGCTCTCATCCCGTGCTTATCCCCATACATTCCTGCTCCCCCCTGTTTTTGTTCCCTCCTCCTCCTCTCTTTCAGCCGCTCTTCTCTCCTCCACCGCCTCCATCTTAATAAACTTTACGTTTATTTTTCTTTGCTTATAAATAAATGGCCTCAAAACAACAGAAAGTTGGAGTAGGAATGAGACGACAATTTAAGAAACAAAGTCGTGGGATGCTGGCGGATGTCAAATAAACTGCACGTAGAGGAAGTCTGGGAGGCAGAAATGAAGAGATGAAAGAGGCAAAAAAAACAGCACAAAGTGTTGGAAAGAGGATGAAAAGATGAGGAAAGAGGAGCAGAGGACATTTACTCAAGCACTTAAGTACAAGTTTGAAGTGCTTCCTTTTTATGTAATTTTATACTTCTACTCAACTACATTTAGCTTCCAGCTTTAGTTACTTTTCAGGTCAAGATTTAACATAAAAAACATGAGAAATTTAAAGTGATTAGACTTCTTAATTAAAAAGAGTTCAAAAGAACCCTATCTTTAAAAAAATAAAACACTGCTTACATAAATGCATTAACACAAATAATCTAATAATGAATTAAGAATATGTATAACAATGTTAGTTGGGTCATTCTGCATAAAAAGTACTTTAACTTTTGATACTTTAAGTACATTTTGAATGCAGGACTTTTACTTGTAATGGAGTTATATCACAGAGTGTTATTAGTACTTTTACTGAAGTAAAGGATCCAAGTACTGTTTCCACCACCAATAACAATAGGTCAATTGTTATATATATATATATATATATATGTATAGTCGCTGATTGACTTTAGTTACTTTTCAGGTCGAGATTTAACATTAAAACATGATAAATTTAAAGTGATTTTTTAAATTAAACCTCAAAACAGTTTATTAAGTCGTTAGAATGAGACATATATTTACATAATTAAAATGCTGCTTACATAATGCATTAATTATAATAATCTGATAATATATTTAGAACATATATAACAATCTTAATGGGTCCTTTCTGCAGAATGAATACTTTTGATGCTTTAAGTACATTTTGATGCTGGTACTTTTGTACTTTTACTTTGCATGCAGGACTTTTACTTGCAGTGGAGTAATTTCTTACTACTTTTACATGAATAAAGGCTCTGAATACTTGTTCCACCCCTGAGTAAAGAGCTTTGTGCTGTTCCCTGTCAGACTGTGTGGTTTGACACCATACTGGTGTGTTATTTTGACTAATGTGCGAGGAGTGCTTATGCACACAAATGCAAACAAAGCGTAGGTGCTTGGAAATTTTTCCACGTCTAAAAATAGACGTACAGCTATAGTCGTAGTATTGCGTAATTGAGTATGACTAACGAGACATTACAAGGCTGTTCTCACCACTCCAACGAGGCCTAATGGCCAATTTGCGAGTAATAGCGCGGGTAGCCTGTTCGGCTGCGTGAGATAACACGGGGGGACTTACTATCAGGAATGTCTTCAGATGAACGCATGAGCAGCCGGGCAGCTGCAGCTCTCCGCCCGGCGTGAACGGGTGAGAGAGTCTGAACTGAAGTCACAACACGACTCTTTGGTTTGAGTGGATCTCCTGCTGCCACACGAGGAGACAACAACACCTTCACACTCAAGTTTCAAGCTGTTTGAATCCTTTTTATTCGGCCTGTATAAACCCCTTTAAAACATGTTTACTATGACATGTTGGTTTCATTTTATACAGCACAACTTCACCTATATGAGCTGGGAAGAATTTTTACTTTGACCCACACAAGAAAAATATTGAAAACTAGAAAAGCACTCGGAGAGCGCAGACCTCCGCCAAGGCTGGTCAAACAGCGAGTGTTGTAACCAGTGATGGCGTCTACGGATCACCCCCAAAATTTAATCACTTGTTCCTGGTATCATTGTGGACATTTCTTGAAAATTTCATCCAAATCCATCCATAAATTCTTGAGTTATGTTGCTAACTAACAGACATACGGACGGACGGACGGATGGACAAACTCTGGGGAAAACATAAGTATAAAAAATATATATAATATTATTTCATAAAGTTATGTATTTGAGAACGTAGCTCTCTGGTTACTTCTTCACAGTGGTGAAAAATCAGTGTATAATTGACATAAAAAGGTCTATTTTCATTCCAGCTCCAAAAAATGACTTTATCAGCAAACATATCGGTTATTGATTAATTATTGATGAATATTCCCCCTGAAATCTGTATCGGCTTCAGTCTCAAAAATCCAAAAATCTTTTTTACTTTGACTCACTGGATCAAGATTTTGAACACAATGAAGAATTTTAAATGTTACAAATTTAACATATAAGAGGTAAAATAAGGAGAACATCCCATTTAATATGTTAGACTAAATATATTTGACCTTATCTCAGGTTTCAAGCCTGTACTTTAGTGTTTTTACGTCATGATGAGAGTTAACTGGTTAAACCAAGTCTGTTTTTAATCCTACCTATATATTAACCCTGTCCAAAGGTCATTTGGATCAAAGATACTAATATTCCTTCCTATCTGTTTATTATTTTTCCCCTTTTGAAGTTTTTTTTTAATTACCGGTGAAGACAACGGGGCCTTTTTCCCTCTGGCCTCTCCTGCCCGTGCGCCCCGCTCTGTAATTACTTCATAATTCATGAGAGGATTCTTTGTGCGGCTGCTGTCTTTATACCCACCAAATAATCTCATTATGTATATTTGACCATGTGACTCATTTATGATGAGAAATCCCCGTTTTGAAGATAAGGTGTAATGACGGAGGTCGACATTAATCCCCCAGTATGACAGAAATGCCAAACTAATATACCCAAATTGTATTGAATGAATTAAATTAAAGGGACTAATAAGGAAGTCTTGAGACGTAATGTGGAAATGTGTGAGGCTCAGAGTGATGATCCATCCTTAGTAGGCCTCTCTCTGTTTTCCCAAACTCCTGAAGGACGCAAAGTATTTTCTCCAAATATGTCTCATTTGCATGGCTTGTGCATCCAAGAAATCAAGATGGATTGTCTTCAGATTGCTCAACTACAGGAGACCCACGCTTAGCTCCAAAATCTCTGGCACTGATGTGGAAATTCCAGGAAATTCCTTAAACTTTGGGTACACGGAGAGGATAAATACTGTGCTGGATGCAGTTTAATGTAGTCTTTTAAAAAGCCTGTCTGTGAAAGTGGATTCTGCTCTGCTCTCTCTTTAATAACAGAAGCACAGCACCGCTTCCCAACTGTCCGATCGGCTTAACGTAAAACACAAATTATTCCATCTCTGTGCTGCGGACGCTGCTTTTAGTAGTTGGTCGCTTCCTCCCTTTACTCTCCGGCTCTCACTGTGATTAATGATGGAGTCGATGCGTCTCTTGGTTTCCTCTCCAGAGGCGAACGAGCGTGAAACCATCCATTTTCATGTTCTCCCTCCATCCTTTACCTCTCTCCCTCACACGGCGCCATGCAGCGCCTCAGGGAGGACAAACAGGTAATTAAAGTGGAAAACATTACAGCTAACAAGCATTCACATCTTTCAACATATCGGCCCTCTTTTTCTCTCTGTTCACACACGTTTTGGTCGTTCCATCTGACAGACGGCGTCATGTTGAAGCTATGCTGACTGTTTGTGTTAAAAGCCTCTTAAACTGTCCGGAAGCATCAGTAAGTGTCAAAGTGACAGATGTGAAAAATATTCAAAGAGAATCTGCACTGGAAAAAAGTTATTTTTCTTGTTTTTTTTCTACATTACATGCAAATAAAAATAAAAAAAAAGGTACTTTTATTACAAATATAAATTATTATTTTTTTTACAGTATTATTCAACTGCTTAATGGTGTTGAATGTTAGATTATGTTGAATTCTGTGTAATAATACAACAAATGTACATTATATTACTAAATATAAAATTAAGGCAACTTTTTATTTTCTTACAGTAAAAATAAAATTTATAAAAAAATATATAAAAATAAATAATACAAAACATACTTATTCTTCATTTATTTTTAATTATTATCTGTATTTTTTAAAGAAATTATTTGTAAAATAACCTGCCAGACATTTAAATTTTTTTTATGATTTTTTTTTTTATTAGGATTTTTTTTTTACAGTGTAGACTTAGAGGATACATAGTCATAATATAATATATAATATAATGTCCCTGTTAACTGGACTCATATTTGTGGCTAATTTCAGTAACAATTTTGAGCAAAAACTCTTTTAAAAAGCTCCAAAAAGCGACTGTTTAAAGCAACAGTTTATCCCCAAATCAAAAATACATATTTCTACTCTGACTGCCTTTCCTCAGATATAATGTAACTAAACAGCTCTTCTCTTCTGCTAATCAATATTCCATAAAAACACATTTTTAAAAACCCAACAGCGATGTTTCTTTCCAGAAATCATGACAATCAGGCATTTAAAGATAATCCACACACTGTGTTCATGTGGGAACTATTTTCTTTCTGGTTTAGTTCCTACATGACTCACACCACAACAATCTGGATTATAAATAGCACCACAGGTAAGAAAAGGAAATATGTATTTTTGTCCTTTTAAAGAACAAGAACAATGTGTTTGCTTTTTCAAAGTGAGTCGTTGCCATTTTTGCGGATTATTTAAAAAATGCAATTTTTTTCTCCTTTATTTTGTACTTTACAGACCCAGAGTGCCGTTGTTGTTGTTGTTATTATTATTATGATGAAAGAGTCATCAGACCTGAAGCAGACAGTGATAATCAGGGTTGCATCAGTGTTGCATTATTGTTGCATGATAATGCACTTTGACCACAGATTGATTTGAAGTCTCTCACAAAAATCAATGCTAACGTGATCAGCACTGTGAAGGTTTACATATCAGTCATGTCTCCAAAGGTCTGTGGACGGGACGTAATGCAAAGTGAATGTTGTAGACGTCTGGAATGCAAAATACATGCAAATATTTACAACAAGCAAGGTGTGGAAACAGGCAGCTGTGATGTAAAGGAGCTGATGCAAATCCAAAGCTGGGGGCTGTTTTAAATGGATAGTTCAGCTGTTTTGGGACGTTCTTTGCTCTTTTTACATTTTACTCACTGCAGCTTTTAATTTCACTGCAATATGTGCTGATGTGCTGAGGTGTTTTTTGCTGTTCCCACTCTGACTCCCAGAGGAGCTCAGTGTGGGGGTTGCTCTTTTCTCCCTCCTCTCTCCTCTTGTCATGCTGCACTTTTCCCTCTTAAAAATCACATTTCATTGTCTTAGTGCCTGCACTTTGTGCAATGACAATAAGGTTGAATCCAATCCAATCCGATATGGGATCAGTATATAGTTCTAATGACTAGATCATAAAAAAAGAAAAGCACAAGTTGAATTTTTATGATAAATTTGTTTTTCAAAATTGGAAAAAAAGGGAATCTATATGTTCAACACTTTTCCAAGTGCCCACGAAGTGTCAGGAATATTGGGAGTCTCTATTTACATGTTTTACAGCCTTTCCTGTCCTCTCCCCTCAGCTCTGTGTAAACAGATTTTCAGTGAATATTTGAGCATTTGTCTCAGCAGAATCAATCGTGGCTGCACAGTGTCTCTGAGGAGCAGAATTTAATGTTTTTAACAGGATCTGGTTAGTGCTAACACTTTATTTTTTAAATGAGATGTGTAGAATAAAGTGATTTTGTCAGAAATATCACTATTTTATGCTTTGTTTTGGTTACCTCTTTAAATAGAATCTTTCGTTAACAGTCAAGAACTGTCTGAATGTTCAAATTCCAATGATAATGACTGATTTCATAGTTTCTTTCTACGATAAACTGTGTAGTCTTGGCGATCTTTTAAAGAAAACACACGTTTCAGTCAGAGAGTTTTAATGGGTCAATGCCTCATGTGACCCAGCTTCAGTAAATCCAATCTGCCCCTTTAAAGTTGCACTTTACGTGAGTTTAAAGACACTGACTGTGTGGATCCAACATGCCGGCAGAGCTCCTGAGTCACTAAGATGAAATGTTGGCATCAATGGCAGACAAACAGGTGCATCAACCCAAAGTAATGAACGGAGCATCACGTCCCGCCTGTCCGGCGTCCTCATGTCAGCGCCGTGATAACTTCCCTTTGTTTGACCCAATCTGCTCTCTTTCCTCATTAGCAGCCCAGTGTACACTTAAACAACCTGTTGCTAATCCTCCTCCTCCTCCTCCCTTAATTTGCTCTTCTTCCTGTTTTCTATTTCTTCACCTTCACCTGTTGTTTTCATATTCATCCGCCCACTCCATTTCCATCCAGCATCCTGCTTTCATTAAGGATCAAAACTGCACAGGAGACCGTTTCACTTATTATTCCTGTTTGATTTGAATTATCATCCTCATTAACGGACAGTGACGGCAGGAAATCTAAACGGCCCAATCTGCATTTAAAGCGCCTGAGAATAAACATATGAATCAAGCCTCAGATCGCACAATGAGATAGAGTAGTGTTGGTATTCTTTGCTGCTTTTCTCACCGTGTCTTTATTTACATACTGATCAATAGATTTGTAAACAATAAAGGTCTGGATGAGTCATGTGGTGCCACTCGCTGCGCTGTGCAGCCATCCATCTGCATGATAAAGCAGATACGGCCACGCTTTCTTCTTAAAGTCCCACATATCACTAAATTAGATCCCCATTGGCCCCTTCACATGCAGCACATGTTCCCCCTCTGAATTGACTGAGAGATGGACACTGTATATATTTATGCATTTCAATTTGTGGAGGCACCTGCTGTACTCATTAATTCACAGCTCTGTATGTAAGATTTATTCCTCTCCTTCAGTGTGTGCCGCTAGCCTCCCGGCTCCGAACCGCAGAAATAAAAGTAAACACTCCAGTCTTGGCCAAACAACCCATTAAATGTTAATCATGTGGGGCCACACCTCATTGCACACGCTGGTACAGCCATTACCTGCCCACATTTCACTTGAGTTTTGTATTCACCAACATCGCCATCAAGTTTATTTCCATAATACACCAACCAGTGGACAGAACTCAGCAGGTCTGGTGTCCAAGCCTCCTTATCAGCACTGATAAAGCCTGAGCTTAAGACCACTGCCGGGCCTGTTGTTCTTGTTATGTATCATTAACCAGCACACCGCCAACAAGCCTGTGACCCAAAATAAAACAGGGCCCTCCTTTCACGTCATACAACTGATATAGAATTCACAGTATTCCCACTGAAGAATGGAAACTGGGCCATAATGTTACCACATCAGCGAAAACAGGCCTGGAGGTTGTGTAGCTGATACGGTCCGATCCGTGCCACATGATGAAATGAGGCGAAATTGACCGTGAAAATAACAGTAATGATGATGATGATGATTTTTCCTGATGGAGGCCACAATCAAGGAAGTCATTTTGCGTATATGAACATTTTCCCAAACACAAAAAGAAGGAGGAACGTGTATGCTTAATGGAAAAACCCTTTTAAAGCCAATGGCTGATAGAAAGGCCTTCCTCTCTCTAACAGAATATTCTGTAACTGGGATTTGTTGATTCAACTGACGAGCGAGAGAGAGATTTCTTGGATTGCGATGACACTAATAGACAAGACAAAGTGCTCCTCTGAAAATTAAGAGCCGAAAAGAGTTATTTTAGTTTTCCAGTGAAAGCATGTGACTGGAGTATTTGCCCTTAAATCCTCTCCAGGCTGTTCCACTGTCACCCAAACAAATCAATATCGCTTTAAGTGCACGCTGTATTTAGAATATTTATCTATTACTGCTCCAAGCCACCAAACTCCTTTAAAAGTTTTTTGTTTTGGTGCATATTGGACAACAAATACACTCATAAATCTGTTACTTTCATCCGTACTTCATTCAAAAACCTCGTGATTCCCACTCTTCACGCTCTGCTCACATCTATTATATTTGAAAGGTCCCAAAATGTAAAAAGGTGAGATTTCAATGTCCTTTTTTATTATATAAAAACTGTAGAAAAGCAGAAAAACACTCAATCCATCATCATGGTAAATGCCAGTCATCGATGACTGAGCCCAACATTGTGATTCAGTGTCCTTCTCCACCTTCTAGTAGGTGCAGTAGGTTTATATCAGCCCATTCAGTGGACACTCACAGTTATGTGACATTTCACTTTCAGTTTTTTTATGACCTGAAAAAGGCCGCTGTTTCATTCAGTTTATGCTAAAACACGAAGTGCTAAAAAAGTTCCTGGTTAGGCTTTTTAAAAGATGGTTTTCTCTGAACACCAACAACTCGTTTCAGGGCGTTTTTTTTGTCTTTTTACATTTTACTGACTGTGGCCTTGTATTTTACAGCCATATATAAAGAATATATATAAAATCTGGACCTGACCTGCAGCTCTGTGGAATCAGATCAATCATGACTATAAGGATGAATAACTCAAAATTGTCCTTTGTGCAGATTAACACAGTTATAATGACATAAATCGTAAAAAATTTGAATTTCTCTGACCAATAGGAATATTGGAAAAAACCTGCGAAACATATTGAAATATTTGCATTTTTACAACATCTCCTGTCCTCTCCTCTGAGCTCTGTGTAAACAGATGTTCAGTGAATATTTGACTCCAGCCCCTTTTCATGCTTTATCTTTCCCTTTCTTCCCCCTTTCACACTCTGTAACGTCACTTCCACCTTCGCATCGCTTATAACTACAACGGCCACTAGAGGGCGCCAAACATAATATACCTGGGAGCTAATAATTACCTGCTACTAAAAGGCGGAGTAGGCTCTTATTCATCTATACTTATGGGATAATAACTGCTAAAAATGCACAATTAATAATCTGACTACGTACAGAAACAGGAGCGGTTCAGACTCACAGTCAATCCAGGTAAATTCAGCAACACTGAGGAAAAACTACGTGTTTCCGAACATTAAAGCATGTAAACATGTCCCGTTATTATCCAAACATGAACCTGAAAGTGAGGATAACATGTCCCCTTTTAATTAAGTCAGGCAATAACTCTTCACTTTGAAGGTACAAACTTCTGTGTGCACCATAAACACACAGCTGGTGTGTAGCCACGAATCTGCTTTTAATCCTCATGAAGACCTTTGATTTTTATAAATACGGGCGGGACACACAAGCGAACAAAGAAACAGACATAAAAAAAAGAAAAAGAGCACCCCAAGGTGAGTGTATCTGCCTCTCACCTTGCTGTCAGTGCATGGTAAGCTTTCTCACGCGTGTCCTTTTCCCTCGGCGCTCTCGTCTCAGTGACTGTGGGGACAAAGCATTAAGAGCAGTCACCATTACAGTCCATTAACATTACATGGGAGGGCAGATCACATGAACGACCGCAGGTTTTCCTTTGAGCTCTTTTAATCCACGGAGGAAAAGAAACTGACAGGACCACATGCATTTTCAATTAGGCAGTGCCACGAAATAATAGCAATCAAGTGCAGCCGTCTCTGTGCCAGACATACTGTATACATTATTACATATGTTGTTCAGGACGGGCAAATCATTACATCAAACGATTTATGTGCCCATTTTTGACTATACTCAGAAAATGTGTAGGTAAGAATCATGCATTAATATGTAATATATCCAGTTTCGTTTAGGATAATGCAAAAGATAACAGAATTCCAGTACAAAAGCATGAAACTCATGTGCTGCACATGGAGTTTATTGCCTCTTATCAACTCGTATCCCTGGTTGGGTTTAAACATGCATAATGTTATCAAAATATGCAGCTTTCAGCAAAACATAACCATAATACAAGCTTCTTTTCATGCCTGTAGTAGTTTTTCCCTCCTAATGTTAATAATCTATAATCAATAAATTAATTGACTTCACTTATAGATGTACTTTTAAAGAGCAAGTGTAGTGTTACAGCACATTTTTTACAAAATATTTCCTTTCCTATGTATTAAATTATCCTCAATATTATGAATTATTAAAAATTTTATTTATTTATTAAGATTTTTTTCAACGAAAAACAAGACCTAACTCTCCTATGTTAACAGTTTAAATGTTATTCTAAATGAGAAGAATTTGATAAATTCTACTGATGATGACAGCACGAAAAATAAGTGAGAAAAAACACCCCAAATAACGTATAAAATCCTGGATACAGAGCTCGCGTGTCAAGCTGCGGTTGCATGAGATTGTGTAGATGTCCAGAGAGATGACCTAGATTAATCAGTAAACAAATCCATTCACTCACAATGTGGACAGGTTCAAGTTCCTGCAGACTCCTGACTGAGCTGCAAAGTTTGATTCAATTATTGAGGAATCTTGTTTTCAAAGTTTTTAGTCAACAATCCGTTAAGTTTAAAGCACTTACTTGTGATCTTGTCGCAGCTGTGTGACAACAACCAAAAACATCTCCGGCGCTGTCAATCCAACCCCCTCGGCTCAGCGGGAAATCTCCTGAATGAATGTGTCTTCAACATCAAAGCTGCAGGTTTTTATTTTCTGTCAATGTGACAAACAAGTGCTGCAATCTGGGGAAAAGTCCTTTGTGCGCCTGCTGGCTGTATTGTCCTCGCCGCGCCGGAGTTCACGAGTATATGTCAGAGTAATCCGTTTGATAGCCATGGGTGTCCCGGCGCCTTGTGCGTCACGTTATGTGTGCTCCTGCAGTGTGCTGTGCCTCCAGCACCACCAGCAGAAATGAATCTGAGCTCCGTCTGCTACTACCTCCCCCCTCCCTCCCTCACTATCCCCTCCTCCTGGGTCAACCAGCCTGTCCTCTAGGACTGAGGGTGGAGCGTGGAGCCAGGAGCGGAGGGAGGGTGCTATACATACCTATGAAGTGTGTGTGAGAGAGAGAGAGTGTATTTGGGTTTATCTGCATGTGCACGTGGTGTATCAGTGCGTGCAAATGCATATCTACATGCAAGCTTGTTTTCAAGTTAATGTTTGTGTGCACAGAGAAGCCCCGCCCCTCATTGTAATGATTCACGCCTGCTGTGAGTTATTGATACCCTCCACTCCTGTTTTTATTCAAAGCTCTCCCGTGTTGTGCGCTCTCTCTTGCCCGTCATCTCCCTTTTGTTGTTGGTGGACAAGGGCCGGTGTGCTTCCACCTATCCAGGAATGCCGATCAGCTGAGTCAGCCGGGCTCGCGGCGGGTCACGCCCTTGGTGCACACACACACACACACACACACACACACAGAAGTGAAGGTTAGAGCAGAAAAGTGCTGTCTCTCAGGCTTAATGTCAAGGCTCTTTCACGCACGCACACGTGATGGTAAGGAAATACAGCTGGCATGCACACACACACAGGTGTACACAATGAGGGAATTCATAAAGTCATGCATACACAACGCTAAACACACACACAGAAATCCAACCAAATGTTGCTGATGGACCCGTATTTATTTTGACAAGTTAATTGCCGCTTCCTTTTACTTTTTCCTTTAAAGCTGAAAGGAAACTGTAGTTCACTGACATTTTACGAGTGTTATATCATTCCCATTCAGTGCCCCCCAGCAGCTCACACACATAAACAACACACTACACCACGGGGCGCTCTGTCTGTCTCGCCCAAAGCCATTGATCCTCGTCCAGCGGGGACTGGATTGTCCCATGATGTCAGTGAACCTGGCGGTCTTCCTCTCACAGCGCCGCCAGGTTCACATCAGATGTCTCCCTCTGTCCAGCCGCCCCGTCCCGTCCCGAGCTGAGGAGGGGTGGGGCTGTGAGCTCCCTGAGAATCACTCTAATGTGATTATCCTGGCTCCTGTGGTCTTAGAGGACATTTAGGCACAAAGCAGGAAAGCAGCAAAATTACTCCACAATCCACTTTGTGCGTTTAACGGCGACACATGACAGCTAGCGAAGAGGAGAGGGAGCGGCGGGGAAGAGTAAAGGTATTAGCGGGACAATAAAAACACATAGTCGTGTGTGACAGAGAGATAATGAATGCTCTGCTTGAGTTTTATATAGAGAATGTTTTTTATCTCAGGAACATCAACCTGCTTACATTACTCTTATCTGTCATCAGGTGGAGCATCTTTTGCACATAATGTTCAGCAGCACTTAAGTTTAAAAGGAATGTCGAGACCTTTAAATATCTCAATCTATGACAACATTTTCCTCAGAGGTTTCTGGCTGGAAATTCTCCCACATGTTGAGGCTTATTTCCAGCTCCAAGTATTGTGCCAGAAATAAAAATGACAGCTGTTTTCCTCTGAGAGGGGGTCTCTTCAGCAAAGACCTTTCAATATCTCCTCTCAGGGAGTTCTTTATACGATCAGAGGTGTTGACAGTCGTAAAAAATACTGCCTGCGTTTACGTTATATGATTGGCCAGGAAGAGAAAAGATGGAGACAGTCCTGGAATACAATACACCAGATCCAGAAACAGTCACTCAATCAAGATTCATTTTCAGTCCAAAGTGTTTGGCTTCATCTCCGTCTCTGTCAGAGAGCGCAAACATGGCTACCATCAGCCTCCACACAGAGGGAGAGATGAGGCTTAACTGAATGTTCGCCCCGAGGAACAAAAAGTCCAGCAGAGACATTTATCTTCCCGTCTGACGGCCCGATCGGCCCATGTCTTAGGTTAGAAAGAGCACAGAGCAACACCTGGTCCGACAAAGCTGGCTCTGAAAACGTTGAGGAACATCTGAGGGAATCATTAACTGTCAGCCGACCCATGAATAACAGAGACAGGAGAAGAATTCTGGGATTCACCATGTGTGGATCCATAATGATGAGGGAGAGATACTGAGGGAGATTACTTTGCCAATAAAGCAGTTTTATTTCTATCGAAGGCCCTATTAAGGTCATTATTCTTAGAGCTGTTTTCCATGAGACGCTACAAGCATGAATCACCTTCGCAAACTAGAAATAAAATACACATTCCAGCCTCATTTTAATCATCCTAATTAATGCTCGTCTGCAGAGGGGAAACAGTAAAGTATTTCATTGAAATAAAACACATATTGTCAGTACTTGTGCACATGCGTTTGTGCCTACAAACCTGAAAACTGTGAAATAAAGTGAGGTCAGTTTTGGTGGGTTGCCTGAGTCATTTCCAGGCTCATCAGAAGGAGGAGAGAGGCGCTAAAACAAAGTGTTTCAGACAGACGGTAAATACAGGTACATTTATACAGAAAACAGATAAGACATATGATGCTTTTTAACAGCAGAATTTAAAGTTTTTAACAGTATCTTAACAGTTTATTTTGGGCAAACAAGACGAGTAGAGTTACGTGTAATTTTTTGACAGAAATATCACAATTTTAAGCTTCGTTTTGGTAACTTTTTCAGGAATTTAATTAAAATTTTGAAGACTATACCTGTCTTTGCATTTTCTTTCTATGATAAACTAAATCTTTGGCATTTAAAGATTTGTTACCCATGATGCCATCATCGTCATAATAATAACTTTATTTGTATATTACCGTCTAAAAACGATGACATAACGACATAAAAAAAAGACGGCGTAAGATCAATTATCCCGAGGAAAAGTGATGCTAATAAAGTAATTAGATCAGAATAAAAGTGAGTGAGATGGAAAACATTATGTAAAAGCAAGTCTGTAAAAGTGGGTTTTAAGAAGGGATTTGAAGAAGTAACTGACTCTACGCGCCTCATCGTTTTTAAAGTTGGGGCTCCTTGTTTTTCTCGTTGACTCGTCAGACCATATCCAACTTTTCCATTTTGCATTAGTCCATCTCAGATTAGCTCGGGCCCAAAGAAGTTGGCGGCGTTTCTGGATGTTGTCGACTTTGGTTTTCATTTGACATGTCAGAGTCTTAACTTGCATTAGTAGAAGCAGCAACAAAGCCCATGTGGTAATGTCCTTTATAAAACCATGTTGGGTTGACACCAGGGGCATCAAATGTTGTTTTTTTTTCAGCCTTGCCTCTTGCGTGCAGAGATTTCTTCAAGTCTCTGAATCTTTTAATTATGTTATGGATTGTGTTGCTATGGATTGTTAAATTCCTTGCAATTATGCGTTGAGAAATGTTGCTCTTACACTGTTGGATTATTTACCCACGCAGTTTTCCGCTGAGTGATGAACCTCGCCCCATCCTTGCTTGTGAACAACCTTCACGGACGCCCCTTTCATACACAATCAGGATACAATCACCTGTTAACAATTAACAGGCGTCTTTTGAGTGAGTTTCACAGCTTTCTGAGTGCTTTGTTACCTTTGTCCCAAGATTGTTTTTTTAATGTACTGCTGACATCAAATGCAGTATAAGCATATATTTTACAAAGATCCATTAAGTTGATGAGGTAAAGCATTAAATGTATTGCCAAGTTTGATCCTAAAAATTTGAATCGTGTGTCCGCTAAAATGGTACTTTATTAATAGCACTGCTTCATCCTAAATAGTTGAGTTGGACATAGTCAGTCCAACATAAGTTTTATTCAAAGTTTAACTGTCCTCTGCGCCTTTTTCTCTGCCTGCAGCACAGAGCAATAAAAGTGAAAGGAATGTCGTTTGCTCTATTGTTCCACTGAAAACTGTTCATGTGTAGAGTTGATGCTCCACAAATAATTTTCAGTTCGGCTCTGTTATTACCTCCGCCAAGGCCGAGGGCCAGGGAGGAGGTTATGTGATCGCCAGCGTTTGTCTGTCTGTCTGTGTACTAAATTACTCAAAAAGTTCGGCACCGCTTTTGATGAAATTTTCGGACATTGTGTGTATTGGGACGATGAACAGGTGATTATATTTTGGTGGTGATCGGTGATCCAGAACACCATATATTGCAAATTTATATTATTGGTGTCCCAAAATACATGCTTTCAATATAATCCTTCAAGTGCAGTTTGGTATTGTGTAACTGACCCTATTGTCTTGGCGAAGGTCTGCGATCTCCGAGTTCTTTTCTAGTTTTGAGATGGATCTCAAACACCTGGACAAATAAAATGAAAAATATTTGAATTGCTTGATAAAATAAATATGTGAAAAACACTTTTTTGTAATTTAGTTGAACCAACCATTTCATGTATCAGGCTCAGTGGTGGGAAAAGTATTCAGGTAGCTTATTTATTTATTTATTTTTAAATCTTTTTTATTAAGGACTCAGGTAGCTTATTTAAGTAAAAGTACTAATACTACACTATTAAATTACTCCAGTGCAAGTAAAAATACTGCATTCAACAGGTTACTTAAGCAAAAGTACTAAAGTATCAGCATCAAAATGTATTCTTAATATATTATTGGATTATTATTATTGATGTATTTATGTAAACAGCATTGTACTGTTTTCAAGGTAATTTTAACAAATAAAATGTGGTTTAAATTACAATCATGTGTTTTTTATGTTGTCTTGACCTGAAAAGTAACTAAAGCTGTCAGCCTAATGTAGAACTATAGAGTTACAAATGTAGAAATACTTAAGTACATTACTTGAGTAAATGTGCCGATCAGGCCTATACTTCAGCAGTGAGATGTCCTTAAAGAGGACCTTTTCACAGTTCTTGGAGAGTTATGCAGCATATGACAACAACATCTGTGTAAAACTCTTTTTTTTATGAGCGAATCAAAACCTTATTAAGCAGCTGCAGGTGTGAGATCAATAAAGCAAAGAGACTTTATTAATGAGGCACTTTGGCAGGACAGGATGCCTTCGGGATCAAGTTTGCGGTTCACATCGTATTCGCTACGAGCTGCAAGTGTTCTGTAAACAGAAGTCCCGCTGTTAGAGGATGAATGTGTTTCTTGTTTACTTGATGTTCATTTGAAAAGACAAATTGTGCATGACATAATCTGTTTAGGAATTTCAAAGCGTTAAGCGTGAAGTGGTGGATTAATTCATCATATCTTAGCGAGCTCTGCATATGGTCACAGTGTGAAAGCCACAACCACTTTTCATGGAGGAACACGGCTATTATCTGCGTGTGCTTTGTCATTCTAATGGCTGCAGGAGACGTAGACAGATCGGCCGAGCGGCGGACCTGTGACTCCCACTGCCAAGTTAGATGTTAATGGAAGCTCGTGAAGACGGATCTGATCTACTGGCCCTCGCGGGTACACATGGATCACACATGGTGATGCGAGAAAAGACACCAGCAGCAGTGTGTAGAGACATGATCCAAATCTTTGTTGCCAGCTGATTGCATTTTTTGGTAAGACAGGGATGAAAGTGTGGAGAAAGTCTTGTTCTCAGCCAGTCAGGAGGATCAGGATCCGACCCGATGCAGGCGTTTAAAATGGATTAATGAACACTGGCTTAATGAACGCAGCTCATTTCTGATCCTGTTTATTTGCTCCAGCTGTCAAAAAAAGCTCAAACTGGTTCTGAAACACACGCCATTATAAGCAACATTTGCATGTGACTTGGGTGTTGTTATTGGCTGAAAGCGTTGTTATCTCTGGCTGTTACTTTCACAGTTCACAGTTACGCTCCTGGACAGTAATGTGCTATAATTCGTTGATAACCCGTGCAGCTCTGACTCAGCGAGTGAGTGATCACGCTGAGTTAGGGGGCGAGGCTGCTCGTCCACTTTTCTCTTCTCTTCATTTGTAGAGTACGCTTGTATTCAAACATGTTGCCATTGACCTCATGAGGACAGTGTTTTTACTCGTGGTGCAAAAGTGCTATTGTTCCTCTAAGGTTCATTATAATACCAAGTGTACTATTACTAGTTTTTATTACTGGGACAAAAGCACACTACTTATATCCAAACCATTCACATCATAGGCACTGCCATTAACTCGATAGATTGACACTTTATTCATTTATCCAGCAGCAGCTCACACAGCACAGTATGGACGAACAATACAACTAACAGATAATAATGTAGACAAACAATACAAGTCAGTGCTAATGTGTTCAAATGGAGCCAAAAGTAAGCTACATAAACCAATAAAAAGGTTTTAGAATTGTTAAAATAACAGCCAAAAGTAAGACAAATAATAATAAATAAGTATTCCTGTAACACCTTGCCCACAAAATCATAAAATCCATTTCAAACTAGATTTTGACCTCATCTTGTTTCTTTTTTTAGTGGCTTTTTCTAGTTCTTTTTTGAAAAGATGGGCTACATGGTATCAATTGGATACATTTTTTTATTTTCTGATGACTTCAGCCATTATTTTAGGAAGGTGACGATATTTGAAACTGATATTTCCGATTCAAAACTGAATGCGTAACATCCCAGACATTTTGCTCAGAGAGATGTGTGTTTAAAAGTAAAAGTCAAGTAGGGGGATATCTCATGTATCATGCAAAAACATGAATATTAAACTTATTAGCCATTGGGATTTAGGAAAAGCAGTGGTCGTACCACACAGGAGAGACGCTCCTGCAGAAAGGTCTGGAGTACATAGTTCACTGTAACTGTTTTTTCTCATCTGTTTCTTCTCCTCTTTGAGGCCCCTCTCTTGGTTTAAATGCTCTGCTTTTTCTGCTCTAACTGCCAGAGCCCCCTTAGTGTTAGATGGCAATGATGGATTTTCTGTGTGCACAGCAAACACACAAAAGGCTCAGATAAGGGTAGGATAAACAACAAAGCAAATATATTGACTGAAAATAGGAGACGAGAAGAGAAGAACCAGGTAGAGAACAAGCACAGAAGAGAAGAGGGGTAAAAATGATGAAAATCAGTGAAAGACAGGATGGATAAACATTGAAGGGAACGATGTTTTCATGGTTTTTACTCAGCAGGAAGATGCTTTTGAAATGTTTTGTTATGATCCACTAATGAGAGTTGTGTTTAAGGAAGTGCCATTCGAACCGTCAATCAGGAAAGGCTGCAACAAAAACAAACTTTAAAAGCTCCTCTCTGCCTCGGAGCACTTTCCTCCCTGCGCACATTATCTCCGCGTCCATCCTCCCCTATCCGGCATCTCCTCTGTGGCGAACAAAGTGGTTGGGAACAGGAAAAACAGGATCGTCTGTAATTCAAGCGTAAAAGATGGATAGAAGGCAGTGGAACGGTGGATATCTGCATCCTGGAAAAAGAAAAACAGACACCATGAGGAGAAGGAATTAGAGGGATTACGTGGAAAGGAAGAGAGCAGGGTAAATTAGACAAGGAGGAGGAGGAGGCGGGGGAGTATTTGTCAGTGTTTAGTGAAGAGAGAGCAAGAAGAGGGAGCTCCAGTGACGTCACAGTGGAATAAAACGCACGCTGCAGGAGCATTGTTCCCGTGGAGCCTTGAACGTGATCGTCCAGAGAAAACAGACTGTAAGCACAACGTGATAGCTGTGGGAGGCGGCGCGGCGGCGTGTGTACATGCACGGGCCGTGTGGAGCATGTTGAGCATGTTTCCATACAGATGGAAGTTTGTTTAGAGTAGTGTGAGTGTGAAGAGTGAGTATGCAGATGGAGATGCAGATGTGGTGAATAGCACTCTGTGCACTCTCCGGGGGTCTCCGGGATAAACTGGCAGTGTCGAGATGTTTTTGCCCTCCGACTTTTTCCCCAATTTCTCAATGTCAGCCAACACACCGCCCACTGGATCTGTACCCCTGATCTGCAGAGTGTGTGTGTGCATATACAACAGACTATGTGTGTAATCTATGCACATCTAAGGACTGTCCACATTTCTCAGTTTGGTCCAGTATTACTATTATTTCATTGTATTTAAGCTGTGTTTTTATTTTGTGCTGCAGCTTTATGCATATAATCTGTTTCATTATATCTATAGTTTACTGATTTAAAGGAATATTTTGATGCTTGCTCACTTTCTGGCAGAGTTAGACGATAACATTTATGATATTCTCATATTTGGCCGTTATATGTAACTCTACAGCCAGCAGCTGATGAGCTTAGCTTATAGAGTGGAAAAAGCTAACCTCACTCTGTCCAAAGATAACAAAATCAGACTACCAGCACTTCTTAAGTTCACTGATTATATTTAGTTTGTTCAATCCGCACAAAAAGAAACGGAGCATAAAGATGAAAATGTGCCGTTTTACGAGGGGTGGCGTGCCAGACTATTTCTTGGCCAGACAGTGACTTCCCTCCTGCCTGGCAACTGCTCACAGCCAGCAATCCATAAAAATAGAATGAGATTAGAATGGACATTCCCATTTAAATCAACAGAGCAGCATGGGCGAGGTGGCGGCCATTTTTATGTGTACTATTGCCATTGCAATAAACTGACAGCTGTGGCAGACCAGAGCTTGAACTTTTGAATGGGGGATGGGGTTAAAATGTATGTTTTCATTCAGTAATTGACAAAATACACAGTTTATATTGTAGAAATAAGTAATTGAAAGTTAAACTTTCTAACAGTCCTTGAATAGATCATAGGTTTAGAAAGTTTCTGTTAGAAAAAGCAACCAAACGATGCTTAAAATTGTGATATTTCTGTCAAAAATCACTTTATTCTACATGTCTCATACAAAACATCACCAAAAATAAACAATTTGTAAGAACCCTCAGAGACACTGTGAAGCCATATGATCTGCTAAGACCAACAGTCACATGACAAATATTCACTGAAAATCTGTTTACACAGAGCTGAGAGGAGAGGACAGGAGAGGCTGTAAAAATGCAAATATTTCAATATGTATAGCATGTGGAGACATAAGTTTGTTTCCAACATTCATGACACTCGTGGGTGCTTTATTTTTCTTTTTATGTCATTGTAACTGTGTTATTCTGCACAAAAGTCATTTTTGAGTTGTTCACCATGATTGTCCTGATTCAATAGAGCTGCAGGACTTCTTACTTCTTACTTATTTCATATTTTGCAGTGAAATACAAGGCCACAGTGAGTTAAGTGTAAAAAAATGCAAAACACGTTCTGACACAGCTTGGGGTTCAGAGGGTTAATTAGCTTAGCGTATAGCTGTAACTGTTTACATGCACTGTGTAATTAAATTTTGTAACAGGAGGCAATCACATTATCTGCAGACTGACGGACTTATTGACAAAAACCCCCTTCCACGGATCTTTCAGCTTTCTGAAGGCCCAATGTGGACAGACCTGTAGGCAAAGTTACACATTTACACATTTTGTTAGCTGACGGCAGCTTCATATTCAACAGACAGACGGATGGTCTCAATCAAGTAAAGCCATGTCCTAAAAATGTCAAACTTCTGCTTTAAGTCAATTAAGTGTACTTTTTTATTCAAATGCACATACCCTCTTCAATCTGTGTCATGTGCTTTGTGTATATTGTAGTTCCCATACTAAGGCCCTGTCTTGTGACATCTTCTTTTTTTAGCCCCTATCATTCATCTCCAGTTTATAGAGAACTGGGGTTGTAGGCAGTGTATTTTAGGGGGAGGTAACAGGTCAACAATTAATGCCATAGAAGTGGTGAACATCATCTGAAAGCTGGAACCTGAAGATTAATTTGAGATGCAGCTCAGCACTTTGTATCAAGTTGTTTTGGTCATAAATCTCAAAATAAAAATGACTTAATTAAGTAGATTAATCAATTAAGTAAAATCAGTTTCCAGCTCAACTATGTCCCATAAGTTGTTGCAGCAAATTCTGGGTTGATGACACTTTTAGTGCTGAATTAGGCCATTTTTTAAAATTCAATAATGTATAAAAATGGTCAAAAACCCTCCTGAATATAACAGCAATACCTCAAGACAAAGAAAAATCCATGCTGTGATTTGGTTTCAAAAACTTCAGACATTTCTAAGATTTCTGTATTTTTGGTGATTGGATGTTGAGCACTTCTGTTCAACAAACTGCTGAGAAAATCCCATATAGTCAGTATATACAGGAAAGCCATACATCTTCTGAATGCTCTGGGTCTCTAGTTTGTAGTTGTAAAGTTTTATGAGGCTGTGATTATCCTGGAGGTCACAGCAGGTCATTTAATAAAGTGTCAAGTCAGTTCACAAACTGCTCTCACCACAATTAAATGCTTGCTGCTGGTACTAACATCACATTAATAAAATTGGGCTCATTGAATCCACAAGAGTCTCATCTTTTAGATCTGATGTTCCGCTGGTTTGTCAGGGGAATGCTAAGAGGTTAATTAGTTGATATTGTGCCTATATAGGGAATATTGCTCCATACGTTTGTCTTTGATCACTTCACCACAAACACACAGCCAACCTGAGGTCAGGTGGTTCTCCAGCAAAGGAGTAATTGTTGGTTTCTGGTGCTCCAGGCAAAATATAATCAAGCTGCCATGTGCAGTCAGCAGCGTGCTCTGCACTTGATTGATGCAGGCGAAAGGGAGGGTATATACACAATGCACAGCGAGCAGGAGGAGGAGAGGGTCAATAGGAGCCCATTAACTCAATTTTGCTGTGAGGCCGCCTATAGCAGGTTAGTGTGGCCATGTGTACCTGCACGTCTTGATGAAGTACAGACTTTTAACAAACAGGAATCGTAGTGTGTGGGGGGGAGAAGAAAGGCCGTGGAGTCCAGATAACCACCAGATGAGCTGCAGCTATTTGTTTAGACAGATCCCCTCGAATCCTGGAACATCCCTCGGTAAACCACAAAGATGGACCGAGTGAGACAGTTTCACACCAACTGGAACAAATGGATGCAGAAAAAAAAGAAGGAAAAGACAACGGATGATGTATCAGTTTCACTTTATACATACAAAGGCAGACAAAGAGGAAACTGGAGAAGAAAACAAGCCTTCCACTCAAGAGAAAAAGTAAATCCCGGATGGGAATCATCTCTAGATGTTTCACCTAATGAGGACTGAAGGTGGAAGATGGATGGGCGCCCAAATGTGGTCATATAAACACATGCTACCTGAAAGGTGTTGTGCTTTCTGTCAAAATATGCATTTGTTTATGTCACAACACACCCGGGAAACGAACACCTTGTTTGAGTATATGCATGCACTCTGAAAAGCATTGCATGTTTCCAAATACCTACTTATCATTATCAATTTCCTCAAAGACTTTTATACAACTGGACTTCTTTTTGCAACCAGGTGATCGAAAAGCATGTTTTCTTTAAAGGATTGCCAAAAAAGCACCATTTATTATAGAAAGAAACTTTAAAAACAGGAATAATTGACAGAATTTAAACTTTCCAACAGTCATTGAATGGATCATGGCTAATGAATGTTTCTGTTGGAAAAAGCCTACAAAACAAAGCTAAAAATTGTGATATTTCATATCACAAGAGTCGCCCTCTGCTGGCTGTTTGAAAGAATGCAGGTTTCGGACATTTTTCCGCATTGGCTTCACTTTTCAGACCCAGAGGCAGCTGCTCGACACAAACAAACACTTAAAGAAGTGTGTTTTGGAAGTTGGGTGCAATACCACGTTGGAAATCCTCTCTAGATGTTTCACCTAATGAGGACTGAAGGTGGAAGATGGATGGTCGCCCAAATGTGGTCATATAAACACATGCTACCTGAAAGGTGTTGTGCTTTCTGTCAAAATATGCATTTGCTGATGTCAAGTCAACAAACCCATGCTCCCTTGTGGAAAAGAACACTTTAAACCCAAGGTGTGTGTGTGTGTTTGAGTATATGCATGCACTCTCAAAAGCATTGCATGTTTCCAAATACCTACTTATCATTCGCAGCTCTGCGTGCACGAGTCGCACTGACGTCACGGTGTTAATGATGATTATGATGATGGTGTTTATTTATCGGCGGAGGTGGAAAAAAGGTAGATGGGGATTGAATGAGTGCAGTGTCAGGGGCTGCAGAGAGCCGAGCCCGAGCCAGGAAGAGAGAGGGAGTGAGGAAGAGGGGGAGCGGGGAAGAGGGGGTGAATAGTTCTCTGTGTGGGGAGCGAGAGAAAAGAGAGAGCCTCTTGTGGTATGTTTACATGTCAGTGAAGTTCCTCGTCTGATTGATCGTATCTGTATGTCAGCGTGTGTGTGTGTAGCTGTGTTGAAGTACTGGTCTTCCCCATGCTATAACTTAACTGGGGCCGTAATGTGTGCAAAGTGTTATGCAATGATATGTTGCTGTACGTAATTTCATTTAGGTAATGTCTGGCCTATGCAATGAGGGGGAGTGTATTAAAAGGTTTGCTCCTGATTATCCCACCATTGTAATTTATCATAGCGTGAACCTACAATCCTCCATGTGGCAGGAAGTGTAATTCCAACTTGGCTAGAAGCTGCTTTGGACAGAGAGACACCAGTGGAGGTGTATTTTATAGGAGAGTGAACCAAATCCGACTTGCTTAATGGAAATTAAAGCTAACTGCAAGTAATAACTCCACAATTACTCAACTGTATTTACATCCAAGATTTTTTAAAAATGAAAAGAAAGAAAAGGTTTGTTTGTTTCTCAGAAACCTCCTGCCGGCAGGGTCAAAAAGTCTATAAAAGATCACTAAAAAAAACACCTTTCATCGTAGAAAGAAATGAGGCATTAATGTCGGAATTTTAACTTTCCAGCAGTCCTTGAATGGATCATAGGTGACGATTAAAATTGTGATATTTCTTAAAAATCACTTTGACATGTTTAATTTGAAATGTTGCCAAAAAAAACGTTTGGAATGACCAGATCCTGTTAAAAACATTAAATTCTGCGCCTGTTTGAAAAAAAGTCAAAGCAAATTTTGAGGTGAAGTTTTGTAATGGCGCATTAAAAAATTTGCAAATTAGGGACGTTTCCATCAACTGGTTTAGAGCAAATAAACAAAGCTGCAGTAACGTACTTTGGCCAGCAGATGGCTGTAGGCTAATCTGTCAGTAAACATAGAAGAAGAGAGAAAACAACAAAAATGAGGTTGATAATCAGAGGAAACAGCTGCAGTCATGCAAGTTAAATGTTTGCTACATCAGAACTTAATTGAAAGAAAGAGTTTCCATCTCCTGTTAAGGGCATTAACTATTTTTCATAAAAGACAAAAACCACCTAAACGAGCGTAAAAACGTAAAAAATGTTGGTGTTTCCATCAAGCTTTTCTCATGCAACTCTTCAAAAAATCTAAGTGAAATTCAGAAACAAGAAACACAACTTGTGAAGCAATGATTAATTCTGCTGAGACAAACTGTCACATGACAAATATTCACTGAAAATCAGACTGAACTGCAGGCTGTTTACACAGAGCAGAGAGGAGAGGACAGGAGAAGTTGAAGTATAGGTTGTAAAAAATGCAAATAGTTCAATATGTATAGCATGTGGAGACCCTTTTTTCCAATATTCAAGACACTGGAAAAGTGTAATTCTGTCATTCTAACTGTTGGACACAAAAGACGTTTTTTTTAATTTGTGAAATATAAAAAGAGCAGAAAACGCCATGAAACGGCTGCAGCTTTACAGGGTTAATCCATATTTTCCTGACCTGCACTTCAAAAACTTGTCCACTATAATCAATGAAATAAATTATACATACATGTTGATACGGGGGGTGTTATCAGGAAACGACCCATCACCAGCACACACGCTTGGCTCTGCTTTGAAGCACGGTTCAAATAATGTGGGAACAATTGCTGGGAGTCGTCGAGTGCAGATCAGAGTGTTTCCTGAGTCTCCAGCCGCTGAGGAGCTGGTTAAACCAGGCTGGTTGTCATTATTCAACAAGTAAAGAGGGGGGAGGGATGGGGGAGGAAATTGTTTCGGGGATGGAGGGATGGAAAGAGCCAAACAGAATACAGAGATCACTGTCGAAATAAGGTCTATGTTTTGTTTTCGCCTTGAGCAGGAACCTGTTTTGTTATGTAGTGGAAAACTTCTGGCATTATAATAGCATGCAGGAATTGTCGGAAAGGTGATTAAAAAGGAAGAAGGACATGACCGGAGATCTGGAGGTGCATTTCCATTTGATTTTAGTGTTTAATAAGCCATTATCCCTTCATTATTCCTGATTATTCCTGTTAGACATAATTATATAAACTTTGTTTTTTACTTTCCCCCCATTTTTATGTGTTCTTGTTCATTTATCTAATTATACATAATATCTTTTCTTTGTTGTTCTCGTGAGTAAGCAGAATGTTCTCGGTGAAAGAGGTTAAGTTGGTGAAGAGGGTGCATATTTATACCTTTATCCTTGATTGCTTAACTCTTTGGAAATCAATAAGTATAATATGTAGAAAAATATACAATCTAAAAGGCAGGCACACAAACCATAGTGTCTTTTATTCCGACCAAATACAGAACAAGACATTTTTAAGCAGCCAAAATGTTACACTTAACTTTCAATACTGGGAAAAGGTCAAAAGTTCTACTACGAAAACATACAGTGCGTTTATTTTAGTCTAAATGGGACCATAGTTTACAAAAAGAACATCATGCTGTATTAAAGTAGAACGATTGAGAGCATAAACTCATTATGAAAATGTTTACTGAGGTAATAAATCAAGAGAGAAGCAGGGTCATTTCTCATAGACTTTCAAACAATTGGACTTGGTTTTTCAACCAGTAGAGTCGCCCCCTGCTGGTCATCAGAAAGAATGCAGGTTTAGGATATTTCCACATTGGCATGAACCAAATCCGAACTTCTTAATGGAAATCAAGAAGTGACTCCACAACTGTTTTACATCCAAGATTTAAAAAAGAAAAGAACAAGAAAGGTCAGTAGTTTGATTCACCCTCTGAACACATCCTGCTGGGGTGATCGAAAAGCACGTTTTCTTTGAAAGATTGCCAAAAAATGCACCGTTCATTGTAGAAAGAGACTTTAAAAACAGGCATATTTGACAGAATTTAAACTTTCCAACAGTCCTTGAACAGATCATAGGTTATGCATGTTTCTATTCGAAAAAGCAATGAGAACAAAGCTAAAATTTGTGATATTTCATATCACAGTTTTCAGGAGTCGCCCCCTGCTGGCCTTTAGAAAGAATGCAGGTTTAGTGCTTTTTCCACATTGGCTTCACGTTTCGGACCCAGAGGCAGCTGCTTGACACAAACACATAAATGCAGCATAAGTCCAACCCTGGCTAGAAGCTGCTTTGGACTGAGAGACCAGAGGAGATTTATTTTACTGGAGTATGAACGAAATGTGCTTAATGGAAATTAAAGGTAATTCCAAGTAATAACTCTATAACCACTAAACAGTTTTTACATCCAAGGTTGAAAGATGTTTAGTTTGACTATATTTTTTTAAAGAAATTGTCCACATGATTTGAGTTAATTTCTCATAGATTTTGATACAGTCGGAACTCCTTTTGCAGCCTGTGGAGTCGCCCCCTGCTGGCCCTTAGAAAGAATGCAGGTTTAGGGCATTTTTCCACATTGGCTTCACTATTCAGACCCGGAGGCAGCCTCTTGACACAAACAAACACATAATGGAGGGTGTTTAGGAAGGTGGGTGCTCATCTCCTGTTACAGTCAATGAAACATTAAGTGTGTCAGTCACCACAGAGTGTTTGTGAGGTGTCAGGTTCTTCTCACAGAGGCCCTCATCTCTAATAGGGTTGTTTCTGAGTGTGTGTGTGCACTAGTTTCTGTTTAATGAAGCCTTCCCGTGTGTAAAATGAGTCTTAACACCTGATCGGGCGCAGGGTGTCAGCCTGACCACGGTGCTAATCTGATACAGTAACTTTGTTAGACCATGTCTAGACACATTTGTATGCTAGTTTGTTTGTGCTGAGCAAAGTAGTAAAGTCATGATCAACGGCCAGCAGCTAAGCCCGCATCAAAACACAGTGGTGCCAATGTGAAGTATATACAGTAGTGTGACCGTGTTTATGGCAGCGTTCCCATAACTCCTCGAGGAGCGTGACCCCTCGGTTCCCAGGGAGAGGAGGCTGTGGAAACCCGGCAATCGTTTGACCATTGAGGCCATAAAAAGAACTTTTTGTACAGTTTTTTTTTCGCTCCACCTCTCCTGGGAAAGAGGTGTCACTTCGACTTATGAGTTTTGGATGTTGGAATAAAACGGTTTTGTGTCCTGCCGAGCGGAGCGGCGTGGCACAAAGTCGAGTGTGGCAGCTTCGTCTCTTTCTCCATCTGCTCCCGCTCAGTCTGGGCTCCTGTGTTTATGATGACAAGGCTGTGACAGGGCAGCAGTGACTTGGCATCAACCCGGCCAAATGGGATGCATGACAAGTTTTGGTGACTGACAGTGGACTAGCTGTTCCCTCTCCCGCTTCCTTCCTGCTGTGATGGACACAGAGTCCTGGGACGCAGCAAATGCAGTCTCTTTACCCTTTCACAAGCCAGTAAAGAAGATTAAAAGTAGTTATTATCGTGCGATATTGGCCTATTAAATGCAATCACATCAGTGTATATGCTGTTATTAAAACATTCCAGCTGAAAAATTACAACATCAATTAATTTCCCCCTCTAAAATCGCCATCGTCAGACTCTAATTAAAGTAGAACATATAATAATTGCTGTTTTAGGGACTGAGGTGAGGCCCCCACTACAAAGTAAACCATCCCTGGGTGGCCCCTGTTCGTCCTCGCTCCTCAGCGGATGTCCTGAGTACAATAGGTCATATACAGAGCAACATAAACAACCCAGCCCGGCTCATGGGGTCATCTGCTCGTCATCATGCGGGCAATTAGCCGGAATAATTCCCTGGTTATAAATACAAACCTTGTCATTTGTGTTTAAACTTGATCTCGAGATTGAAGACATCCTGAGGAAGGTCGGGGTGTCTGAGGGAAAACAAAAGGGCTTGATTAAGTTTTTATGAGAGTGTATGGCGCTGAATGGGTGTGAACAAGGATGTAAAGAAAGATGGATGGAGATATATTTAGATAGCAGTCTTTGTGTGTCTTCTGTAGCTTGTTTAGTGGAACAGAACAGGGATTAGGGCTGAATCTGTATCGTATTTCCACGGAAAAAGACACTCGGAGCAAAGGCTTTGTGTCTCTCCCACGTCTATAATCCCACCTGCCTGCTGAAACTGTTTCCCTGCCTCTTCTGACCCCACATCTTTAAAAAAAACTCCTTCAAGAGAAACCCATACACGGAAAGCTTGTCCCAGGATTCTTTCCACGATTTGATGTAATGATTTAATGACTGATTTTTTAGCGTTGACACACAGGGAGAGTGTAGCGAGTGTTTGCTGGCGTGCAGTTCACTGAAATAAGCCAGAACACCGTGTTCGCTGCTAAAGTTAGTGCGGGAGCTGATAAATGACAAAAATAGATAAGTGCTAAACAGTCTAAACTGTTAACACTAGCGCTTTTAAGAAAGTGAAACATACAGTAATTGCTCGGAAAATCACGGCATGAGGTCATTGCAGAATATGAAAAATGAAGCCATATGTTGACGACGTAAGCCGGGCCGTGTGTTGTTTCTCCAAGATTAGGCAACCGGGTGATAGGAAGCCATGGATAAGGATGGTGGAGGGGCTTTGAAGTGTGTGAGGGGAAGGGGCCAGGCAGGTATGTGTGCTTGAAGGCTTGCTGAAAGAAACATCGGGTAAAAGAATGTGAGGAAAGAAATCAGTGGCGAGCTTTTCTCCTGAGAGCTGATAATAACAGTGTTTTTCCCAAACATATGAATGCTGAAAATCATAAAGTCTGTTGTTAGAATAAAGCACATATAAGGGCAACATGCTGCGTCCCTTATTCCTCCTTTGGGATTCTCCCACTGTTCCTTAAGATACCATCAAAAGCTGGATAAAGATAAAGGTCATGAAAATAAAAAACACTGTCACTGGTTTAATGTTCTGAGTTCTGTCCTGCGTGATAACGGCCGTACATCAGTGGAGAGGAGTCAAACAAAGGCAGAGGAGGCTTACGGCTTCATTCCCTCCGGATTTACCCAAAGAAAGAGAAAAAAGACGGAGATGTGGAGATGAAAAGTGGGTCATTGTTCTGCCGTGTTTTCATATCTGCCCTGTCTTAGTGGCTTTGCACCGGGTCACATCAGGTATGTCACTGATCAGCGTGCCTGGTGTGCTGCTGCTGCTGTGCTTCCTGTGTGCAGCCTCTCTGCAGGGTCACCAGGATCAAACATGACATTCATTACAGCACACAACGGTGTCTTAAAGGCAGGGGAACATTAAGGTACAGATGTCACCATAAAACATAAAACTCCAGTTAGTTCCTTACATTAAATTATTATTCTTGCAATAACAAAGGATAAAAAATAGCAGAGATAACAATAGAATAAAGGGATAACATAAAAAACATATAAATAAAAAAAATAAGACAACAAAAAACAAACAAAAATTATTTTTTGTATTACATGATTCCTGAAATGTGTTAGCATTCAAATGATAATTTGCACACATTTTCAGAACAGAAAATCGGATAAATTCAGGTTCTTTTTTCATTCAGGTTTTTACTTAAAAAACGTTGGATATCACCACTTCATTAATCAGAAAAAAGCCATTAAAAAATCCGTTGTCATCATGTTTAGACATAAAAAGTCCTAGAAATCAGGCTATGAATGATATATGAGCAAATCCCTCTGAAAAAAAAACCCTTCAGAATATAAATATAAATACATTTGTAGTTTGGAGTAAATAAGTGCAACTGAAGTGAAGTTTCCTGGCTTAAAAATATTATTTTTTTCAGAAAATGGCCTTTATTAAAAGATATACAGCGTAAAACAACATACATGGACGAGATAAATGTATCTCCATAAAATTAAAAAACAAAAATAATAAAATTTTGATCACTTAGGCTACATTAAGGCGGCTACTTTTTATATTACGACTTTCCTTGAATTCATTTAGCATTCTAGAACTCCAACTAACATTCTAGAATAAAACTAGTTTAGCATTCTAGAACTCCAACTAACATTCTAGAATTAAACTAGTTTAGCATTCTAGAACTCCAACTAACATTCTAGAATTAAACTAGTTTAGAATTTTAGAATTCCAACTAACATTCTAGAACTGAACTAGTTTAGAATTCTAGAACTCCAACTAACATTCTAGAATTAAATAGTTTAGCATTCTAGAACTCAAATGTGTCATTCTGGAACTGAACTCATTTAGCTCTCTTGAACATGACACAAATAGACAAAGTCTAGTAAAAGATAAACCTAAATGTGCGATTTGGATTTTCTGAAAGAAGACGTTAAGTAAGTAAAATATCCCAAACTCTTAAAGTGCATAAAAAACAATGTTTCTGTGGTATCTCACCTGAACAGGAGCACACTCAGCAACAGAACATCAGAAACCCACTTCAGGTTTTATTAAATTTCCTCCGTTTGTCCCAGACAAGAATCCTGCTGAGCTGTTGCCATGAATAGAAACATATATATGTAACCAAAGCTGTGTTTTCCGGTGGATTTGCAGAAATCTGTTTTCATCAAAACTCTTTAGAAATGCTTCACTCAAGGAGAGCGCTGCAGACATTCAAAACAAGGCAGGGAAGATGGATTGAAATTAGGAAATATTGCCAGATTATGAGACAGCAGAAAGGGAGAAACAGCTCAACTGAACAGGAACGCTACAGTAGGAAGGATTAGTTAAACACAGCATTTATATGTCACATTTCTCATTGTGGGAGTTGTAGAGGGATTGAATGTATCTTTTAGCACGACATATTTACTTTGTTAATAGCATGTGTCTGGCAGCAGGTGGGGGACGGTCCCGGCCAGGTTAGAGGGGAGCTGAGTCACTGGTGGTGGACGGGATCTCAAGAGATTTATTAGATTAAACTTACACGAGTGTCCCTGGGAAATATTCTTTGTTTTGGCAACCGGGAGAACACACAACGTTTTTCAACTGGAGCTGGAAAGTGGGGGGTTGCCGAGTTGTCAGCGTGCCAAGACGCTCGGATTTCAGGGGAGCGGAGTTGTGATGACATCAGGGCAGTGTAATGCAGGTTGTCATGAGCGCAGCGTGCTTCGCCTTGATGTAATGCAACTCTGGCTATGGCACCTGAACTCACAGTAAGGGCACAGACGGGAAAACATTTAATAGCATTACAGATAGAAAGATCGAAAGGGAGAGAGAGGCTGAAACAGAGAGAGGGAACAGGAGGGATGTTGGCAAGCACCGTGGACTGGATCCACATGGAACAAATCGCCCATCAATAGCCAATCAATCACTCTCTTTCTCTCATCTGGCTGCAGGGACCCGAACAGAGACGACATATCAGCGTTCTCAGAAGACACAGCTCGCAACACAAGCCCGCTAATTTATCATAAACATAAAACCAAACAGAAATAGCTCACAGGCTCCCCTCACTCTCACTCCGCCAAGAGGCTTTCAGTGCCGCGGGGAGAGGGAGGAAAAATGTGTGTGAGGTAGTTGAGGAAAAGTGAGAAAGACAGACAGGTTCCTATTTAGACACAATGCAATAAAGCACCCCACATGCATGCTGACCCCCGCCTCCCTCATGTAACATTTAACCACGCTGGCGCTCCGACAGGGCAGAATACCAGGGCAGGGCCATGTAAAGGCCGTGCTCGTGTAGCACAGGTGGAATCAGTTTCTCCGCCTGGAGCTGAGAGCACGGCTCCGCTAAAAGCATATGCAGATGTGCTCTCATATAGAAGACACATACACACAGCTACGCACGCAGCCTCAGATTTCCTCGGGATAAAACAGAGCTCCGCAGACTCACAGATTTCTTTTTACAAGGCGCAAGATAAAGTGCTGGAGCCACATTAATGAGCCGGTTTCTTTTCAAATCATGTTTTTTTACAATGACGTCCGGGCGGGAGCTCCCCCGTATCTATTTTAGGGCTTAGAGACAGTAACTGCATGACCCCGATTTGAGCCCCGCGCTGGCCTCAAGCAGTGCAACCCCAGCAGGCGGAGGGACACGAGCTGTGCAGGACAGGTGGACGAGCAGTCAGCACTCACAGGAACAGGAACAGACAGATGAGGGAAAAATGTGGCTCCTCATTGATCTGGATGATGAGGATCAACGAGTAGCACTGGAACTGAGATACTTTTACTTAAAAATAGCAATGAAACAATGTAACACTTAATTACTTACTTACTACTTATTGGCAGAAAATGTTTTGATTATTATTATCGAAGCCCATCATCCCATCGGTGTATGTTCTCTTTAAAAGATCGGCATTATTGTCAGAGTCTGAATTTTCCAACAGTCCTTGAATGGATCATAGGTTACAAAGGTTTCTGTTAGAAAATGTGACCAAAATTAAGCTTATAATTGTGACATTTCTGCCAAAGTAACTTTATTCCACGTCTCATTTAAAACAAAAATAAACACTTGAAAAACTAGATATGCAGACAGAACTGCATGCTGTTTACACAGAGCAGAGAGGAAGGGACAGGAGAGGAGAGGTTGTAATAGTTTAATATGTATATCATTATCATTTTTCTGAGAAATTCAACTTTTCATGTCATTCTAACTGTTATTCTGCACTAAAGACATTTTTTAGTTGTTCCCACTTCTGGCCATGATTGTGCTGCTTCCACAGAGATGCAGGTCTTATATATTTTATATATATATTATATATTGCAGTGAAATACAAGGCCACAGTGAGTAAAATGTAAAAGGAGGTTTAGAGGGTTAAACCATCTTTTATAACACCTAACCAGGAACTTTTAGCTTTTAGAGAAGAAGTTTCTTAGCCTAACAGCGGCCTATTATTTGTCATAGAAATTCAACTCAAATACAGTATTTGAGTAGAGTAAAAGTTCCTCTAATAACTGTTAATATAATCATTTACCCTCTGGTGTTAAAATGGGCCCTAG
>CAFUXE010000236.1:190328-204654 GCA_903364295.1 Serranus cabrilla | reverse complement strand
TTGAGCCCCGCGCTGGCCTCAAGCAGTGCAACCCCAGCAGGCGGAGGGACACGAGCTGTGCAGGACAGGTGGACGAGCAGTCAGCACTCACAGGAACAGGAACAGACAGATGAGGGAAAAATGTGGCTCCTCATTGATCCTGATGATGAGGTTCAACGAGTAGCACTGGAACAAGTACTGAGAAACTTTTACTTAAAAATAGCAATGAAACAATTTAAGACACTTCATTACTTCATTATAAATCTTCTTTCCTGTAAAGTATGTAAGTATTGGCAGAAAATGTTTTGATTATTATTATCGAAGCCCATCATCCCATCGGTGTATGTTCTCTTTAAAAGATCGGCAAAAAAGTAAAAAAGTAACTTTATTCCACGTCTCATTTAAAACAAAAATAAACAGTTTGGAAAAACTAGATATGCAGACAGAACTGCAGGCTGTTTACACAGAGCAGAGGAGAGAGGACAGGAGAGGTTGCAGGTAGAGGTTGTAATAGCTCAATATGTATATCAATATTATCATTTGTCTGAAAAATTCAACTTTGCATTTTTTCTTTTTTTTATGATTCATGTCATTCTAACTGTTATTCTGCACAAAAGACATTTTTTAGTTGTTCCCACTTGTGGCCATGATTGTGCTGATTACACAGAGATGCAGGTCTTATATATGTTATATATATATTATATATTGTAGTGAAATACAAGGCCACAGTGAGTAAAATGTAAAAGGAGCAAAAAAAAAGACAGTTTAAGAGAATTAAACCATCTTTTATAACACCTAACCAGTAACTTTTTAGCTCTTAGAGAAGAAGTTTCTTAGCCTAACAGCGGCCTATTATTTGTCAGTATTTGAGTAGAGTAAAAGTTCCTTTAACAACTGTTAATAATCACAATGATACACACATTATTCTTTACCCTCTGGTGTTAAAACGGGCCCTAGAAACAAATAAATGAATCCACTTCCTGATAAAGAGGCAGGATGCTTTAGTGGCTCATTGACATTTTGAAAGATAAGGTGATGAAGTGTTTCAACAGCTAACTGTGCAGTGAACTCCCTGTTTATCAAACGATATCTGCTTTAAATACATCATAATGTTCCTCCTCCCTCCATCCTCCCCTCTCTCCCCTTCTGCATGCCACCCCCACCCCCCACGCCCCCTTGACCTCCTTCATATGTCCATTTCTGCCAAGCAAACGTCACCACCAACTTCTCCCAACGACTCGTTTATAGCTCTTCTCTGATTGGAGCCGTCACCGCCGAGTAACACACTGGAAGTCCCTGTAAAGAGAAAGCCAGGAGGACACACAGAAAGGCCCAAAACACACGCAGCCAGGCCAAGTAACGGAGAATATCTGACCGCTGACGTAGCTTAATGTAGCTAAGCCATAGCTGTGGGGGGAGAAAGAAGTGAACACAGAGCAGAGCGCGCTGACTGGATGCAGCTGTGCTCGGCTGAGTCTCATCAGAGACGACCTGATTGATTATGATGACCTGCAATGCACTGTGTAGCATAGCAGAGCTGATCAACATCAGTGTGTTTGTACGCAGTGGAAATCATCCATCGGATCTTGGATTACACTGGACTGATGGTGTGTGTGTAAAAGAGTGACAGACAGAGGAGGAACTGATCAGAGTTATGGCCAATAATAAAACCGTGTGTTTTTATACGCACCTCGTGATGGTTTGAATTTCAGATTAGGGTTTATTTTAGGAAGGAGGATGATAAATACTGAACCCGGTGTTTCGAGAGGGAAAGGAATGGAGCAGGTGAAGCTGCAGAGAAGAAAGATCCAGCAGCTGCAAGTTCAGTGAGTTAGGAAATGTAAAGCACACCTGGAAGAGTGAACATGATATTAACCCGAACAAACCGTTTCAGGGCCGTAGCCTTGTGTTTCACTGCAGTATATAAAATATATATAACATATAATAAGTCCTGCACCTGTATGGAATCAGCACAATCAAGGTTAGAAGTGCGAACAACTTAAAGGCGTCTTTTGTGCAAAACAACAGTTGAATTTCTCTATAAATTAATTTTTAAAAATTGGAATAAAATGGGATTTATATCTAGGCCTGCAACACTTTTTTTTCAAGTGTCATGAATATTACAGAAAAATTGGGTTTCCACATGCTATACATATTGAACTATTTGCATTTTTGCAGCCTCTCCTGTCCTCTCCTCTCGGCTCTGCGTAAACAGATTTTCAGTGAATATTTGTCACCCGACCGTTCGTCTTAGACGAATTATTAATGGCTTCACAGTGTCTCTGAGGAGTGATGAAATTGCCTGTTTTTAGTTTCTTTTACAGTAAATGGTTTTAGCGATATTAAAAAAAAAACACCTTAATCATGAAAAAATGCAATTTGTCTGATGAATAATTTTTTTTTTAAATGGGAGTAAAATGGATTTTGCATATAGACCTACAACACTTGTTACAAGTGCCCACAAGTGTCATGAATATTCGAGAAAAAATTGGTCTCCATGAGCTATACATATTGAACTATTTACATCTTTCTTGTCCTCTCCTCTCAGCTCTGTGTAAACAGATTTTCAGTGAATATTTGTGACATGACAGTTCACAGGTCTCAGCAGAATCAATCATGGCTTCACAGTGTCGCTGAGAAGTGACAAATATGCCTGTTTTCACAGTGTCTTTTAACGATAAATGGTGTAATTTTAACGATATTAAAGAAAAAAAACATTTTAAATTTCAGAGGGGTAAAAACTGTTTTACATAAAATAATGTAATAGAATTCCCCTTTTATCAACCAGGTCTATCAAGCATGTTCCTTCACTATAGTCTAGAAACCAGACAGCAGCAGGGACATTAGGGAAAATCACCAAAATTCACCAAAAATTATCCAGAAATTATGAAAGACAAGTTTAAGTTTTCTTGCCGTGCAGATAGTTTTAGCTTAAATTGTGCTGCAGAAGCTGCCAGATATCTGTCTGTTTTTCAGCCTCTAACATATTACAAAGGAGATAAACATAGTTTTGTTAGTGGAACCAGAACGTTGCATTTACATTAAGGGTTCATCTTTTCAAGCACTTCCCAGGCACCTTAATCTTGCTATGAATGACCTATAATAGATTCCAGATGCTATATGTTTTCTGGGAGCTGGAGCCTGATGATTACTTGGCATTTATTTCCATTATTGATTATTCTATGTCGTTGAACATGTTCTGTGTATTCACTGTGTAAACACTTTGTCTTTCTCTCTGAACATCGTGTCCTGCTGCATTCGCTCGTTATCTGTCCTCTGAACAAGGTGAAAGCCTGTATATGGAAATGATTTTTGCACAGATTTGAGTGTTGGGATGCTCCTGCTTAAACCAGACATTCCCCGACTCTCACAGCCTTTATGAAACAGCATTTTTCAAGGTGTACATTCAAATTCAAGCGTATTCCTAACCCTAAATTTCAGCATTTTCCGAAACTTCCAAGACAAACCCTTAATTAATTCAATAGGATATAATATAATGATCTCCTTTGCATCTCCATTACTGTGGAAAATCACAACATGCTGTTTTCATCGGGTTTCTTTTGAGCCCTGAGGATTATCAGAGACACTGTTTCTGAAAAGAAAAGCTGCCGTTGGATTTTCCAAAGTGACTTTTCAATGCCGTCAGCACCACACACATTTTTATCGGAATGGATGCCCAAACCTCAGAGATAGAAATCTATAAAGCTGGGCACATATAACCCAAACTATTCGGGGGAAGCAGCCTTTTAAAGGCAGCAAAATAAATGCACAGCAGGTCGGACCTCTTCACAGGTTTATACAAGGACTGAATTGCGGCCAGTAAAGGTCAAGTGGCCGGTGATTCATTGCAACATCTTACGCTCCCTGCAAACATTTGACCGTCAGCCTCATGGCCCGGCTCCAGTGGAGGCTCGGGGGGGGAGACAGAGAGGTGAGGGGTGACAGGGGGGAGAGAGTGTGCAGCTCAATGTACAGTGATGAGAATTGATGTGAGGTACAGCGAGGTAAACGGCGAGTGGAAGCAGACAATGAGAAAAAGCTGGCCCGGGCCAGAAAGTACAACACAAATGGATTGATTTTAAATCTCTGCAGAGTAAATATCTGACATGAATGGAGCGGGAGTACAACCGCTGCAGAGAGCCAGCTGGGAGAAGCCAAAGCACACACATAGTAATTCTCTCCACATTTCACACAATAGACACTGCATGATGGTGTGTGTGATTTTTCTTTTTCTAGATCTAAAAAAAGCATCTGATCACGAAGGATTTGTTCGCTTAATGTGCTCTAACGTGGAAACAGTTTGTAACTTTCCCACAGAATTAGACATGATAAATCGTCCAGTGCCCTAACAATGGGATGTGCCCCAGTGACCGCATCGGAAAGAAAGGCGAGCTGGGATTATTTGCACAATATATGTGAGCAGAAGGTCACTGCTGAATGATACACCACTACAACATGCAGGAGCTCCTCCTCCTGCAGCTGCTGGCTCAGAGGACATGGGCGTTTTTTTATTAATATGACTGCGTGGTTAGAGTTTTCTGACATTTCTAGACGAAATAAATAACGGTTGGGTTTTACCAGGTGAAACTATAATAAAGAGTTCGGTTTCATGTGAATTGAGTGAAGCCAAAATCCTTCACGTTTGTCTTAGAAACTTGCAGTGTGTGAAGCCAAGAGCCTCATTCCTAGAAATCACATCTCCAGAATTACTTTAAGGTTCTTAATTATGTGGAACTGCCAGAGATTCTTGCACCCCAGCTTTTTTCCTGCTGCAGTAATAACATGCACACATCCAGTGATTCGGATATTCTGCATTCTGTCCTCGTCAGGCCGTATATGTTGCATGCAGTTGTGCACACTTTGCTCCAAGCTTCAGTTCAGTGTCGGCTCTGGAAAGTGGTGCTGCCACCTAGTGACCAAACGTAAAACAGCATCTTGTCAAGCAATGTTGCAAGTAAGATGTTGATGGAGCGTGAAATTGTTAAACAAACGGAAGGATCAGTGAGCTTTTAACTTATTTGGAGAGAAATAATCTTAATCCCCAGCAGGAGGTTTCGGCAGAGCTTCTGTCTTTGAAGGAGAGGCAGAGAATCCAGAAAAATCTTAACGGATCTTTTGCTGTTTTATAACTGCTTAGTTGCCACTTTATCAGGAATGCATAGCAAAAACAAAGCCGGCCTAACACAACAGACATGCAATAAATCTTATCTTGATGAAGGTTTAAATGTTTAGGTTTTGTTGAAGTAGTTTTAGAAAGGTGTTGAGTCATCGAGGAAATAGATTGTGTGCTGCAATTGAACTCTGTTGTATTGAACAGAATAGGATTTCTGTCTTATAATTAGAGCCGGCAGTGTTTTTAAAACATCAGGACACTTTAAACCCTCTGAAGCCCAACAGGATGTTTCTTTGCTCTTTTTACACTTTACTCACTGTGGCCTTGTATTTCACTGCAATATATAAAATCTATAAGTTACATTTCTGTGATGAATTGATTGATTGAACTATTTTCATGTCTGCAGCCTCTCCTGTCCTCTCCTCTCAGCTCTGTGTAAACAGATTTTCAGTGAATTCTCAGTAGAATCAATCCTGGCTTCACAGTGTCTCTGAGGAGCAGAATTTAATGTTTTTAACAGGATCTGGTTATTCCTAATAGTTTATTTTTGGATATATTTTAAATGAGACATGTAGAATAAAATTATTTTGACAGAAATATCACAATTTTAAGCTTTTTTTGTTTGCTTTTTCTAACTTTCATAACCTATGATCCATTCAAGGACTGCAGGAAAGTTCAAATATCAATGATATCCCTTTTTACAGTTTCTTTCTGTGATAAACTGTATTTTTGTCGATTACTGAATGAAAACATACATTTTAATCCCATCCTCCATTCAAAACAGCTTATTTTTGGTGACGTTTTAGATGAGACTTGTAGAATGAAGAGATTTTGACAGAAATATCACAATTTTAAGCATGTTATTGTGTATTTTTAAGCATAATAATCAAGCAACCGTCCAAAAGGATAAGGTAGATAATTTTCTTTATTGATAATATTTGTGTTATACAGTCTTTTTGTATCAGCCTTTAAGACCTCTTGCCTCGTTAGACTTTAAGACAACAGCATATTATTTAAAGCACGCCTCCTCTGATACAGTATGCATGAAATAGTTACATCCCAAATTTTTATGGTACAGTTGATGTGATGTGAACACACAGAACAGCACATATAAGAACAGTCAACTTGATATAAGTTACAGTAAAAAAAAAAAAACAGATGATAAGGCATTAAATCAACACGGCACATTCTGAAGGAAAAGGCTGTAACATGGTTGAAATAAATAAGGATTGAGGAAGGCAGAGTGGGCAAAGCTCGTCCATATTAGGATGTTTTAATCATTTCTGACCCCAACATGTGGAGGGACACTAACTGAGGCATATTCCTGTTTCATAACAATTTGTAAGAACACAGAGATTTAACCTGAATGAACTATGCTAGTGATAGTGAAACTGTATCAAAAGGAAACTGTTTTTGATTCTGTCATCATTACATGTGAAGCCGACAGGTGTGGATAAAAGGTTGTTTGTACAGTGATCAAGTAAGCTGCATGAACGAGAGAACGCTATGGAAACAGACATGCATGGATAACCTGTTGAGACTCACACCTCTGAGTGTGTGTGTGTGTGTGTGTTTAGAGCTCAGTGGTGAGCTTCCCTTTACTTTGGATGGTCCTCATGATGGACTGGACCACCTCTGACGTGGTGCCCTGACCCCCGATATCCGCTGTGTGCAACTGCAACAAAACAGAAAAAAACACAGATCATGTTAAAAAATATCTTGTATTGTTATTGTACGTAACATTATGCAGGGTTCCCACACCTTCTTATGTTTCTGGAAGAAAAAGTAACCAAAACGAAGCTTAAAATTGTGATATTTCTGTCAAAATCTCTTTATTTTAAATTAAACATGTAGAATAAACAGTTTGCACTAAACAGATCCTGTTAAAAACATTAAATTCTGCTCCTCAGGGACTCTGTGAAGCCATGATTGATTCTGCTGAGACTCAACGGTCACGTGACAAATATTCACTGAAAATCTGTTTACACAGAGCTGAGAGGAGAGGACAGGAGAGGCTGCAAACATGCATATAGTTCAATATGTGGAGACCAAATTTTTCCAATTTTCAGGACTTTTACGGAGAAGTTTTGTATATATAAATTCCAAAAAAAGTTGTTTGAGAGAAATTCAACCTGAACTTTTTTCTTTTGTGAGATTGTGTTCATGTACTGATTTCAAGGGCCCTTCTAAAGCAGTAAGCACTCTGCAGATCAGGTTTTTAATTGAGCCCCAGGGCCAGAATTAATGTCAGAGCCACACAATGTAAAATCAGATACGACATCGTGCAGCACTTCAGAAGAGCTTTGTGCCACTGAATGCTGCTTTGTGTGGATGTATTGTCGTGCCCACTAGGAAGCACGCCAAACCTGCCACCGGGGCCTGTAAGTCTGTCACACAACAATGGCCTGTGAGCTTCATGGCAGCGAGACAGAGGTGTGTGTGTGTGTGTGTGTGTGTGTGTGTGGGACTTACCCTGGTTTCATTCATGGTGGTGAGGATTGCATTTCGGACCAGACTTGCATATTCGTAAAGCCTGCAGAGACACGGAGAAAGAATAATTAATTTACTGCTATAAAACAGTGACAGCATTACATCTCTATAGGGCTGGGTATCGGTACTCAGCACCTTTCAGGTATCGACCGAAACAACCCGGTACCAAGTAGAATCGAAAACTGAGCTCGTCAAACGATACCTGCTGTCGGTTCTTTTTGTCCGCAGTAAATGGTTACTACGGTAACAGGAATCATCCTTTGTGTGCGCTAATTAGCAAGTTAGCACCCGACTCAGTCATGTCTGCCAGTGCTTTGTTCAGTGGTTGTTAATCACACAGCACAAATAATTCTTTGTGGTTCAAGGTTGAACAGTTTTAAATAAATATTTGAGCACTTTTAAAATGGATTTGTGTAAAAATCTTTTGAGTGGGGAGGAGTGGTGACATAACCGCAATCGATTGCTTAAAAAAAAGAGTAGAAAAAAAGAATAGGTATCGTGTTTAGGGTACTTGTATCAGTACTGGGATCTAAATTTTTTAAATGATTCCCAGCCCTACATCTCTGTGTAATGTGCTTACTTCAGGTGGTCCAGCATCATGCAGCTGGCGAGCAGCATGGCGGTGGGGTTAGCAATGTTCTTCTCCGCAATGCTCTTCCCCGTGTTCCTCGTAGCCTGAGGGGACACACAAAAAAAGAGACGTTCATGCACTATTTTTCAGGCTGACATGATTCAAGTTCGAACCCTGAACTTCCAAACACTCACCGTTTCAAAGACGGCGTAGTCGCGGCCGTAGTTGGCCCCGGGCACGAGGCCGGGCCCGCCCACCAGGCCTGCACACACGTTGCTCACCACGTTCCCGTACAGATTGGGCATCACCATCACGTCGAACTGCTGCGGATTGGACACCAGCTAAAAAACACAAACAGAAATGCTTGTTGGTGGGATTTAAATGTACGTTTATCCAAAAATACTCAGTTCATCGTCAAACTAAGTGTAAAAACAGGCATTATTGTCAAAATTCCAACTTTCTGACAGTCCTTGAACAGATCATAGGTTCTTAAAGTTACAAAAAGTAACAAAAATGAAGCTTTTGTTACATTAATTTGACTATTAGTGTTTAATATGTCATTAAGTTTCATCTTTGCAATAAGTTAAGCATTTAGAGTTGACTATTCATTTGTTGGATATGTTTTTGTAATATGCCACTATACAGTGTTTTGCTTAACCTTGTTGAGTAACCACAACATAGCTGAACCCTGAATGCTTCATATCTTTCATATGACTCACCACTGTACTCTGATTGTACTAATCAGCAGTTCAAGCTGTTCTTTCAATATCTTTCTTATGACCCAAACACATGTTGATTTGTTGGATTCTCTGACGAAGATGCTGCACATGCTCATGTCCAGATATCACTCGGTTGCGTGTGAGTACCTCCTCTGTACGGGGCAGTTTAATGTTAGTTATTGTTTTGATGAGTGTGCATGAATATCCTGCTTGAACTCACTGTGTCACTGTGTACCCAGTGTCATTACATGTGACCAGAATAAAAAGCTTGACCAGCTTTTCAGGGAATTTCTAACACTTTCCATTGTGATATTTTTGTCAAAACCACTTTATTTGTTTGTAATAACCTGATCCTGTTACAAAAACATTCAATTCCATTTTATTCCAAATTAAGAAAAAAGAATCCAATAAATTAAATTTATGATTTTTCTTTTTCTGTGAGATGTCACTATAACTGTTATTCCGCACAAAAGACATTTGTGAGTTGTTCCCACATGATTGTGCTGATTCCATAGAGCTGCAGGACTTGCATTTCTTTTTTTTTATATTGCAGTGAAATCAAGGTCACAGTGAGGAAAACAGCTCAACGCCCTGAAACAGCTTGTTCAATGCAGTGTGCAAAAAATACCAGGATGTCCTATATCCTTCAATATCCTTCTGAATATTCTGATCTTGTTTGCATGCTGCAGCAGTAAGTATTTAGTAATGGCAGCTGCAGTAAGCACTAAAAGTAAAAAGCTAAATATGATTTAAGCATTAAATCCTCTATTACCTGCATGGTGGTGTTGTCCACAATCATGGCGTCGAACGTGATGTCTGGGTAACCAGCAGCCACTTCTCTGCAGCACTGCAGGAACAAGCCATCACCGAGCTTCCTGTTGGAGCACAAAAGGACAAACTCAACGTTTCCAGCACCGAGAAGAAACTCACGACATGACACAAGACTCGGGTGACCAGACGGATGCTTCAGATTAACTCACATGATGTTGGCCTTGTGCACGGCGGTGACCCTGCGGCGACCTTTCTCCCGCGCCAGTTTGAAGGCGTATTCGGCGATCCTGAGGGAGTTGTTCCTGGTGATGATCTTGAGACTCTCCACGACCCCCGACACGCTCTGAAAGAAGAGCGGGAGGAGAATGATCAGGTAAAACAGCATGTGTAACATCTGGCTGTTACTGCACATCATGTCCAAGCTCCAACATTCATTTCAGACATCCTGTGTGTGTTTCAGCAGGCGGTGGACCTGACTGTGTTTCTGCTGACCTCGTGCTCCAGGCTGCTGTACTCTCCCTCCGTGTTCTCCCGGATGATCATGATGTCGATGTTCTTGTGGCGTGTCTGGACTCCAGGGAGCGACTGGCAGTGCATCACGTTGGCGTACAGGTCTAAGCTGGTGCTGTTGACACACACATGTAACCGGAGAAGGGAGGGGGGGTGTAAGGCATGTTTCAGAAGGGAGCCGATATCAAAGGAACTGAATATTTCATTAAAACTCTTACCGCAGGAGATTATTCCTGGATTTGACAGATGGCGCCATGGTATGTTTGGTCTCGATGTTGCCTATCAGGAGAGGAACGTCACGGTTAAACTTTGCCGTCTACTTTTAAACTGCATGCTTCTCACAGCTGCTTTCTCCCCCCATGTTCACAGAAACAAAGATGAAGAAGCTCTGCTTGCCTTTGAGCGCAACTCCATTTCGGCGGATGGCAGTGATGGCATTGTTGATATCAACTTCGGTCTCCAGAGCCGAGTTAACGTGCACCACCTCAAAATCCACCGGGACGCAGCTGAACCTGCAGCATCAATACAAACCACACGGTGATGCAACAGTCCTCAGCCTGCAGTAAACACTCTGAGCCGGGTCAGGTCAGGTACCTGAACACTTCTCTGACGTGGTTGAGCAGCTCGGGGCCGATCCCGTCTCCAGGTATGAGGGTCACAGTGTGTCGGCCTCCGTACTTTGCAGGAGGGGGCTGAAACATTTTATACGTTATTAACTGCACTTCACTTATAGGTCAACACTGATGGTTTTAACCAAAATACACTGTTAAAAAAAAGGTATTTATCAGGAATGTACTGTATTATTTTACAGGGGGTTTCTAAAATTACTTTTATTACCTATATTAACCATAAAATGGATGTTGAAATCTTTAAATTAATATAATAAACACATAATTCAAACTTGGACACTCTTCCTAGACACGATAGTAAAAGAAACCCAATATTCATTATAGTTTTGGAGTAAGTTTTGTCTGTTTCACCTCACTATATTTTAGTTTTTCACACACAGCAAAGTTAAAACAATTATAAAATGCAGGAAGTGATGGATGACTTTTTTTTCTCAGGGAAATCTGGCTTATTAGGTAGAAATTGTACCTTTTTGTCCATTTAAATGTGTAAAAATCAGTTTTCATACTGTCAAAAACATACACACAGCTTATAGTCATTGGGCTAGAAAATGCAACATCACCAGTTCAGTTCAGTTCAGTTCAGTGAAGCCAAAACACCAAGGTAGTAAAAGGCTGATGGTGTCATTTAGGGCCGGGCAATATATTACTATTACTACTATTTATTTGTTAGATTGTGGATCAAGAAAGATTTTATTATTAAACATAAATTACAGTGGAATTATATAATAATAATTATATAATTATTATTATATAGTCATTTCATATCTTAATAATGCTTTATAATAATACATAATACCATATGCTTTAGTTGCAATAGAAAAAATACAGAAAAATCTATACAAAACACTGTTTTTTGGTTGATAAATATATTGCCCAGCGCTACAACACCTCCACCTCCATCACACAGCTCGAGTCTAATGTTCTGTCACGTCAAGTAAACCACGTCAGCTACTTACGATGTTGTTTCCCTGATGCTGAAGACCGACAGCAAGGAAAGCAGAAGGACAAGAGTTAAGTTTGACAGCCACACAGGAAATACCAGGCAGCAGCAAGTACAGAACCTCTCCTCCCCCAAAAAGGGCGGAAAAACAGGTATAAAAACAGGTAAATGTAAACAGCACCCCCCAAGGTAACCCTCTGAACCCCGAGTCATGTCAGGGCGTACATTTAACTCACTGTGGCCTTGTATTTCACTGTAATATATATAATATATATATATATATAAAATCTCTAAGTCCTGCAGCTAAAGAACAACTCGAGAATATTTGTGCAGAATAGCACAGTTATAATGGCATAAATCGCAAAAAGAACAAAAGATGTAAGTTGATTTAACCTTACATATAATTCATTTATAAACACAACACTTTTCCTAGTGCCTACACTTGTGAATGTTGGAGAAAAACAAACAAGGTCTCCACATACTATACATATTAAACTATCTGCATTTTTACAGCCTCTCCTGTCCCCTCCTCTCGGCTCTGTGTAAAGGATCTGGTTAGTGCAAACAGTTTATTTTTTATTCATTTTTCTATTTAACTTGTAAAAAAAATTTATTTTGACAGAAATATCACAATGTTATGCCTTGTTTTGTTGTTGTTTTTTAACTAACAAACTATTGTAACCTATGATACATACAAGGACTGTCGGAAAGTTAAACATTTTGACGATAATGCCTGTTTTTACAGTTTCTTTCTACGATAAAAGGTGAATTTGTGGCGATCCTGTAAAAAACAACATACATTTTGGGGTTCAGAGGGTTAAACCAGATACCTTACCACTCCCAAAGTGGAACCCAAAGCCATACAGCTTGGAAATAAACAGCTGAATGAGAAGCAGTGATGTATTTTATGGCATTAAACGTTTTCTATATAAATGGAAAAACCACATCTGCTCATTTTAACATTATTATTCAGTAAAAACCTTCACTTCACTCACATTATGTGAGCTCTTATTCCTGTGACCCGTCAGAGTTGTTCCCAACACCTGAAATACAAAATAAAAAGAGATAAAATGTCTTTAAAATCAGGTAGCAAAGACTTTAAACAAACCAACTCCATAACAGAAAATTTGTAAATTTGCTATCTTTCCATTTTAAGGTGTAACGTTAAGATATTATCCATATGACCTTGTGTTCAGGTGAAATAAAGCGATAAAACAGTAAGACTTTAATTTGCAGCCACAAAACAACAACATTCACACCCGGACTGACGAGGGCGACGTTTGTTTTCTTACTTTAACCGTATTTCCGAGGCGTCCTCCCCAGAAAGGATTAATTAACTTGGACATCGAGAGCACAGCACTGTGGGCAGCCATCTTGATCTGAAGCACAAGTCTCGTGAAGGAAGGGGAGGAAGCGTGGTGCTCTCGCGAGAGCTACGATTTCTTTCACGTCTTTTATTTATTTATTTACTATATTTTATTTATTTATATATTTTTTATTAGGAATTATAGATATTCTAAAAATATATATTTTAAGAATATTTGCCGTTTCCTTCTTCTTCTTCTTCTTCTTCTTCATATTATTATTAGTATTATTATTATCATCCTAATTATCATAATCATGTAGCTTTTTTTAAGTTAGTTATTTTTCTCAAGTATTTTGTGAAACACAGTAATAATTTTTCTGTACTCAAGCACCTATCTTTATTAATATGATACTTTTCCTAAAATAATCCCCCAAAAAATAATCAGCAAATTGATTACATATTATAACATAAGTTTTTTGTGCTATTGTAGGTACAAATCCCTTTATTTTTTAAAATGTATTAAAGATCAATTCATTGTTACGGGAAAAGTGGTCCTCTTTGTTTATGTTTGTATTGCTGTTTAAATGTATATACACAAGATTAAAATTACTTTTTAATAGTCAATGATCAAGTTAGTTATCATGTTTTTATGTCATAGCATTTATTTATTTTAACTATTTATTTATTGAAATGTATAGTGGTGGCTTTCGCGACTATTTAAGTAGGTAAATCATACTTAGATTCGTTATGCATTTATTTATTTAACACTGAAAAAATGTTTAGCCAGCTAACATACATGGTGGTCACGTGTTCATGTTTGCGCAGGCGCAGTGGAGACGGGCTGGGGGTTGGCGATATATCCGGAAGACAGATGGAACAAACCGAGCATATTCTTTTTTTTCCACGCTTGTTAAAAGCGGCGAAATAAGACTTTTGTAAATGTTCGGCTGAGCTTTTAGTCTCCAGCTTGTCTTCTCGGTGAAAGCTGATTTATACCAAAAGGAGCCTCAATGAGGAAACAGCGCAAGAAATAGTGAAAAGTCCCGGGAGGCAGAGCAACAGCTCCTCTTTACCGATCATTATAACAGCAGAGGGGAACAGCAACGGCAACACTCCCCTGGATCCTGCTCACAGGAGGTAAGACCAACCGTTTCCCATCTGTAACTCCGTATCAAAGATTAAAACATGTTGTCAGATGAGTTATCGCGCCTTGTTGGCGTGTTTTGCGGTGGTTTTGGGTTCATGTCACCCCTTCAAACGTCATGTCTGCAGAGCCATCTTGCCTGACTACTGTAAAA
>CAFUXE010000236.1:153217-167593 GCA_903364295.1 Serranus cabrilla | reverse complement strand
TCTCTTTTCCTCTCTCACCCTCCCTCCCTCCCTCCATCTCTCCCTCCATCACTTTTTGTCTGTGTGAGTGAGCATGCAGAGTGATCCAGGGAGTTAATTACAGTGGGTGCCTGTAAGGCTGGAACAAAAACCCTGCACAGACAGCATAACTCGGGCGGCAGAAACCAGACTGGTTCAACCCAGTCATCCCAGACTGGTCCAGCTCAGCTCGGCTCGGCTCAGCCCGGCCAGACTCACAGGAATACTCTAAACACTAGAGCAGCTCTGACGGCTGCCATGATGATGATTATCACCTTGAATATTTCATATCTTTGATTTAACACGTGCTGTTATTAAAGGTGTCACGATTCTGCAAATCCAAATTTGGTTAAAGTTTAAGTTTTAAATCAGTTTTTTATTTGTTTTCTCAGCACTGACCGTTAAGTCACTGTTAGACTGTCTTCATGTCTAAAGATCGGCAGGTCTTTGGTTTTATGCCCAGAAGAAACAGTTATTCAGATTTTATTTTCTTAATTTTTTAAAAACAGCAAAAAGTCTGGCAGCAAAAGTTGCGAAACACTTACCATCAAATAACCGTAAACAACTCTACTGTAACTGTAAGTTATTTTTCAGATAATATCTTTAGAAATACAGATAACATACTGTAAATATCTGTGTTTTAAAAAAAAATATATATATATATATTTCATTATTATTGAAACATAGTTTGGCAACTTTTGCTGCCAGACTTTTTCCAGGGTTTTTTGTGATTACATTTTTTTTAATATATTAAATTTAACGTTTTACTGTAAAAAAAAAAAAAAAAAAAGAAAGAAAGTTGCCTAATGAGCAGCAAAATCATGTGTATTATTGTATTTTTTCATAGAATTCACTGTAATTTAACATTCAAGACTGTTAGGAAATTGAATAATACTAAAAAAAAAACTAAATGTCCCATTACATTAATTTACAGATTTCAACATCCATATTATGGTTAATATTTATAATAAAAGTAATTTGCACTTAATTTAGAATAAACAAGTAAACCCTGTAGAATAATGCAGTAAATTTCTGTAAAATGTTGCCTTTATTGCTCTTGATTTTGATAATTGAAGCTCATTTCGACAGAATTTCAGTTAAGAATTGAAACCGTGACACATCTAATTGTTTCAGAGCCTTTTGGCTTTATGTCTGCAGATAAATGCCAGCTTAGGAGGTTGCCTGCTACAATCACCGTGCCATGTTTCTTAGTAAAAAAGCTCATCCTTATTAAGGTCATTAGAGCACTTGGACTTTGACACGGTTAAGGGTTATATCAACTAAAGTTTAGTGTAAGAGTCAAGAGAGAGAGACAAGAGAGTCTTTTTTTACATAAATACATTTGAGACCGTCAGTTTGACAGCTGACATGATGATCACTCAGCTGTTCACAAGGTTGAGAGATCATCTCTGGTTGCTGCTTGTCAAAACAATGAATTCAGGCTCTGGTGAAAGTTTTTTAAGAGAGAGAGATGTGCAGAAATGCTCAGTGATTATAAAAGGTGTTGTTTCTGGTCATTATTCAGTGAAACAAATAGCAAAGAGTGGAGCAGATGGAGATCGTCTTGGATGTTTGTGATTAAAAGACCATGTGGCTTAGGCCAAGACAGACTATTGATGTGTGACTAAAATTAGCAGAGGCAAATGAAAATGGACTACGGCTGAACTGACTAGACCCGGGTGGAATCGATCCAACCGGACTGACCAGACACACGGCTCAACTAGGGCACCGACAGTTGGCAAGCTTCCCTCGGGCTCTGTCCACATTACCTAACCCACAATGGAGATTTAATTTCTATTGAATGTTTGGGACATTACCACACAACACTGGCATTCACTGTATAGCCTAAACAGATCGTCAATACATCTGAATATGAAGTTTATTTACGGCATGTGGCAAAAAGGGGAATGCCACAAAAGGAAAGACACATTTCTGTATGAGGAGCAGAATTGAGTACACAGAGAAACGGGAAGACCTCCTGCTAACAAGTGCTCACCTGAAACGAAAAGACCAGTGCAGAGCAAAGCCTAAAGTCATCTATGAAGGTTATTGAACTTGGCCTACTGGCCTTGGTTTCTAATCCGGTTTACAGTAATCTAATCCGAGCCACCCGCCACCTCGGATTTTCAAACACTGACATGCTTATTCTCACACTGCAAGGACCTTACACACTACATGGTACAAATATCCACCTCCAGCTAAACTAAAACTTCCCTGTTTGTTGGTAGTACCCTGAACCAGTTCCTGCTTATCCCCCTGCAGCTGAGGTACACTCTCCTTCAGAGAATGCAACCAGGGAAGCCAGTTTATCTGTGTGATATGTGATACTCTTGCAGGGTTTGCCAAAATAGATGTTTTAGGGCGCATGTGCTTTGGCACTCATGACCCAGAGTCTCTTGCCATCGACCAAATGTGCCTTGTAAGCCATATCCCGTCCATTTCCCCTATGTGTTTTATGAGGCTACTTAACCTGCTGCTTGACCTTCTGCTCCACCAGATGCCTGATCCAAAAAAATCTCATGGTGTACAAACAGGTCTTACAGAGTTATAGTACTTAGGCAGGCCCCGGAGGCGCCTTTTGACAACAATATTATGGCCAAAGTGACTCTGCAGGTGTTAACAAAGTCACAGGAACACCCACAATACCGTGTAATTGTTTGCACTCACCCTACAGGTAATATGACATTTCTGAAAATTAAAGTTCTATATTTATTGAGACTGTATCAAGGTGTGTTCCTGTATTGTAAGGGTTACCTCATTTTGTTATATAAGATAAGATCAAACTTTATGAATCCTGGAGGAAATTATTGTGTCAGGTTGCTACAATAAAATAAAAACATGCAACACAACATATCAGATAAGTGAATAAGATAAAAAATATGAATGACAAAAAAGGTATTAAAGTGCACATACGAGGTAATATTACAATACTATACTTGGAGAAGTAAAAGTTAATATTGCATATGGAAGAGGAGTTTTAACATGGACCATTAATTTCTTTTAACATGGTCCACTAATTGTGGCCAAATTAATGGTAAAAAACACACAAAAACAGAGTTAAATCAAGATATATCTGACACAATCTCATTGAAAACTGAAAATCATAATCTTCCTGGATTGTGTCGTATTTTCTGGTGTTCTTGTTAACTTAACACGCCTCCTCTAAATGGGCCAATTGTTTGGCATTGTTGCTGCTGCCAAATGACTTTATAATTGACATTTTACTCCATTGGGTCATGAGCAATACAGCTGCATCACTAGCAATGCTAGAGAATATGCATCATTTGCTTGCAGTTTGCTTTTCGGGCACAAGGCTGGAAGAAATTAGTTTTCTTTGAAAGTTGCATCCCTAATTCTTATTTTTCTTCGTTTTTTAGGATGTAACATCTCCCAGTGTTTGGTTAGGTTCAGGTATGAAGAGTGAGATTGGTGGAAGTTAGAGTAAGAGTAGAGTGGGTCACACCTTTGCCATCCTGGAATAAAACTCTGCATGGTTCAGTGGTTGGGATCTAGCATCTAACCGAACATAGAGCACATTCGACTCGGCTTTTTCTTGGGTGGTTTGCAACACATCAAATGAATGCATGTCCAGACAAATGAAGGACAGACAGGCAGAGACCCTTCACACAGCAAAGCAATGGAAATGTGTCTTTGATGTGACTCACAGAGAGTAAAAATACATTTGTTTAAAACAAAGCGTGGGTGAACAGGAAGAGCAGATATATACATGTCCCTCTCTGCTTGTTAATGATATTAATGGCAGTTGTCCACCGTGCAGCACACAGTAAGGCCCAAGTGTATGTATATATAACCTCGTTTACAGTCCAAGGTATTCATTAGGAGAACTGCCCCCACAGGTCCAGTTCTGAAGATTACTAGGTGCTTAAAGCTGCAGTGTTTAGTCACGCATTACAGAAATGGAGAACAATCGGGCAGATTTAGAGGAAGAAGGACCCGACCAGCCACCATAAGGCTGCGTCCCTCTCTCTCCTTCACTTTCTGCCTATTTGTTGCTCTGTTGCTTCCCCTTTCCATTTATCTGCTGCTGGTTAGGAGACTGTTGTTATTTTCAAGAGTTTATTGATAAGTATTCCTTAAATCCATCACATGGTCAGTGTGAGTGTGGCAGTAATTGTATTTGGTTGTGTTTAGCAGAGGACTTCGAAGAACACATATTGCCTTTTTTCTCAAGGAGTTTGTTGTGTTTGTGCCTCTCTTTGTGTGAATATGGTGTGTATGAATGTGTGTGTGGGTGGGTGGCTAAGCGAATGGGAAGTAGATGTGTGTGTGAGTCTGTCTAGACACAATCTCACCAACTGAACTCTTTGTGAACTTTGCCGACCCTGAGGCTGTCTGATGCGACACTCAGAGGGAGACACGATAGATGCTGAGGAGGCAGCAGAAGGGGACACACAGGCAAGCACTCTGTCTCTCACCGCGCCAGACAGCGAGGCAGAGTGATGCTCCCGCCAGGAGTGAGACAGAGGACAGACGCACCCAAACACAGTCGATACTCCCTGACAATGTAAAATACGGCAACACATGTAGTTATGGGTGGAAGCGTTGTAGATATTGGCAACATTGAGACCTGAGCATGCTTAGACACACCTGGCACAGTCAGGTACACATGCATAAAAGGATTAAGAGCACGAGGGCAGACCGAGGCCTATTCTTAGCCATCATAGTGCAACGCGTAGCAGCCTTTTTGTTGATGCTACTTCCCTGTTGAGAGGGGAGCCTTGCCTCCACCAGTACTTCCAGAAAAGGACACTGAACCAGTATAGACACAGAGAGGAAAAGATGAAACACAGACACAGCGGGGGGAAGAGAAGCAGAGGGTCAGAATCACTGCAGGCTCATAAAAAATCCATGCAATAACCATTGATAGATGTAGGGGGAAAGACAATCTCAAAATCTTTTTATTTGCCTCCAAATATCTGCAGAACATGCGTCCCTTTGGGGAGCTCTGTGTGAAGCTCAACATCAATGGAATCGATCAGTGGAAAGCCAGTGTTATGATGATATCTATTTATAGATAGGTCTGTTTGTGACACGACAATGGCTGCCGTCCGACTCCCTCACAGTGATCAAGTCAGACACGATGTTTGTTTTGTGTTTTCTTACAGTTTGCTTTTGCATTATCAAGCTTGTTTGTTGTTGAATGCAAACATGGCTGCAGGCTCTTTAAGTTTGTTTTCTCTTCAAACTTTCTGGAGCCATTAGGAGAAATAATGGTCTTGCACAGCAGGTCACAAGGTCAACAGAGGTCAAAAGACCACAGACCTGATATGCTTTGTTGTTTGTACACATGGAAATAGCAGAAAACAAAGCTGGTGACAAGTCTAAAAATACATACAGTCTTAGTAGGGCCGGTCAGGATTTCCTTCACTGTAAAATGTTTTAATTGTGTTTCATTATTCTGTATTATATCATATATCACATCACTTGCATATTCATAAACACTTCTGCTTGATATTATACTTGGAATATAATGATATGTTTAATTTTTGTCTGAATACAGTAAATATAGTTGATGAGTGCACCGGTGATTGTTGAAAACAGAAGAATACATGCAATTTATACAAGACAAAAGATGAAAAATACATGTTTTTTTTTAACTGGAGCACAAAAAACCTTCACTGCACAGCATGAGCATGAGTCTTAGCTTTTTATAAATAACCGGTGCACCAGTGTCTAACAGAGGGATAAGTCAATGGCTGTGTCTGGTCCTGTGGGATGCCGCCTGAGCCAGTGAATTGGATTTCTGCCGTGTCCATTCTGGCCGCCATACTGGGGATGTGTGGCAGATGCAGTAGAAATGTGTTCAATAAAGCCACGGCTTGGGTGTTGTCTCGACACCGCTGCAACTCTGCATCGCTAGCACCACCTAGTGGCTGCAGGTGTTAGTGCACAGCCATGGGGAGTGTAGTGAGAGGGAAGCCTTGTATGTTTTAGGGCAGCATTCCTGCACAAGTTTATGGAAATATACGAAGCAGTGTTTTCAGTTTTATAGGTTATATTAAAAAACAAATGTTTATGTTGATATCTTGGTGTGTTTCCTTTCATTTCAGGACCGCAAGCTGACCAAGGCGGAGCAGCAGCGCTTCAAGGAGGAGGCCGAAATGCTGAAGGGGCTCCAGCACCCGAACATCGTCCGCTTTTACGACTCCTGGGAGTCCGTGCTTCGCGGCAAGAAGTGCATTGTCCTGGTTACTGAACTCATGACTTCAGGAACACTCAAAACGTGAGCACAAACTCCCCACTACCAAAAATTTCAATGAAAATGTAATGCAAAGCCTTTGTCTCTGACTGACATAAAGACTTTAATCCCAGTAAACCTTCCTGTATTCTTTGTCATGCCATAACGCCCACTAGTTTAAATGTCAACCACAAGCAGAGGTGCTGTTCTGCAGATATTTATGGTAATGAAGCACTTTAAAATGACCAAAAATGAACAAAGCTTTGGTTGCATTAGTACACCAGTTTCAAAGCATACCTTTCTAAAATAAATCATGATTATCATGTCAAATGTATCTCTCAAAATCTCATGCAGCTATTATTTATTTATTTTTAAAGATACCATTCATGACCTCTTCCCCCTCCTATTTTTTCTTCCAACAGTAGATGTTCAGCTTTCTTTTTCAAAAGGGAGGCTTTTGACATATACTTTAGGAAAAAAAAGTTCAACTAAAAGAGACCCTTTTTGTTTTTATCCCAGTGGCCATTGTTACTGATAACAAAATAATGAAAATAATAATTTTGTAATACCATGAAGCTGTGGTTTTTCTGAGATAGTTGTATTACAGCGAAACTAATAGCTGTAAGCCTGCCTTCATAGTTTGCAGATATCAACACACAGCACACTTATTCAACAATGCTTCATCTTCTCCCAGAAAAACAACAAAAGATCATCTCAGTTTTTCTGCAGGGTGGAAGGTGGGAGATTTATTTTTCAATTTTAGTAAGTTATACTGTACTTTAAAGAACCATCTTTGAAGATTAATCTAATCTAATCTTTGAGATTATGATTAAAGCAAAAGACTGTTTCATTTACTTCACAGGGAAGAAAATTAATCTGATAAATCAAACACAATAACATGTTCAAACTCCAGTGATTGAAGTCCAATGTTTTTCATGATATCGTTTTGTCTCATGGTGTTCATCTCGCTGGTTAAAGTATATGTTTGAGTTTAACTATAATCCTGCTTCGTCTTGTGTGTCCACAGCTACCTGAAGCGCTTTAAGGTGATGAAACCAAAGGTCCTGAGGAGCTGGTGTCGGCAAATCCTGAAGGGCCTTCACTTCCTCCACACCAGGACCCCTCCCATCGTCCACCGGGACCTCAAGTGTGACAACATCTTCATAACGGGCCCCACCGGCTCGGTCAAGATCGGTGACCTGGGACTGGCCACTCTGATGCGAACCTCCTTTGCCAAGAGTGTTATAGGTAGGCCACATACGGAGACGATGCCAGGAATATAGCAGCTACATCAGCAGATTGATTCAAGGCCTTTTAAATATACTTTTCCCTGCATTCAGCACTGGGCAGGTTTTTATAGTGGGCATCAGCTGCCTGGAGTTATAGATTGTTATTGACAGAGTCACTTTGTGGGGCTGCACTTAATGTAAACAGAGACCACTGATGAGATGTTGGACCTGTGAGCCAACTTAAGCAATGCACGGAGAGAACCATTTAACTCAGCGAGGCTTAACTCAGGAAGAAAGAGGGATTGCCAGAGAGATGGTTATCAGAGTTCCCTTTCTTCCGTGGCATTTTTATGTGACAGTAAACACAGATTGTGAGCAGCGATAGCAGTGAAATAGTGTTCAATGACTGTGAACCCCCATCTGGTCCTAACAGGAACTCCAGAGTTCATGGCTCCGGAGATGTACGAGGAGCACTACGATGAGTCGGTGGACGTCTACGCCTTCGGGATGTGCATGCTGGAGATGGCCACTTCGGAGTACCCGTACTCTGAATGCCAAAACGCTGCTCAGATCTATCGCAAAGTCACAAGTGTGAGTCCCTTTGACTTAACAACTAATAGAAATGTGTCTCCACTAATATGTTTTCTTTTTAAAACATAAATGTTTCACAACACACCTAAAAATGCAGATCAAGGCAAGTTTATTTGTTTAGCACATTTCAACAGCAAGGCTTGCTTTACATCAAACATGGAAAGCATATAAAGTATAAAAGCAATAAAAAAACAACATAGAGAGACACATTTAAGTGTAAAGTAAAATTAAAGTGACAGTGCAGATGAGAATATTCTCATTCAACCAGGTCATATTTCTATTCTGAGCTAATTGAATCGTAGGCAACTGGACCTGTATTTGTCTGAGAAGACGTTTCGCCTCTTATCCAAGTGGCTGCATCAGTTCGAACTCGACCGTTTATGTACTGGGCATGCATGTGCCCGTGTAAACAGGAAGCAGATTGTCTAACTCTTCTTCCTGGCCTCACCCATAATCGGCGCTCCGAGGACTAATAATGCTGCTGTACACCGAAATTGTTGCAAATCACTCAAATAACAGCTTGAATCCTGGAGATGTTGGCAGTAGTAGCATTAAAAAAAATGCAGAATTTACCTGTGCATCAAAAAGGTCAGCTAGGCCTGTATTTTCTTGCCCATAATGAATTAAACATTGTTGGTACAGGCTGATGTAGTAGGACACTTTGTAACTGATTAGACCCAATCAGGAAGCAAACGTGGGTGTCTGAATCATCGTTTCAAGTCCCAGTCTTTAATCTAAAACAGAATCAGTTATGCAAAAGTGATGCGTTTTGAATTTAAAGTCTTATTCATATTCTTTGATTGATTGATTGGTTATACTTTATTTATCCCTGGGGGGAAAGTTGTTCATGACAGCAGACAAAATTATACAAAGAATAAAATACACAGTTCATAAAAATACATTAAAAGATGAAGAAGATGCTACTGTGCTCTCTGTCTGCTGGGCAAAATAACAGATTAAAAAGTGCTTGCTGGTAGACAACTGAATAAATAAAAAGCTATTTAAAAAGTGCACTGGGATTTAAAAGTGCGACAGACATTACAAACTAAATAGAACTATTAAAAAGTCTAACTGACATAGTAGTCTACGTAAATACTTTCCCTACGCAAAATATAATTCCATGATTTCCTGGTTGTTTTCCTGCAGGGTATAAAACCAGCCAGCTTCGATAAAGTGAATGACCCAGAAATCAAAGAGATCATCGAAGGCTGCATTCGCCAGAACAAAAGCCAGAGGTTCGCAGCTTTAACTTTCACAACATGACATACTTCAGAATTCCTTATCGGGATCATAAAACGTGCCGGTACCTGTTCACCACCCCCGCTCTTTCTGTTTTCCGCTGCCTTGACAGACTCTCCATCAGAGACCTCCTGAACCACGCGTTCTTCGGGGAGGACACGGGGGTCCGGGTGGAGCTGGCAGAGGAGGACACAGGCACCCAGGACTGTCTGGCTCTCCGGATTTGGGTCGAAGAGCCCAAGAAGCTAAAGGGGAAACACAAAGACAACGAGGCCATCGAGTTCAGCTATGACCTGGAGAACGACAGCGCGGAGGAAGTGGCTCTAGAGATGGTGAGAGGGAAAATTCAGGCCTGACTAGGGGTTCATGTGAGGGATGGGATAGACTGGTAAAAGGCTTTGATACTTCAAAGCTGGCAGGAAAGTCAGGTGAGGGAAATCCTCCTGCTTTTTAAGGCACCTCCTTCTGACCTAGATTCCCTCAGCCTACTTCCAGTCATTAATAACTCTCTCTCTCTCTTCCAGGTGAAGTCAGGATTCTTCCATGAGAGTGATGCCAAGGTGGTGGGAAAATCCATCCGGGACCGAGTAAATCTGATCAAAAAGTCCCGGGAGCGTCGGCAGCAGCAGCTCCTCCAGCAGCAGCAGGACTTTGAAGAAAAAAGAGACTCCACTCTCACCTCCTACACCTTTTCTCATCCATCCTCGCTGGGGCCAGGGGCAGCCGGACAGACTGGAGCAGGAGGAGGTGCAGGAGGAGGAGCAGGAGGAGGAGGAGGAGGGCAGGAGTCTGAGGAGCTGCCTGAAGTGGACCAGCATGTCAGGCAGCAACACATTTTCAGCGGCACAGCCCTTAGTCTGCCAGGTAGAGTATGCATGAAGATGAAAATATATTTCATAAGCCAGTAGGTTATTAAGGAATATTTCTCACTGAAAGTGATCGCTTGTATCTTAATTTTGAGTGTTTGCAGTAAAATCCGAGCCTCATTTCAGTAATCAGCTGAAAACGTATTATTTAAAATACTTCTTACAGTCTATAAATGATCGTTTCCGGGTGAAGTATCCCTTCAGAGAAGTACGCTTTGAGTTAAAATGTTTTTACTGTCTTTCTTGGTGTTTAAATCTGTCTTTTGCTCAGAAGGTGAGAGCATTGGGTCGGCCAGCTGTGAATCTTATGCGAGCGGACAGAGCCAGGCGTACTCTCAGCAGGGGGAGTCCTACACCCACTCCCAGACGGCTCTCCCTCCTCTGGCATCCGTACGTCTAAATTCTTCTTGTTCCTAAAACACGCTAAACCTTTTTGAAATCAATGCACTGACATTAACTATTATCTTGCACGACAGAGCACTGGCGGATTGGCTCATCATCCAATGCTCCCCATCGGTGAAAGTGGAAGTGTCCCGAATGTTCCCATCGGTCAGAGCGTCAGTATGTCCAGCATGTCCGTAGGACAAAGTGGAGGCGGACCTGTTGGTCAGACATTTCTGCAGCCCAGCACGATGGTTCCACAGGTATCACCAAGTGTCCCTCAACAGTATTTTCAGGTGAAAATAGTGATGATACTAATTAAAATTAAATCCATATTTACACTTTAACATTATTGTTATTGGAGGTGAAGCTATGGTTCCACTACTCTGTCACATTTTGGGTTCTTTTCCCTTTAAATAACCAAACACAAATCATCCTCATAATCATCTGACTGTGTGCTGCACAGGGTTTCCCCCGGGAGGTTAGATAGCAGAGTCTAACATCCCCTTATTAATCAGACTGGATCATCTTGTATCAGCTATTTTTACCTGAGGTTTATGTTTGTTTTTTCACTAAACAGTGTTTGTGCAGACTGTATTGCAGGTGAAGCCGCCCACCTCCGCTATAAAACACTGTGGGAAACCCTGTTGTGTAAAATTAATTGTTTTGATAATTGATGCTCCTTGCCAAAGCTTATTCTTACCTAATTTTTCTACCACTTTTTTCCCCTCTTCTTTCAAAACCAAACATCATTCTGTCATTATCACTGAGCAGTCACAAACATTCCCATCAGATGCATTTCAGACGGCCGCCCACCACGGGTCACTGGCCCCCTCGCAATCATACATACCCCCCATTTCCCCACAAGCACCCATTAATGTTCTCACTACATCCATGTCGGTCAGTGATCCTGCTGGACTAGGGGGGACCATTGTGCCCCTCGCTCAGCAGACCCAGCCCCCTGCCACTCCCATGCAGCTCACTGACATCATTCCCCAGGCAGCACCCCAGCAAACACAGCCTGTCATGATCCCTCAGCCGACTATTGTCCAACAACAACAGATAGGCATGGATCCCCAGACCTCCACCCTTCAGCAGCAGCCGCAACAGCAAATGGAGGCCGCTCTGCTCGAACAACAACAAGTGAGTGCCACTCAGCCACCGACGGATCATCATCCACAGAGCCTTTCAGCCATCGCTGTCCAGAAACATCAACATGAGCCTCAGCAGCAGATCTACGTACAGCAGCCTGTTCCACCTGTCCACACCGCTCCTCAGCAGCAGGTACTACCCACACAACCAGGTATGTCGCTACCGCAGCCAGGGGAGCAACCTCACACGTACAAACAGCAACCAACAGCGGATCCTCGTGAACAGACCATGATGCAACCACAACTGCAACAGCAGCTTCAGCAAAGTCTTCTACAACAGCAGCAACAAGCTCTCCTGCTTGAGCAACATCAGACGTACGTCCAGCAGCAGCTGGATCAGCAGCAACAGAAAGCGCTGCTTCAACAGCAGCAGCAACAACAGGCCCAGATACAACAACATCAACTGGAGCAGCAGCTTATACACAAGCAGTTGTTGGAACAACATAAGCAGCAAGCTCTAATTCAACAGCAACAGGAGCAGCAGCAGCAGCAGCAAAGTCTTGTACAGCCACAACAAGCACTTTTACAACATCAACTGGAGCAGCAACAACAACAGCCTCCTTTACAGCAACAGAGTCAATTATATCAACAAATTGGACAAACTGGAATACAAAAAGAGCCAGAGAAGCAGCAGCAAAGTGGGCAACAGCAGCAGCAAATTGTTTTGCAGCAGCAGCCCCAACAGTCTCAACAGCAGAAGGAACAATTGCAGCAACAAGCCATCCTCCGACAAATAGAACAACAACAGCAGCAGGCACTGATGCAGCAGCACCTGCAACAGCAGGCGATTTTACAGCAGCAGCAGCTGCAACAGAAAGCTCAGCTACAGCAGCAGCAGCACGAGCAGCAACAAGTGCAACTCAAACAGCAGATAGAGCAGCAGCAGCATGCTCTGCTGCAACAACAGTTGGAGCAACAGCGTCAGCAACAAGTGCTGCTACAACAACAACAAGCAGAGAGGATACAGCAGCAGGCTCTGCTGCAGCAACAGATTCAGGAGCAGCAGCAACAAGCCGCCATCATTCAGCTTCAGCAGACTGAGAAGCAAGAGGTTTTACAGATTCCACAAAGTAACAGTGAGCAGCAGATTCAGCAGCAACCAGCTGCACAGCTAAATGCCCCTCAGTTTGCCCCTCACGCCACCCTCACACAGCAGCAAGTGATGGAGCAGCAGCAGCAAGCAGCACTGATCCAGCAGCAGCAGCAGCAAGTGTTTGTGGCCCAGCCTCAGCATCACACATCTGTAATGGAAACCAATATCCCAGTTGGGGCTCCAGCTGGCACTGAGGTGATTCAACAACAAACTCAAATTGTCCCACAGGCCCCGGTCCCCATGGGCATCCAGATGACGCACATCCCTGTCCAGGCGCCTGCTGTCGTCCCGGCTCAAGTCCTTTCCCAGCAAGTGCAAAGTGAGGCTCATCCCCAGAGCCAGGTCCCAGTCCAATTCATGGCCCAGCCGACAGTCCAAGCAGCTCCGACTATGATTGAGGCCCAAGTGACTCCGCCTGCTGCAGTGATCCAGGGACAGACTCACGTCATCCAGCCCCAGCAAATTCCTCTACAGACCAGTTACCCGGGACCTGCCGCTCTCTCACAGAGCCAGGTAACTGCTCCGCCATTAATCCAGACTCAGCCTCTGCACCTGACAATTACTCAGTCCCAGCCAGCACATGGTCATGTCCCACCTGTGGACATTCAGATGATGGGCCAACAAAGCCAAGCTCCTGTCCCGCCTCCAGCTGCAATTGCCTCGATTCCCAGTCAGATCCTCCATGAGACTCTTGTTCAGCAAAATGCTCAAATGCCCGGGCTCATGCAGCCGCAGCTCCAGCAGCAGACTCAAGGTCAGCCACCTAGCCAGATGCATGCGCAGGCTACTGCTGGCCTCGTGACAGCTCAGTATGTCCCTCAGCCTACTCACCAAGCCATGCCATCTGTACCGCAGGATATAACTCATATTACACAACAGCAGCAGCAACAAGAGCAAGCGCTCCAGTATCAGCAGATGATTCTGTCTCCTGGCACAGCTGGAAGTGTTGGAGCTACGACAGATAATTTCAGTTCTGTAGTCGACCCCGGAACCTTCGTCGCTGCTCCTCATCCTGTGCAGCAGGCTGGACAAGCCTACGTCCCAGGACAAACCACAATGCATCCAGTGGTTCAGGCCCAGCAGCAGCCCCTAGGAGGCACTGCAGACCCTTCAGTGGTTCAGACCATCTCCCAGCCTCCTCTGCCTCAGTCGACTCTGCAGTACCAGCAACAGCTACAGAAGCTTTCTCAAGCGCAGCAGCCACATGCTCCACCTCCTCCACAGGCCCAGATCCTGGCACCGCCCATCCCAGCTCCCATCCAGCAGCCACTTCCTATAAAACAGGCTTTGATGCCGCTCGACGAGAGCCAGCTGCCCTCACAGTGTCCACCTGCTTCACATCTGGTGACCCATTCTTCTGCACCGATAGGCCCCAGTAACGTTGCAGAGCCCCAGAGCAGGACCGTGCCCCTCTATAGTCACCTGGTGGCAGGCGCCCCTCCGTCTCCGCAGCACCAAGCCAAGATGCTTCCAGCCCACACACACACACAAACGAGCATTCAGGCCCAAGCACACTCCCAAACGCAGACACTCGTTCAGACTCATTCTCACACTCAGACTCACACTGAGGCTCCTGCTGCTGAACAGCCTGTTCTACCCCATGCTGTCT
>CAFUXE010000236.1:83951-153192 GCA_903364295.1 Serranus cabrilla | reverse complement strand
ACTTTATCCCCACCTCCCCTCCACCTGTAACTACTCTACAACCGCTTGACTCTAATGCCCCCAAACTGCCCCAAGCCTCGCTGCAAGACTGTGACCTTTCCCTGCTGGGCATTGCTCAGGTACAGGAAGAATGAAAGTTTGCTGTATTAATTCAGAAATAATTTTGCTGACATACTGGCAGAATGATTGAAAGTACTGCTATCTAATTATTTGACTTTGATTCAAACTAACAAGAGTTAAATCTTGATTATTTTCATAGAACAGAGCATTTTTTATTCAATGTTGTATCCATTATTGCATCGTAGCTGCACTTGATGTCTGATGTTGCTAATGTTTCTCTGTTTGTTTTCTTTCTTTGTACCTTCATGCTCCTTTGTGTGTCTGTATTCGTGTTACTCTACAGGATGGTCCGTACCTGTCAAGTACAGAACGTCATTCTTCGTCAGGGTATGTCTGATACCATTATCGTCTGATGTTTGTTTCCAGAATAGACCTGTTACATGTTCAGTCATGTCTGTCTGTCAAGTTAAAATCTTTGACTACGGACACTGAGAGATTCTGAGAGCCTTGAATTGAAAGTCGCTGACTAAAATGGCACACTTTTGCATTAAACATCTAGAAATGTTATATATTTTGTTGATTTGCGTTCTTACGTTATCCTTAATATTTTGGACAATTTTCAAACCCAGATAAATTTTAACCAAGGTAATGGTCACTTATTAATAGTATCATATCCCCTAATTTTAAAAAAAGATTTTTATGCAGTTTTAAGCCAAAATGTTATTATACTTGGTTGTTTTTAACTACATATTCTTATTCGACTAGTTTTCTATTTGAATTCTAGTCATCAGACGTTAAACCCTGAGTTTAACATATTATGCATATTTTTATTTTAGTTAATGTGCACATCCTATTTAAACTCTGAATTATTAAATAAGTAAAGCATTTTAATTCTAGATCAGTTTTTTTGGGATTTGTACCTGCACAGATTTAAATTTCTTGTGAATTTATTTCATAGATAAGAGGAAAAATTGCCACAAATCAAAGTGCCACATAAGAATAAATCTGTTTCTTTGCGTCTTCCAGTATACCTGCATAAAACATTTATATGTTATGTGTACAGCATGTTCACTTACAGCTGAGATAATGTAGTCACAGTTTGTGGTTGGTGTCTTGTATTTACACCAGGTCTGTTCCACCGAATGGAGAGGAAACTCTTCAGCTTTTGGCCAATGGGAAGTTGGAGAAATTAAAGGCTCAAAGAAGAGCTTCCTGTCAGCGTCCTGAGAAAGTTTCACATCAGTTCCAACTGAGCATGCTCCAGGTGAACAAAAAACAGCAGCTAATAACCTGATATACTCTTAAATTCATGTGCACCAATAGATTTTGAAGAAGACAACCATATAATGTTATTGTGTCTCGTCCTCCACAGGTATCAGGCAGTGGGGACAATATGGTGGAATGCCAGCTGGAAACCCACACGAACAAGATGGTGACATTTAAATTTGATATCGAGGGAGATGCTCCAGAGGACATAGCAGATTACATGGTAGACTACTGGTCTATTTCCACTTCATGCATTACTTGTAACTTGTTACTTGTAAAAAAGTGATCAATCTATGTCTTATAATTGCTGTTTGGATGCATTTGTTTTGCAGGTGGAGGAGGACTTTGTGCTTGATGTAGAGAAAGAGAAATTTGTTGAGGAGCTGAGAGGTATCGTCAAGAAAGCCCACGAAATTCTTCAAACACATTCACAGGTATTTGAGTACCATATTTCAGTCTATCGCTTTCTTATTTTTCAGTTTTTGCTTGATTTCATGATGAATTTTAAATATTTGTGTCTTTATTAGACCGGATCAACTGACCAGTTGCATGTTAGCACTCCCACCGGCTCTTCAGGTGAAAATATTGTTTCCTAATCACAAAAAAGAGAGGCCCGACAGAAGGAGAAACTTCTGTCAGCCCCGTAACTTATTCTAAGTAATAAAATATCCATATGGTTTTCAGTGGACTCAGTGCCCCATTCCTCCCCAGTGGGACGCTGGCGCTTCTTTATCAACCAGACCATCCGCCACAGAGACTCTCTGTCCAGTCAGGGAGCCGGCACGCCACCACCCATTACAGAGATGAGGGTACCTCAGTCTCCTAAAACAGAGAAAGGTGAGCTGTTACTGTGTCAGTTTTAACGCTGTGGCTAATTAACATGACTGACCTGGCAGCATAACAGAAACTAACCATGTGTTCCTCTCTGCGGCTGCAGAAAGTGAAGGATCCCAGAGTCTGGAGTCCTTGACTGGAGTGCCCTCCCCCCCTTGCCCTCCCCTTTCTGCCGTCTCCCCACCAGTCTCCACTGTCTCGGCTCCTGCCTCCTTTGCCCCCTCAGCCACCCCTGCCCCGCCTCCCCTCACAGCTGCCTCTGAAAGCACCTCTGCACCAGCTTCCACTCTCGAAGCCTCCTTTCCCGTCGCTGCTTCAGGCGGCCTTGAGCTGCCAGTCCTCACCTCAGCTTCTGCTGACCAAACTTCCAGTGTCCCCTCATCCATTGCAATACCTACTGCTGCTAGCCTCCCCACCCTGTCTGCTGCTCCCATTGTCGCGTCTCCCCCAACCACCACCATTCTCCCTGATGTCCTCACTTCTCCTGGAAGCAGTGGTTGCTCCAATTTAGGTCAAAGTATAGGGGAAACAACTGCTCTGAGGTCATGTGTGCCTGCAGTGGATCGGTCTCCAGCCTCTTTTCATTCCCCTCCTCCTGCTGCTGCAGTGACCACTGCTGCTATCAGCCAACTCGGTCTGGATCAGCAGCAGACACTCACTCAGGTGGCCAAGCCTGCCCCTCAACCACAGCCACAACCACAGCCTGCATCACAGCCTGTATTACAGCAGCAGGTGCCAGTAGTTCAGCAGCAAATGCAGGCAATGCAGCTTGAACAACAGGCACAGCAGATACAGCAGGCGACACCGCAGCAGCAACAGCAAGCGTACCAAGAGCAAATTCAGCTGCAGCAGGAGCGAGCAATTCAACAGTCTCTGCAGCAGTTACAGCAGCAGCAGCAGCAGCTCCTGCAGCAGCAAATACCACCGCAGCAGCAACAGCTGACTGAGGTGCAGGTGTTGCCTCGGCCGGGTCATACTGAGTTGTTGCAACAGTCTGTGCCTCTGCAGCAGTTTCTGCCTCCGATGCCCCTGCAGCAGACCCAACAACCCCTTCTTCAACAGCAAACTCCACAGTATACCCAACAGGTGCTGCAGCAGCCTCCGTTACAGCAGCTACCACAGCAGGTAATGGCGCCCCAAGCTGCTGTGGTTCCTCAACAGCAGCCCCACATTGATCACCAGCAGCAGCAACAGTTAAACCTACAACAGTCAATACAGTTACAGCAGCAGCAAATGGTGCAGCAGCAGCTACAGCAGCAGCAGCAGCAGCTGTTGATGGGTTCTGTTGCTTTAAAGCCGGATCAAAGCCAAATGCTGCCCATGTCAATTAGTCAACAGTTTCTTCAGCAACAGCTAAATGTTAGCCCTGTACCACAACAGCAGATTCCACAACAAACACAAATTCCTGCTGAGCTGACACAACAACATATTCAGTCGCAGAAACTGCTGCAGCACACCGAGCAGCAACAAGAGGTGGTGAAAGCCATGGAAACACCCCAGAAACAGCAGCAGTTTCCGCTGCAGAAGCAGTCGTCTTTACAGATGTCTGAGTCAGAGGTGTCCACGGGAGAGACAAGTTTCACAGAGGAAACATGCAGCTACTCCACCCCTTTTCACCCGTCTTCTGACTCATCTCTCCCTCCTCTCCCTCTGAGCTCCGCTGAAGCCCCGGTCCCCGCTCTCTCCCACACAATGACACCATCCCCTGCTCAGCCTTCCTCTGTGGCCGAGTCAGACAGTGAAGGCCCCCCCAAAATTGAATTTGTAGACAACCGAATAAAGACTCTGGATGAAAAGCTGAGGAACCTGTTATATCAGGAGTACAGCAGCGGGACGGCAGCCGGCGGGGGAGCCGCCTCTGGCCCTCCATCGGCTGCCTCCACCTCAGCAGGAGGTGACGAGTCATCTGAGCCACAGTCACTTCACCACTTGTCTTTCCCCCCTCCTGCCTCCTCCTCTGATACCTCCCCTCACTCCTCATCCTCCTCTACCTCCTCCACCACCTCCCGTTCCTCCTCCACCTCCCCTGACCCAGAGAGGGATGGCGGAGGAGACAAAGCTTCCTCAGAAGTGCCCAACGTTGCAGAGATGGGTCCGGTGGAGCAGCAGCCTGGCCCATCTCTCCCTTCCACCTCTGCCTCATCCACCCCGCCTACCTCTCTCCTGCCTCCCAATCAGGAGGAATCTGCTGGGCCGCAGCGTCCACCTGTACCAGGAGAACCAACCATTCTTGTGAGTGAAAACCACAGATTTAAGGAAATTCTTTCTCAGTTTTGCCTATTATATTATTTTACTGTTTATATTTCAGTGTAAAGTGATATTTGTTTGAATGTTTGAGTGTCTCTCTCCGTTTTGGACGTCTCAGCTCCAAGCAGCCGCTCTTAACTGTCTTAACTGTTCTAGGCTGTACCCCCACACTCTGACACCAGTACCACTGGAGACGCATCGTGGCCCCCCAATCAGCACCCGATCCCCCTCCGGCATGGACAGCAGAAGCACAATGCAGGAGGTGGATATTTTGGCCTAAACCTGACATGTCCTAGTATCAGAAATCCTGTTAGCAAGAAATCCTGGACTCGCAAATTCAAAAACTGGGCGTGCAAACTGCGCCACTCCGCCAGCTTGTTCAAGAAGCCCAGAGTCCAGCAAGGTAGCGTCCTCTTAGGGAGCGAGAGAGAGAGCGAGAGAGAGAGAATGGGGTGTTGAGGCATGGACTTAAATCTAATATCTAGCACTAGTTTTAACATAGTGAAATAACTTTCTTAACCATCAGGGATTAATAACTGTTAATGTTAAAAAATGTTACAGCTAAATAATCCTGTTTTTTGTATTTTGTAATGTGACTTTACTCTCCATGTAATGTTAGTGTTGACATCACTACATGCATTATTGTTTTGTTTGTTTGTTTGTTTTCTTTTTACGTAATTTAATTTTCTTGGCAATCTTTCCTTTTGCATGGGTTTCTCACCCTGGGGCGAGAGCAGAGGAGAGTAGTGGACGGTTGGCACAGTGTAGGAGGAGGATGGCATCAGAAATCTGATGCCCATCCAGCTCTGGAGTAAAGCCCAGCTGTGCCCGTGTCCGAGACACATCCCTTCATATGACACCCCCCATTTTTCTCAAGTCTGCAAGCACAGCCAGCAGCAACCATCTCACCTCCACCTGCTGCCTCAGTGTAGACAGCACCATGCAACTCACGCCTTAACGCAGATAAGATAGACGCTAAGTTGCGACGCTGATATTATGTAATCAGTTATTTTCAACATGTGTGCGCTTTCTATGTCATATCCTACAGTAGAGCTCCATAAGACTATTTTATACTGTAGTTGTTGTAGAAGATGCATTTATAAAGATTTGCATTATCTGTATGGAAGTCATAAATTCTAGAAAAATTGTGAATATTATTCAGGGCTTACAAGTAACTGTCAGGTTCTGTTCTACATGCTTTATCAAACATTTAAAGCTGGGTTAGGCAGTTTTTTTCTTCCCTATTGAGCAATTATCCACAATTACCTTTCAGCATATTATATTCAAATAGGTTGAGAGAAAATTAGACGTCTCTACCTCCTTTTGGCACTTTTTTAGGCTTTAAACTTTGGCCAGTCATAGGTAATTTTGGAGAGAAGGCGGTCTGCAAATATACATGCATTTGCACATCCTTTCAGATGGTGAAAGCCTGATTCAGTGGTTGAAATTCTGCAGAAAGAAATTGCTATTTCAGCAATAATAACAACTGCATCTAATGCAAAGCAACCCCCCAAAAAGAAGAGAGACTTATAACAAAAAAAGGTTGAAAGAGAGTGTGAAAATAAAAGCAATAAACTAGCAAAACCTTTCAGAGATGAAGGAAATGTGGCGAATAATTTAGCCTTTAAAATATAGCCGAAGGTTATTCAAGTTCATGTTTATAAAGCTTTCTAGTGCCTTGAACCACAGGAAGAAAAACAAACTTCACTATAGCTGAAGGCAAGAGAGTTTATTCTCAAACAAGAATAAGAGACAAGCTGATTCTCTGGAACATCAACTTGAAACATTTTGCAAATTATATAACTAATCTCTCGCACTATGTGCTGAATCTCCTCATTTTCTAAAATTGTCACATCCTCCCTCGTTACTAGGGTGTCATATTGTTTAGATTAGTTACACTCTAAATACATGACCTCATGTGTGCTGAGTGAAAACTGAAATTTCCCTAAAAATTCCCCTGAGAACAAGTTGAAGCCGCGCCCTCGAGCTCTCCCTGCTCTGCACTGGCTCATTCAGGGGCTTTCCAGAGTGGATTCAACCTCTTATCACCTCCATTTGTTTATGTTATTTCACACTCTTTGTATGTGAAAATGATGAAACTCATGCTTATTTTAATGATGATATAATTCAAGTTTAATGTGTTAACACAGGCCACAAGTTTGCAAAGAAAACAGGGCGGTATCACACATTTAAAGGCGTCAGGATCAGCGAGATTAAAACAAATTATTTGTGCAGGATACTGTGCGTGTGCTCGTCCAGTGGGAGGGGCTTAGGACAGCGAGGGGAGAGCTGTGTTTTCAAATTCTGGCGTTTTTTTGTTTCCTTTTTTTGCCTTTTTCAGAAAACTGCCTACCCCAGCTTTAAAGTATCTCAGCCATCTTGCATGTGTTTGTGTTTACATGTTTAATATGTGTAGCGGTAGCTTAGATCCTTTTGCTACAAGTGCACCTGCATGAGCACGTATGTTATGTTCTCCACACGTGACTAATAACGGATCGTTATCTGTAAGTAACACCGATATCAGGCTGCATATTTACTTGTTTATGTTGGTCTTAACTTATGCAGTGATTATCCATGCACACACTTTGCTAATGTAGTAATCCCAAATATCAAACACACTGAACAATATCACCGAGCGCAGACGTGATATTGGGCTTTGTTGTCTGGTATATGAGTGGGAATATGGTGAGAATGAGAGAGTGGATGTGTGGGTGGGTGGGGGTACACTGTTGTAAACATTCAACTGCCATTTCACAATGTGTTTTTTATTTTATTTAATGACTTACTATCATTTTCTTTTTAATGAAACAAGCATTTACCACCCCTTCCCACACACCCATTACACATTTCTCTTAAGCATGAATTTTCACGACATTTATTCTTCACTTTGTTGTTTGTAATTTTAAAAAATGACTGCCACAGATTTAAAACATATGTTTCCACATTTCATAGACCTGCATGCGAGTCATGTTAGCTGATGACGTGTGAGGGTGATTTTTAACTCTGTGCCTTTGTGTGTGTGTGCCCCACGTCTATCTGTGTGCATCTGTGTGTGTCTCTGTCGTGTACATTTTTCTGTGTCTGTTGCTTGTGTGTGTCCACTCTGTCATGTGTGTGCTCTTTATACATGTGTCTCTGTGTTCTTGTCTCTGGGTCCTTGTCTCCCCTTTTTGTTTTTCACCCCTGTCTCTTTATCAGACGGACGTTCCAGCAGTCAGGCGCTCGGAGAGGAGAAGGAGGCGCCGCCCCTACATCCACCTCATTCACGCAAAGGACGATTTCAGGTACAGGCAGTACTGCTGATCTTATCTTTGCCTCTCATATGTTCAAACAAGCAGCTAATGTCTCCCACACCCTCTGCTGCAGGTGACTCCAGTGCCCCAGTCCTCTCCCCCGAAGGCGGCGCCATCAGGCCACGGCAGCACTCACAGGAAAGTGGGACGCTTCTCAGTCACCCAGGCTGAGACGAAGAAGGAGGACAGACAGACCGACAGCTCCCCGGTGTCTCCGGATCTGGAGAGGGAGAGAAGGAGGTCTCGGACAAAAGAGGGAGAGAAAGATGAGAGTAAGAGGACCCCGGCGATGGCTCACATGCCTCGGGGTCACGGACACAGCCACTCGCCGCTGGGAAGCAGCGATGATGACGATGAGTGCGAGCTGGAGGATGAAGACCTGAGGAAAGAACTGCACAAGCTCAGAGAGAAGTAAGTCAGCGAGAGGAACGATTCAGCTCTGTTATTTGTATTTGTTTTGTTTGTCTCTCCAGAAGTTTGTACCGGTGTGGTCTTCTGCTGCTGTCATGTTGTTTGTTCTTCTGATTTCTGCCATCAACAAGACATTTTGATCCAGAGAACTTCTGCTCAGGGGATATTTTCTCTTTTTCTGTCCTTTCTCTGTAAACTCTAGAGATGATTGTTAGATCAGCAGTTTGTGAAATACTCCATGCCACGTTCAAAGTCACTTAAATCACCTTTCTTCCTCATTCTGATGCTTCAGCAGCTCGTCTTCACCATGTCTACGTGTCTAAATGCATTGAGCTGCTGCCATGTGATTGGCTGATTAGATATTTGTGTTAACGAGGAGTTAAACAGGTGTCATAATAAAGTGGCTGGTGACTGTATATTTAATTTAATGTGCCCAATTACTTCTTATTCTCTCTTTGGGCCCTTTATTTATTTTTCCACAGTTATAAAATTCTCACCACTGCCTGTTCTCTGTTTTTCCTCTCTCCTTCTCCAGGCACATCAAAGAGGTGGTTTCCCTTCAGTCGAAGCAGAACAGAGAGCTGCAGGAGCTGTACAGACAGCTTCGCTCCCTCAAAGACCAAAGGCAGAGTCTGCCTGCCTCCCTGTCCCGGACCCCCCCTCTCCCCTCGGGACCTCCTGTCCTCTCTCCTCGCCGGCCCAGGCCTGCCAAAATCAAGCACCGGCCCCGGCCTCACTCTCACATGGACAACAACGGAGTTACACACTCTGGTACACACTTTTATTAATCTTTTTATTTATATTTCCCCTGTTGTTGCTCTCTGTGTGACTGTTTCTCTCTCCTGCAGGGATTCAGCAGTCCAGCAGTTTCTCAGGTGGTGAACAAAGTCGACTGCCGCTATACTGCAACCCGGAGCACTGCACTTCACTGCCTGCTAAAAGAGGTACAGCTTGTCATCAGCGCATCAGTTAAACCCCAAATGTATTCATAAGCGCTGATATAATACGGGCCATCATTTCCCCACAGATAACAGCCCTCTCAGAAAAAGCACATTCACAGATGAGCTGCACAAACTTGTCGATAATTGGACGAAGGAGACGGTGGGCCCCGCCCCGCCCAAGCCTTCGCTGAATCAAATCAAGCAGATTCAGCAGAATCAGGAGTTGGGAGGCTGGAGCCAGCCCGCTGAGGTAGGAGCACAGACTTTTTAATACCACCATAAGTGAACCCTTAATATAGGGTTAGGGTTTTCATTCGGCACAACGTCCTCGCTGCATGGCGGGTTAGAGACAGGCTCTAAAATGGGGCATTTCAAACAAAAGGTGAAGACAGGAATATTCAAACAGACCATGAGAAATAGTTTTTTTGTGAACATGTTTCATGAGAAATTCAAAGTACAGTATGATCCTAAGATTAAGTATAATATGTCACCTTTAACCCTCTGATCCCTCATTAATCTACATGTCTCATTTAAACCGTCTTTACACAGAGCTGAGAGGAGAGGACAGGAGAGGTTATAAAGGTTGTAAAAATGAAAATAGTTCAATATTTATAGCAAGTGGAGACACAATCTTTTTCCAGTATTCGTGACACTTTTGGGCATTTGGAAAAGTGTTGCATATATAAATTACACATTAAATTGTGATTTTTTAAAAATTATTTATCAGAGATATTCAACTTGCGTTTATTCTTTTTGTAATGAAGTCATTATAACTTTTTTATTCTGCACTTCTTGCCATGATTGTGCTGATTCCACAGAGGTGCAAGACTTATATATTACAGTCAAATAAAAGGACACAGTGAGAAAAATGTAAAAACACCCTGAAACAGTTTGATGTTCAGAGGGTTAAAATCATTATTCAAAGACACCAAGCTGCCTTCATGTGGTTCTAATGAGGAGTTTGGGCAGAATAGTCGGACATATCCTGGATATCTTTGTTGAGTTCCAACAGTATCAAAGCAACATTTCTCTGCTGTAATTTCACACAGGTGGCTCCACCTGCTTGGTTCCCAGTGGCCCCACTGAACCCCCAGGCCCCCCCGACTCCTGCCAGCCTGCCCGTGACCGCCCCCTCCCAGTACACAGGTGGAGGCAGCCTGTCCACCCTGCACTCTCCGGGACCAGCCCCGCCACCACAAACACACGTGGCTCAAGTGCCACAGATGCAGCAAAGTTTACACCTCCATCAGTCTGTCCCCCTCCAGCAGATGACCTATCAGCAGTCCCCGCTGCGCCAGCAGGTACCGCAACCCCGGATGCAAACTCCCGCTCAGTCCCAGTCACTACCACAGACACAACCCGTCGGCCAGCTGCCCCACTCGCCACCTCAAAGCCAACCGCTGCTGCCTTCCCAAATGCCCACCTCCCCCGTGTCCACGGCCGCGTCGCTGCTGCCCGGCGGTGGCACCACCAGTGCGCCCGCAGATAGCACTGCTGCTACCGGGGGGACATTTTGCCCCTGCTCCTCATCCTCCTCCACCTCTTCCTCGACCTCTTGCTCTACTGCTGCTCTACCTACCAGTGCCAAAATTCACCCGACACCCCCCACCTCCACTCTTCCTCTGGGACAGAAATGAAACCAAGGCGAAGCGTGAGGTCAAAAATGAAGGTGCAAGAGATGGAAGTGCTAAGTGGATCAGGACGTAACGCGGATCCATTTGGAGTGTTAGTTCTGTGTGTGAATGGGAGAGGAGTGACTGCGACGAATATATGGATTCCAGGTGTTCTGGATGAGATGGGGCGTGAATGTGAGCGATGATAGCTTCTAGTATGTACAGACAGAGGGTAATATGGAGCACAGCAGCTGAGGTTTATGAATCATGGTATGTTTGGGTGTTGAGATGTATAAATTCTTAAATGTGTGCGTGCGTATATGAGTGTGGGTGAGTGTTTATGGATCATCCCAGTACATATCCCTTTTGTCCTTTTACACAAATTAACGTTCATGTTTTTGTTTTCTAACCGACTCAGTTGGACCTGAACTCTCCCTGAGCAGAGACGAGAAGGACAAAATATTTGACAGTTGTTTTTAATTTTGTCAATGCTTAACAGTGAAAGGACTATAAAAAATTTTAAAAGTGCAATTAGTAATGGTCATCTAAATTGATCAGCATGTAATGTATGGATTTGTCTGTAAGGCATAAAAATATTTTTGTAGAAGCACATTGATGAAAAGCAGACGCATTAAGGATCTCCTCATGATCGTTACATGATCTTTTAAAACTGTAAGCCTACAGCACACAGCGTTTAACGGAAAAATAATAATTAAATGACAGCATGTTATACAGTAGAGCACGGTTAAGTTATTTGGCTACCATCACTAACGCAAAGAGACCAAACGTTGTGCACCGATACAGCATGTGCTTCATTTGTATTACTTTATGTTTCGCAGCTGTAACATAGAAATTCAACACGACATGAATTCATAATATGATGGTGAATTGAAATGTACCATCAGTGGATACCTGGGTACGCTCAGCCCAAGACTGCATGACCTTAACTTGACTTGTCAGAGCGCAAACTGCTTGCACTTGCTGTATATTCATTAAAAAAAAAATTCACATTTTACTATTTGCAGCCAAGAGTAAATTTGCTTTGGGTATGAAATGCTTTCACATTTGACATTTTCATTTTGAGCTCTGCATATCAAAGACGTATATCTCGGTGTCATGCTGAAGAGGAAGATGAAAAAGAAAAAAAACTGCCAATTTATTATTGACTGGGGAGACCGTGTGTGTTATTCCCACATTGCCTTTTAAAATTACTGCATTTTTTTGTGGGTGTGTGAGTGTATATTTTTTCTGTGTGACAAAGCTTTGTGATAGTCCCATGGTATACTGCGTTATCAATTGCATCCCTGTTTATTTCATTCAAAGCGGCCTCTCAAATGTCACTGTACCCAACTGAAAATGTTTACTCCGCCTGTGTTTTGGGCTTGAAACAAAACAAGTGAGAGGTTGTAAGCTTGATGTCCTCACTTGCCCATTTGTTGACAAATTCCTCGTTTCAATTGTAAACTGTCGTGTGAGAAGCTGAACTACAGCCTGTAACTGTGCACACATTCATGCACACTACAAAAGGTTTATCCAATTCCTCATTTCTAAAAAAAAAAATTTGTAGATGCAGAAATACAAAAAGTAATATATCAGCAGCTGATATATTACTGTACGTTTTATTGGGTTATCAGTGCACTTAGCCATACACACATATTCGACGATCAATGGTCAGGTTAACACACTTTTTGGCATAATAAGTAGCCTGTAGTCAAAGCAGCAGTTCTGTTGTATTAACGATAGAGAGATTGTGTGCCACAGAAAACAGAAGATTGTTAAAAAAAACAGCTACACGTGAGTCAAAAACACGAATGGTTCAGGAGGAGTAGTTTGTGCTGAAAGGTATGGTTGTTCAGAAACTGCATAATCTAGAATATAACAAGGATTTTCTGTATTTGTTGCTTTTCAAGACTACCCACATTGTCACAGAGATGTAGTTCATTCTTAGTGAAGGTGAGATTCTGTGCTGTCGTGTCTGATACTAACATGTTGACTGCGAGCTGCAGCTTAACGATCATGATTCATGATGTGGAGCTGGCTTTGTCCTTGAAGTGTTACCAAAATGTTATCTAAAAGATAAAGATTATTTTTGTATTTTGAAATGGGGTTGTACAAATTGTAAAATTGTGTTCTCATCATGATAAATCTGAGGTTATTTGAAACTAGAAAACGTTGGTTTTCACCCATGTTTACATGTGACTCACCTTTCTTTGATAACCCTCTCTGAGGCCATTTGACATGAGAACTATTGGTCATTTTTGGAACATGATAACCTGGAAGATGCATAACGTACTTACTTAAATCTACCGGCTGTGCAGCAGGTCAGATTTAATTAACTAACAAATTAATCAAACACAAAATCGAGGGAGTCTGGACATGGCATGACTGAGAACCAATGATAAAAGGACATTTGGGCAGAGAAACCTCAAAAAAATAAAGTATGTTGCTGGTGATTTAGCCTCTGTAAATTGTAACTAATTCAACTGTTGATTTTATTTATGTTTTGTAACTAATCAAAATAAATGATGTTAAACATCAAACTACAACCATGTGTGGATTTCTATCTACAAATGCAAACACACAAGATAATCAATCCTATTTAGAAATACATAAATGCATTTAAAAATATTCTACTTAATTGATACAAAAAATGTAATAAAATGTGCAATCTGAGATACATAAAAAAAAATAACAATCTGAAAACTATTATTTTATGATTTGTATTTCATTTTAATATGTATTATTTAATCATATATTTAATCTAATATAAAATAGTATAACAGTAACATTAAATAGAATTTAATAAAATGTAACTGTAAAATATTTTTAAATATATATTTTATTTTTATTTTTCAATCTGAAAACTATTATATGTATTTAAGGCATACGTCAAGTTAAATATTTACAAATGCAAAAAACGCAACATCAATCTCAACATTGACTGAATAAAATAAATAAAATAATCTATTAAATTGATGAAAAAGTAAAAAGTAGAATCTGAAAAACAATACAAATACAATTACTCCTTATGATTTATTTACTGTCAGACAGATTTGTTTTCTTAAAATATGTGCTGATGTGTAAAGTTATATACTAGTTATACGAATTGTTTTAATTAAAAAAAAGTTGTCAAACTTGAGGAGAAATATATTATAACCTTGATATGAAATACTATATAGACATAAGAAAAATGTAGGGTTTATCGGTTTTGCATGATTAGACTACATTGCATACAAAGTAATAATGGGGCCCTCCTAAAATAATAAATTCAATAAATCTGTTGTTTTAAAAAGAATAATAATTATTACATCTCACCAGGAAGACGATTCTTGATAGATGGACACATTCAAAGTTTTTATACTGAGGAAAAATAAAACCATAGGTGAAAAAAAGATAATGTGAAATTAATTTGTAATTGATTTTTATTTATTTATTTATTGTTTTTTTACAAATATTTGCATGAATATTTCTTTTAATTATTTTTTCAGTTTTTATCGCATTAGTTCTTATTGCACTTTATTCTTATTAATATATTTTATTTTTGTATTATCTGATAATAACCTTGGTGCCTATTACATTGTCTGAGCTCTTTATGACTCCAGAATTGCGAATAAAATTGTATGGTAGTAAAAAAAAATATATGGAACGTATGATAAAACTAATTCTGCAATAAAAAAAAAGATAAAGAAAACATATTTTCAAATTAAATTGTTTCTGCAACATTTCCCCCCATAAACGTTCCGCAACGTTTTTTTCCCTGAATGCAACTCGAGATTTACCCGTCTGCAACTTTATTGTTCTCTCAATAGCAGACAACGAACAGCCGTCTGACGCTACTGCCTTTGAAATGGCGTTGATGTAGTTCAATACGCTGTTATTTGTAGTTATTGTGCTCGTTTTTGGTCGCTTTAGATTTTAGTTTTCTTGTCCAGTGTAAACTTCTGGGGCATAGCCTCAATATTTGGGCATTACGGGGTTGATAAACCAAAATGTGGTGAAGCAATTTGTTTATAATTTACGTTGCATAATAAGGCCGCAGCTCCCCCCGAGCTTGCGTAGGGATTACAACGGCTTTTGAATGCTTGGCCTTCCGCCGCTCGATTTCGGTGAGTTGCTAGCGTCTAATATCAATTAAGATAGCAAAGGCTTTATTTAGCTTAAATTTATCACATGTGTTAGCTGCACTCAGTGTTTATTTCACGATTAAAAGCTACATTAATTGCATTAAGAGTTTGTTTAAGTGTAAGTTTAAGTCTTCGCAAATGCTTAGGTTAACGTTAGCTACATCGGCTAATGTGGCTAACGTTAGCTCAGTTGCTAAACACGTTAGTGTTTTGATAGCAGTACAACATTGACGGGGCATAGCTTGTTTACAAACAGTGAGCTAGCGTTACAACCTACCAGCTGGCTTCAGTTAACAGCTGGTTAGCAGAAGCGAAATGTTTCTAATACAAAATCTGGGAAGGAAATAAGATAATTGTTGCTTCTCTAATTATGCATTTGAAGAATAACGTTATTGGGTATTTTCATACTCTTAGGGTCCGAGTTGTACTATCGAAATGACTAGTTTCGTTACTCAGCTAGTTGACTGAACTCAGGTTTCCATTGATAGCTAATATGTTTCTCAGCACTTACTTTATATATGGATATCTTTATTTTCGTTGTGCAAGTATAATGAAATGCCGTAGAGGCTCACTTACAGGTGCAATAAAAAACAGTGCATGGTAAAAATACTATCTAACAATACTATAAAGTGCGAGTAAAAAATACTATAATACACTTAACTATACAATATAAACAAGACAGAAAGTGATGGTGCTGCAATGTGTCCCATTATAAACACAAACTAGCTCCCTCCAGTGCTTCAACCAGGTTCAATCAGTTCATTGTGCTATAAGTACTTTGTGTAATGGTGCAATTTAAACTGTTGAGTCTGTCTATATTGTATATATTGATGCTAATTTTATTTATTGTTGATTAAAGTGTCAATACTTGTATTTCTTGTGAAAATTGCTTGTCTCTTTTTCTCTTATTTTATTACGCTTTCTATTTTTGTGATGCAGTTTTTGCTACTGTAACACTGGAAATGTCCCTGTTGTGGGACTAATAATGGATTATGTTAACTTATCTTATCTTAAAAGTAAGCACATGGTTAACAGCATTATCACACATGAAGATAAGTACAGATATTGCATGCTAAGATAAACACAGTCTGGGATAACAATGCAGTGTTATGTACTATTATAGGGCTGTTAACACTTTTCCCCTTTCTGTTATATTTCAACAGGTTTCCAAGTGAATCCCAGTGAACATGTGTATCGGTAACAAGAACCTGGAAGTGATACTACATAACTGTTAAAGCATTAAGTTTGTTAAAAAGTCCCCACCCCACCACCTGAGTTAGATATTGTAAAAGCTGAGAAAGAGAAAGCTGATCCACACACACTCACTATGGCGTCGGTGCCAGTGTACTGCTTGTGTCGCCTGCCATATGATGTGACACGCTTCATGATCGAGTGTGACATTTGTCAAGACTGGTTCCACGGAAGGTAGGTCATTTTCAGATTGTCTTGTCTTGATTGTCTGTGTGCAGTGATATTCAGATGTTATTTTGTGTGATTTATTATGTTGTAATATTTATTCATGTGGGTATGCTCTGTATTCAACCCAGCACAGTTCATTTAGCGGCCCTTTCTGCACAGTCTGTCTGATATAAGAATGTTTTCTGTGTAGCTGTGTTGGAGTGGAGGAGGACAAAGCAGCTGAGATCGACCTGTATCACTGCCCCAACTGTCAGGTCACCCATGGCCCATCTGTCAGTAAGTAACCCTTCCTTCAGTAACTCTATATTGATTTGTTATTATTTTATTTCTTTACTTTTATGCATAATAATAATGCTAATTTTTCTCTGTCTCTCTCTTTCTCAGTGCGCAAACGCCGCGGAGGCCCTAAGCAGACAGATACAAGTTCTGCTGGAACAAGAGATCCAAGTCGGCCTGTGAAGACCGGCAGCCCACAGTTTGTTCGGGAGCTGCGGAGCCGCACCTTCCCAGGGTAAGTCTCCTGCAAAACAAGACCATCAAGATCATTTCTTAAAAATGTACTATTATTGCAATAGATTGCATTATATGAGGGACCCAATCACTACCAAATTTAGAGGGGGAAAATTGACAGATTAACATCGATATACTGAATTTTTTTGAGCCTAAATAAAAATAAACTTTTTCCATGTGGATTGTGTCCTGATTTGGCACCAATATGATGATGTAAATGTACCCAGAAGGCTACTTTCCTAAACAAATAACCTTCTTAAAGAACATTTAACATTATTATACATTGATTTGCATTATACATACAGTGTTTTACATTGTTAACACATTGTCCCACTCCCTACTGCCTGCTTGTTGATACTTTACATTTGTAGGTGATAGAGGAAAGAATATTTTATTAGTCCAGCGCTCTGTTGTAAAAACTATGAGATGATGACACAATTTCAAAATCACGTCAAGCTTTATGTTCTGCATTATATTGTCTCGGGTTTGCTTTAAGTTATATTCAAATGTTGACCTAGTATGGATGTTTGTTTTGCATATTTTCTCTGTGATCACAATGCAAATTGCCTTTTTTATGTTTTGACAGTGCGGATGACGTCTTGCTAAAGCCGTCTGGGGCCCAGCTGACAGTCGAGTTTCTCGAAGAGCATTCGTTCAGCGTTCCTGTCATGGTGCTGCGGCGGGACGGCCTGGGCATGACCCTTCCCCCAGCGTCATTCAGCGTCACCGATGTAGAGCACTACATCGGTAAAGTTCATAATACTATTTAAATGCATAGATCTGAATGGATTTCTGTTAGGATGTTAAGGCTAATGTATATCAGAGGTATTAAAAGTGTTTTCTCAAACTTTTTCATTTTGTTCTAATTAAAGGTGCAGACAAACAGATTGATGTGATCGATGTGTCTCGTCAATGTGACCTGAAGATGCGGTTGGGGGACTTTGTTGAATACTACAACAGTCCCAACAGAGACAGAGTGCTCAATGTCATCAGTCTGGAGTTCTCTGAGACCAGGTACTCAAACATATTCACTCTACCGGCTCTTCAGTTCGCCAACGATTTATTCATCTATTCATAGGTTTATATTTCAGGGACAATGCACATTAATAAACAGACAGACTATAAATGAGCCAGAGGTAGCGCAAAAGGCTTATTTTAATCTGGGACAGATGTATGTGAGGCAACCTGAAATATTACAGAAATCATTCACAATCATTTGAATTAAAAAATACAAGAGATTAAAAGGCCTACAGAGGTCTATACAAATGACTCAGGAGGGACAATGAACATCGGAGGACAGATAACATGTTGACAAAACAAACGCACATGCCAGCAAGACAGACTATAACAGACTTTATCATGCATCAGACAAAACAAACAGCAATGAAAGCATAACCTATATAACGCTTGAGCATAATAGCAAAAGCACAGACAAGAGAAAACATGATGCGTGTGTCTTGGTCCTTAAAATAAATCTTACTTCTCTATTAAATTAATTTGATCGAAAAACAGAAAAGAAGAAAGAAATGTGATCTTTTGACTTTGACTTGTGTTTTAGACTCTCAAACTTGGTGGAGACTCCAAAGATTGTGAGGAAGCTGTCATGGGTGGAAAACCTCTGGCCCGAAGAGTCTGTGTTTGAACGGCCCAACGTGCAGAAGTACTGCCTGATGGGAGTGAAGGACAGCTACACAGACTTCCACATTGACTTTGGAGGCACCTCAGTGTGGTACCATGTCCTGAGGGTGAGAAGAAAAGTTATTTCAGTCCTGTTTGGAAAGTTTTGTGGTCAAAGTTTATAAAACATTGAGTATGAAACTTTTTTTTTCTCATATGTATCGGCATTATTAAGAGCTTGTTTCTCTGTCTGCTCAGGGCGAGAAAATCTTCTACCTAATATCGCCCACTGCAGCCAACCTGGCACTGTTTGAGCGCTGGAGTTCCTCATCCAACCAGAACGAGATGTTTTTCGGAGACCAAGTTGATATGTGTTATAAGTGCTCTGTCAAACAGGGAAACACCTTGTTCATACCAACAGGTGAGCGGAGTTGTGGCATTCAAATAAGCCGGAATCAAGAAGTGTTTAAAGTGTTTACATTTTTGTAATGTATTGTTCTTCCAGGGTGGATTCACGCTGTGCTGACCCCGGTGGACTGCCTGGCGTTCGGAGGAAACTTCCTGCATAGTCTCAACATTGACATGCAGCTGCGGTGAGTTTCCTCATGTAAACCATTGACTAAATGTTGTTTAAGTGAACCTGAATTTCCCACAAGTCTACAAAAGGAAGAGAAAGAGTGGGCGGGGCTGAGAAGTGAAACTAGAACCTTATTTAACTTGCTAATTGGCCTAAAAATCATCAAAAATGTTTAATACTTCAATTTAGGATGAATTTAACCCTGAAGACAAAATAATTCTTCAGATATTGTTGTTTAGTTTAACGATAAATGTATTTACAAAAGCAAACAAAGATGAATTTCCCATTGGGATTAACAAAGGAAAAACCTAACTTTCCCCGAACTTCACTTTTTAGAAAATAATAAATAAAATCTGCATTTTATCCCTGAAGAAAAGACAAATTTGTGAGCAAAATTCAGCATATTTTATTTGCTTACTAAATAACAAAATCATGCACGAGGTGCTTGCAGTGTCTTTCTAAAGACACTAAACTATAATTAAAACTTAATTAAGAAACAATGATTTCTAACTCAAAGCAGAATTTACATTTAAATTAACCAGGAAAAACAGAAAATTTATTTTCTAGTGTAATCTCCTTCAGCCCCGCACACATTATACTGACTCTGTTGTAATCTTCATGACTTTTCAGACAAACTCAAACACAAAAAGGGAACTAGTCTCTCACTACAAGTTTCTACGGCTGCTGCTTTGCATTCTCGATCACATCTCTACAGAGGTCATCTGGAAGTTTGTGGCTAAAACCACTAATGTCTTACTTTCCTGTCCTGTGTTTTATTTTTAGTGCGTATGAAATAGAGAAGAGATTAAGCACAGCAGACTTGTTTCGGTTTCCAAACTTTGAGACTGTGTGCTGGTATGTTGGAAAGCACCTTCTCGATACGTTCAGAGGTGAGAGAGTTCACTGCATTTCATAATATTCATATTATGTAAAGTCATGTGTTTGTTTGCTGTCTTGTCATTTTGAGATTATTAATGCTGAACTATTGTGTCTCACAGGTTTGAGAGAAAACCGCAGACATCCGGCCACTTACCTGGTTCACGGAGCGAAGGCCTTGAACAATGCCTTCCGCACCTGGACCCGGAAAGAGGTCAGTAAAATCATACGTTTACCTTTTTTATTTAATTATATCGTTCTTTCCTCTCTTCCCTTTTTGTTTATCCACTAATTGTGACATTGGAATGATGGAATTGGTTTAATTTTGCACAACAAACTGCCAACAAATGGCGCATATTTTTATGTAAATGATGACACAAAAGTATTAAACATTATACATGGCTAATTTTTCATCTCTAAAAGCAACACTGAATTATATAAATAATGCCATTCTGGGAAATACATCAAGTTCATTTTTTTGGCAGTAAAAACAGTAAAAACAGCATCACTACTCATGTTCTACTCAACTGTTAGGTGGATTTTATGAGAAAAGAGGAGTGTTTTTATTTTTTATTTATGAGAATGTTATTGCATTTCAATTTCTCAACTCTCGAGCAGAAAGCAAAGAAGCTATTTCTTTAATCTTTTAATATAAACAAGAAGATGCAGAATTAGAAATGCCTTATTTTGAACATTTGATGTAAAATACTGTTTGAGATGATTAATAGTTGTATTCATGCATTCAGGCTTTAGCAGATCATGAAGTGGAAATCCCAGAAACCATCAACACTCAGACCCTGGTGAAGGACCTGGCCAAGGAGATTCGTCTGGTTGAGGTAAAAAGTGGAATCACTGAAAGTTTATGTTTGTAGCTTTGTTTTACATCATCTTAATGTGTATATAGTAATTGTTCCTAATACTTTTTTGTTTTTCACTGACTCTTTCCATATTCCAGGACATCTTCCAGCAGAATATCGGTCGCTCTGGACCTCAGTTTCCAGGCTCGCCGCTCTCTAAAGCGCCTCTGACCACCTCTCAGAACTCAGGACGCCCCCCTGGAAAAAAGAAAGGACCAAAGCCCAAGGAGGTGATGGGGGGTCTCGGGCCCCCAGGAACCAAGAAGAAGAGTCAGAAGGGGCTGCTCAAAGCAGAAGCAGGAGAACTGGACCTGATAGAGATTCACACCAAGCACACACTCAAAAAATTTCAACCTGGCAAATCCAAAAACAAGAACAAGGTACAGCATTTGTGATATTTATCCAATATTTTGTGTGTCTTAATGTTTCATACTTAGATTTTTTTGCAACTCTATGTGCATTGTTTTTTCAGCTGGAGTTGCCTTTAGAGGAGTTTGAAGGGAAGATAAACAAAAGCAAACTGAAACTTGTGCTGACCAACGGGAAAATCCAAGGGTAAGCTTTTCAGCCATCCAGTGTGTTCCTCTTACTGTGTGTAAGTGTCTGACTCTGACCTGCTGATCCTCTGGCTTTAGTAAGAAGGATGGCAGCAGTAATGGTGCAGGCAGAGCAGGAAAGTACAAACATCTCGCCATGGAGGGATCCAGTCTGTCCGACGACCTGGAGTCTGAGGATGAGCTGCAGATTGATGAGACCCCTCCTCCACGACGCAAGCCTGCAGGACCGAGCAAGAAGAAGAAACTAAGCGGTGAGACTTTAAAATGATTGAAACTTGTGTTTTCTTTGGAAGATCACCAAAATACACCATTTATCACGGGGAGAGACTGTAAAAACAGGCGTTATCTCTGAAATTTGAACTTCCCAACAGTCCTTGAATTGATCATTGGTTAGGAAAGTTTCCATTAGAAAAAGAGGTTTAAAATTATGATATCTCTCTCAAAACGATTGATTCTGCTGAGATGAACAGAGGTTGTAAAAATGCAAATAATTCAATATGTATAGCATGTGTGAAGCCAATTTTTCTCCAATATTTATGACACTTATGGGCACTTGGATAAGTTGTGTGTGTTTATATATAAATTCAATTTTAAAAAATGATTTATCAGAGAAAATGTAAATGTTTTCTTCTTTATGATTTCTGTCATTATAACTGTTATTCTGCACAAAAGACATTTTGAGTTCACACTTGCTGATTTCATAGAGGTGCAGGACTTTTATATATTACAGTGAAATACAAGGTCACAGTGAATAAAAAGTAAAAAGAGCAAAAAAGCCTTGAAACAGCTTCGGGTTCAGAGGGTCGAATTAATTTAATAGTTCTTGTTTGGCCATGGTGCATTTATTTTCAGCCTTTTACCTGCCAGTGAAGTCCATGAGAGATCAGTATAGCTTTTTAAATGCTTGTACTGTTGATTAAATGTAGAAATGTAGCTTCAAAGCCTCCTTGTTAACATGTGCCTTCAGGTCTTCCGAGGAAGCTGCCCAGAGCCAAACCGTGCTCTGACCCCAATCGCATCAGGGAGCCAGGAGAGGTGGACTTTGACATTGAGGTGAGATTATGAATACAGTCATCAGATCTGTTGCCATCTCTTCATGCCATCTTTAAACTGTAGTCACCTGTATTAGTAAGAGAATAAATCTGTCTCTGGGAAGAAAGAAATAACTTCAGACATAACCATTGCAGGATACAGCTGTTAAGATTCTGTGATTGTGACTTCATTATTACGGCTCCAACGGTTTTACCAATCTGTCTGTGTTCGGGGGTCTATTCTGCATACAGCAGATGTATGCAGTGTAATGTAGACTGATGCACTTAATGTGGAACCAAACTCACAAGCCTCAGTTTCGCCCGGCTGTCTGTTAAAAATAAAAGGAAAGAAACATTTCCTTATGCATTCATTTTTGTACCAAACTGTGACTTCTGTGTGCCACATTGTGGTTTTGAGTTTAGCTTTGATACCAAAACACACCAGATTGTACTTCTAAATATAGCATCTATCTGGTCACAGCCCATCACAAATGGTATTTGTTTCATTGCTTTCTTCCCCCTGCAGAACCAGATAACATTGGCTGCTTTGTCACGCTGAAAACAAAGACACGTGATAGATACTGTTTTCAGCTCAGTCAGGCCGGTTCACAGCACATCACAGTCCACGGCTTGTTGCACAATATTAACAACCAATCAATGATGAGATTGCAGTTTAAATGATGTGTTATGACCTGTGTTAACAAGAATTAATGCTATATTGTGAAACACGTGCACAACATTAAGTGTTTCATAGTGTAAACATCAGCTCTGTCTCCAACTGTCGAGGTTTAACAGCAGAAATGTTACTCTGTTTATTATGAAACGTCATGTTTTATCCACCAGCACTTTCTTATCACAGCTCTGCTTCAGTAATAACAATAGCATGTTTGTGCATGTGGCTTCAGGAGGATTACACCACAGATGAAGAGGCGCTTGCCGCCCACGGGGTGAAGGGTGGTGCGGGGGGCATTCTGGACTTATTGAAGGCCAGCAAGCAAGTGGCAGGCTTGGACTCTGCAGCACTCAGGTTAGAGCTCCTGGATCACTGTGATTCTTCCACTGTTTTGTTTACATTTAATTAAAAGAAGAGTCTGTCATGGTGTTTTTTAGGTTACATTAAATAACTACATTTTATTTGAGTTTCATAATGTTTGAAGTAAAGAATTTGAAGCGTGCCGGCTGAGTTTTTGATACCAGCGACAGTTTAGAATACAAGAGGGAATAATTGTCTCACTGTGTTGTTACAAGAATCCAATAACCTTTGAAAGCTGCATAGTTCACATATTTGCAGTGGCTCCGACACTACGCTATGTTTAGGAGGTTATTTTTGAGATGATGAGTGATTGCTCAACTCTGCTCTTCTCTCAGTGAGGAAGCCCCGGCCTCTCCCAGCACTCGTGATGCCATACAGGGAATGCTGTCCATGGCAAACCCCCCGTCCTCGTCCTCCTCTTCCTCCTCTTCATCTCCCCTGTCCATCTCTGGAGGCCTGACAGAGGGCTTAGGGGTGGTCAAGGAAAAGGGTGGCAGGGCTGTGTGGGTGACTGGAGGTGTGAAAAAGTCAAAAAATCCTGAGAAGAAGCCGATCGTCCAGCGGCCGGGGAAACGGCCGATTAAACGGCCCGCTCGCCACCTCAGCGACGACGACAGTCCAGATGAGCAGGAGACTCTAGGAACCTGTTTTAAAGATTCAGATTATGGTGAGCAGCACTTAGACCTGCTGCTGTACAAACCAATACTAGTCAAATCAGTGAAGCCAATGATTAATGATCTAATTCCTGTTTAGTTTACCCGTCCTTGGAGTCTGATGAGGAGGACCATGCAAACAAGGCGAAGATGAAGCGGAAGAAAAACTGGGACGACACACCTTGGAGCCCGAAAGGTACCTGGTTTACACATGGTGCCAAGACGAACCAGAAGGCTTGTTAGCTCTCTGATGGTTTATCTCTTAATCATTTTATTTTCATCTATAGCCCGGGTGATGCCCACACTTCCCAAACAGGAGCGACCAGCCAGGGAAGGGGCGAGAGTCGCATCTGTAGAAACTGGTCTCGCAGCAGCTGCTGCCAAGCTGGCACAACAAGTGAGTCTAGAAACAAAGATTGTTGGTCTTTTGAAGTTAGTTCCTGTGAATAATGTGGAGTAGAAGCATCAAAAGAAATGTGCTCCCTTTTGTTTTTTTAATCAATCAGGAGCAGCAAAAGCCAGCTAAAAGGAAGTACACCAAAAAGCAGCGTCCTCCGGCTCCTGTAGCACCTCCTCCCCCTGTTCAGGCTGAGCCCGCCCCGCCCTCACCTCCTCCTGCTCCAGAGTCTGCAGCAGACTTCAGCCCAGACAGGCGGATGGATTACTACTCTGCTAGTCTGTTGGACCATGAATACACGGCAGGGCCAGGACCATTTGGCCCTGGAGGCCCTAGAGGCAGCGGCGCCATGGCCCCTGGTGTTTTCCTCACTTCCCGCCGACCTTCACTTTCTCCTCAAAACAGCAGCTCTCACTCCGGTGCATCCCCAGCAGGTTTAGCCAGCCAAGGCACGACGGGAGTTGGTCAAGGTAAGCATACAAGTAAAGCACTGACAGCTTGAATACTTACCTCTGTGACTGCATTTTTCTAATGCATTTTCCCCTTTTATTTTTTATTTTAGGGAAGCGTCCAAAGAAAGGACTTGCTACTGCAAAACAGAGACTGGGAAAAATTCTGAAAATTCACCGTAACGGCAAACTTCTCTTGTGAGAGACGTTGGATGTGGCAGCAGAAGACTTTTAAGCGGGAATGAAGAAGAAAAAATGGCTTTTGTGAAAGTAGGTCGGAAGGAAATAGAGATAGTGATCTATATTTTGTACTCTAGATACATTTGTTTACTGTTTTCACCTGCTAATGAACCTCACTGTATGTTGTCCTACACCAGTTACTCTGCCCAGCAAGTTAGCAGCCTGTTTTGGCACTCCAGTTATCCATATCTGCATTTCAGTATTTTCAGAGGCACTTCTGTGACTTTAAACCAATGGTTATGATCACATACCATTTGACATTGGCAATGGGAAATTGTGACATGTCAAGATGACAGATGGACAGTTATTTAATTGACTAAACCCAATAGTTCTGTTTATTTAAGCTATTTTAGTGGCTCTACTTATGCAAACACATACTGTCCATCATGATTTTTCAAAAAGGGAAAGAAAAACGCATTTTTTAGTCAGGTTTAATGTAATGTCTGTACAGCCCTCACACAGATGCACACAGTTTTAGTTTTGTATTTAGTTGTCTTTTTTACCTCATAAAACACATTTTATCTGTGGTATGATAATTAAAGGATACCAGTCTTTACACATAATTTAAATAATTTTACAAAAATGCAGTGTCTGCACATGGTCCACGCCCTGGATCCCCTGTGTATTAACGGTCACTGACGTTTGTAAAACTCCTCTTCCTTTATGAACTGTAGCTCTACACATGAAGACAAAGCACTCAGCTGACGCCAAGAGTAACATCATGCTATTCTATTTATTCTGAACATATTTATTTAACAGGACAGCATTTAGCCATCTCCCAGCCTGTGTTTAATATGTTTTACCACCTCAACTCCTTGGTCCCTCCTTTAATTATTTACAACCACTTAATACATGTACAAAAATCGTATACCATTACTTTGTTAGAATTTTTTTTTACAGTTTTTTGTCATTGTAAATATTTGTAATATTTGTAATTTATATAGCTAAATTGGAAAGCAGAAAAATATAATGAGTATGAATAGTTTCCTGCAGTCTTGGGCCAGATCTAGAGATGTGCTTTCTTTCCACAGAATGTACTAGTTATAAAATGTTGGCAGAAGTGTAGATTTAACTGTGTGAAAACATTGGGAAGGTGCAGGACATGAATGGATGTGTAAATATATGTTGTAATTTAAGTTCTTTTATAGTTCAAAAACTTTGAAATCTTTCTTAACATAACTTGTACATGATACATTGCTGTATTTGGAAAATATCTGAAATAGTTCATTTTTTTATATTTGTACGCAGTAATTGTCATGCTTAGTTTGTCATGTTGTCTTGTCAGTGTAATAGTGGAAATGTTCTGGAAAAAAATGCCCTTGTTTAATTTCATTCATTTAGTTTTATATTAATTATTGTTGATATTCACTCTTGTGTTGGTGTGTACTGTGTGTTTTAAACATGACATGTTTTGAATCCAACCTGGAACAGATAAAAATATACCTTGGGCAAAAATCTTTTTCTCTGGATTTATTTTAGAACCAACAAATCACTAAAAGTGTAATTTGTGTGACAAATTAATGGTTTTCTGTTTACTAAGCTTCAATCTAGGTAAAATTCCTTATTAGAATACAAGTAATATATTGACACATTTTTTCAACATTTTTATAATTACTTTTGAATGATTCATGGTGACTACAGTTCTTCCAAGGGTTTTTTTTTAATTAGTACAAATTATCATACATATAAATATTTCCACTGATCAATTTTGAATTCCTCATAAAAGAAATAAATTGTCCAGTCTTTCTCTCCTAATTGTCAGTGAGTTTAAATACATTTTAATACAAAACCAAATGATCAGAATCAGAAATATTTTATTGATCCCTAGAAGAAAATTCGTTTTTGCTGCCGTTACTCAAACCAAGAATTAAAAGAAATATAAATCAGATATATATAAAATATTAGCAAAATATACAGACTCTAAAAAATACACAGACTTACTTTTTTTTTAGAAACTTTAAAAATGTATACACACTTGAGAAATATATACAGACGAGGAAAAATGTATAGACTTAAGAATATATACAGACTCAAAAAAATACAGACCCATAAAATATGGCACAAATAAGTAAAAAAAAAACATAAATTAAATATATTTTCACAAACCCCTTTGTATGCACATGTAATCAGTAGGATGAGGCTGGAAATAACAGTTAATAAGGCTGTATGCACTCATGCAGCACTAGCATCGTTATTTTACAATAGTTGCAAGGGAGTGTCCTGGGTAAACGCAGCAGCAGGTATTCTCGCGAGATCTGAACTGCCCTACCACTCGCTAGTGCAAGATGGAGAAGCAAATGTAACACGCATTCGAGGTAAGCAGAAATACTTATTCCACAGTGTTGACATGGGTTTAGCTAACCGGTGGCATACATTTCTCTTCCTAATCACCTACAGTCCACGATTCACACCCTTCACTGCGACCCCAGACCTCCAAACTAGTGTCTTTTTAAGGGGAAAGTGCGGATCCTCTGCTATGTAAACCGCCATTTTTAATTTAGCCATGATCCCACTGATAGAGCATTGTGCGGGGCTCTCACTGCTAGCTAGTTAGCTTCGCGCGAAACCCGCAAACATACACACACAGACACACACACTCATGTTCACTGTGTGTGGGTATGTGTCTGTACAACAAGTCCAAGCGGTATTCTTGTTTCAATGACTACAGCCCCCTTTCCCACGGGAGTGATGATACAAATACCCGGTAAGAGTTAAAATGTGTCAGTTTGCAGATTTGACTTTCCGTAATCTGCTAACGTTAGCCTTCAGAGATGAATTGGAGGTGAAGTAACTAACATTAGCACTAAACTGCTAGTGAACCGAGCTAACGTCACCTAACTGGCGTTCAACTTTAGCTAACGTTAGCGCAACGGTTGACTCAATCATAACTGCGTATTGTTCCGAGTTTCCTCGATAATATTGACAAACAGTCTAGCTTGATTTTACACGACTATTACTAACCTAGCTAACTTGGGAGTGTAACTTAGTAAGTTAATGGTACCCCAATTAAGGAACTATACAAGGCCATTAACGTTACTGTGACCACTTCACAACGTCAGAAGCTAATATTAACGTTAACGCAGGGTTGGTTTTTGTTGGTTTAATTATTCAGGAAGGTGTCGTAAATTAAATGAATAGCTATTGGAAGCATCACACTATTATTTACACTTACACGACATTTTGCTGCAGTTACTTTTCAGGTCAAGATTTAACATGGAATAATACAATGCATTTAAAAGTATTACTTAGGTTTATAAATTCAACCACATCATAGTGTATTAAGTATTTAGAATTAGCAGTACATGGACAACATTAAAATGATGCTTGCATAAATAATAATAAATATAGAATATAAAAAAGCTAAATGGGGCCATTCTGTGTAACAAGTTATTTTACTTTGAGTACATTTTGATGCTGATACTTTTGTACTTGTTTAGTTGTAGTGGAGTAATTCTGCAGTGTGGTATTAGTACTTTTACTTAAGTAAGGGATCTGATTACTTCTTCCTCCACTGCAGCCACTAATGCGCTTCACATTTACATGTCCTGGAAATCAACTAGTGATGTCTTTCAGTTAATACAGCCAACAAGTATTTTAATGTAAACTTAGTAAAAGTGAATCTGTCAGTATCCCCTTTGGTCCTTATGTTGACTAATCATAACAGTGTACTGTTGGTAGCTTCCTCAGTGATGCTGACAAACAACGTAACTTGATTTTACATGACTATTACTGGCCTAGCGAACTTGGGAGTGTAAATTAGCAAGTCGACGTTAATGATACTTAAATTAAGGAACCATCCAAGGCCATTAATCAGAATCTGCTTTATTGGCCAAGTATATGTGCAACATAAAAAGAATTAAGACTCCAGTTTTGCAATGCTCTCAGATGTGCTTAAATAGAAAATAGACAAATAGTTAAACACTGAATTAACTGAGTAATCACTTAAAGAAAAAGCACACAAATAAACAAAGGCTGTACATATATACAATTAGTGACGAAATAAACAATATATACAAATAGTGGCTGAGTGGTCCAACGTGGTTATGAAGAGTGATACACATATATATGTTCACATATATTCATACCATTGTAGTGGCAGTGTGGATGTGTTTGTGTTGGGTATACTGATATGTTGGTGTGTTTTCTAATGTAGATGATCTCATCAGTACGTCAGAAGCTAATATTAATGTCAATGCAGCCTTGTTGTTTGTGGGTGTAATTATTCAGGGAGCTGTCCTAAATTAAATGGATTGATAGTAGAAGCATCACACTATCATTTAGGCTTACAGCCACTAACCCACATCACATTTACATGTCTTTGAAAGCAACTAGTGATGCTTCTCAGTGAACAAAGCTCAACGTCTTTTAATGTAAACTTTGTAAAAGTGAATGACGTTAAAGGTACTTAAGTTAAGGAACTAATTTAAAGTATTTTATTGTGAACTTGTGCATCTGTCAGCTTCCCCTTTGGTCCTTATTATCTTCTCAATCACTGACCAACAAGAGGAGTGACTAAGGATGCTGCATACTGTATTGATTTATTTTGTAAACAATGGCTGAGTCTATTAATTCATACCAGTCTGTTGCTGGTACACCAGAGTTGATGTTCTGGGTACCAAATTTTAAAGCTCATGTAGCTGAAAATTGGACCTTTTTAAATGTTTAATCTTAATATATATGGACAATTTAGTGATGGTGATGTCCTGTAACACACTAGTCTGAGAACAAATTAAATATTAAATACAGCACCACTTACATTTGTGAGATATTCAAAACAAGACAAGTCAACTTTTACTATCAGTTTGTTTGCCCTAACCAAGGCAAACAAGTCTGACATAGGAACTGAAACAAGTACAGTACTGTTATTGAAAAAATAAATAAAGTAGAGCTTTTTCCAGCTTCTTAAATGCAAATGTTTCCCCTTTTTTTTGCTCCCATGACATTCATACAATATGAATATGAATATGTTTCAGTTGTGCAGAACCCAAGAGATTTGAGGATATTTTCTTGGGCTTTAAAAATGACTGTTCCTACATAAGCAATCAGACAACATCATCACACCATTTTTATTTTATATGTAGTTGCTTTTTTGTTTTTTACTTTTTTATATAGTGTACATCTGCCAGTAAAAATGTTTTGCCAGTGATCAAGCTTTATGAATCTATTTTCATTTCTGATTTGGTCTTTTGTGTTTTCAGATCGTTTTTAAGAAACTGCAAAGCAAGCCAAGGAGGAGAATGGTGGAGCTATTGAACCAAAGCAGTTTCTGGTATGTACCATTGTATTTACTATATTGTCTGAATAATTGTGTTGTTAACCTACCTTAAGTCCTCCATATTCCTTCAAAATAAAAAAGGATTATAAAGCCTCTAACATGGACATTTTACCCTAAACTAGGTAGTTATTTTCCTTTTCTTCCTCTGCCTTTGTCTATCCATCCAGATGGTGGATTGGCATGATTTACTGTAATTCGCATTTATCAGCTGTAGTTCACCTCAGTATAATGCAGCTCAGTGGCACAGGGATTGTGCTGCTCATAGCACCAGAAAATTACTTTTGTAAAACTCATCAACTCTGAGAGTCTGAGCAGTGTGAGAATATAGAAACCTATACTATATACCTGAGAATAACAAAGATCTGATTCTTAAACACAGTTAGCTTTTTAAAAAAATGCATTTAATGCCTAAAAAACGTTCATGAGGTGTAATTTAGATTTACATGTTATATATTATGTATATATATATTTGTGATGAACCAGTATCAGCTGACATTGCAGCACTGTGTCTTACGAACAAGGCACTTATTTCTCATGATAATCCAGAGATGTTATGAAGAGTTTTATTAGATGGGTTCCCACCTGTTGTCATGTATGCTTTGAATTTGCATACAGGTAAATCTTGATGAAATAAATGGAAAAATAGGAGAAATTAAATTCAGATGTCCCTGATGTTGAGGGACAAATCAAATATAAATAAAGGGAGCAGGTTGTTTTCTATACCTGAACTTCCCACAGCCTGAAGTGTGAAAAATGTTGTTTCAGAGGCTTGAGATTTTATTGAATTTAAAGCAGTCATAATGGGAATAGATTTCTATTTATTAATGTAGCAAATGCAACTAATGTAAATGTAAGCTCTTACAATGAAAACATTACACACTTTTGTATGTTTATCTTAGTTTATATTAACATTTTAGAGGCATTGAGTGACATGGTCCACCAAATAAATAGCTCCCTTTTAAAATGTCAATATGTAAACCCCCAAAATGGGCAGATATAATATTGTGCTTGTGTTTTATGTAGCTTTATTAGGCTGGCTGAAGGAAAATAAAAAAGAGCATTATTAGTATTGCTGATCTCAAGAAACAGTAGTCTGGTACATATAATATTAACCTAAAATAGTAACTACTGAACTAACTGGAGAATTATCATCATTAGAATTAATCAATGCCACATTACTGAGCTGTAATTAACGTACATGCTAAACTAGGATGCTGAATGCCATTTTGCTTAATTGTTGACTTGCTTTGGTTTAGTCTAAACTAAATGTGCTCAAGTTTCAGTAAATATTCTATAAATATGGGCTTTAGTTTTTCTGCATGCATCAAATGTTTCAGCTGTATTGATGCATTGTGTTTCAATGCCTCAGCATTTTTTCCCTGTTCAGTCAGTTGCATGTTTATTGCTTGTGATGCATATATAAAAATATTCCTCCATGATGAGGGTTACAGTTGTGCACCTGATAGATTTTGATTTTTTTCAAAAACTATTTTCTGATTATATTCATCATAGTGTTTTGGTTGTTTGCTGCAGATGCTGTCAGTTTGATACCTGTGTTGATCTTTAGATGTTAAGGACCATATAAAATATTAAGTTGATGCGTTTAACAGAGAGCCATTGCCCTATATTAACATGCACTGCATCGATAAACAGTGGCTACTCATTCCCTGCCGTAACGTTATTCACTTTTTGCACACTACCCAGAGTCATGATGACTGTGCCAACAGCTAGTGCCTATGTGCTATGGAAACAAGCGCGGATACTCTGAAAAATAACACAGCGGACGGATGAACTCACTTCTCTATCGAGTCGGTAGCCTGTAGTCAATTTGCCTGAACGAAAACTGAAAACAAAACTCGCAGTGTCACGTTAGACCCGTCCGACAATGATTCAGCGAGTTATTATGCGTTTCTGCTTGCTATTCAACTAACGGTAGCTAGCTTGCTAGCTAGCGCGTGCTACGACTGTCTAGCGGAGGAACCGGGGTAAGAGCCTGAACAAAGTAACGCTACCTGGCTCCACGTACTTGACACACGCCCATCTAAGTGTAGTTGGTCAGCTAGTGGTGTTTACAGTTTCGTTTGTACTTGTAGAAGAGATGGTGCAGGATTGGGGAGTGCGGGCTTCTTTTGCGGCCTGCGCAACCCCGACCTAAATTAGTCAAGAGTCAGGTCAGGACAGCATGGTGAATTTGTGAGATCTGAATTGACAGCTGTGGCACAAATGGCTAAAACTGCTTAATTTTGTGATAAGCTACGCCTTATATGTCTGCCGTTTGGTTACACACACGATCTGTTTGCGACTTGGCTTACTTTTATATGGTCTGGTGATACTCAAATGCTTTAAAGTCTATCAAAAGAGGATCGTTCGCTATCGTTACCGGTAGCTTTCAGTTAGCTGGTCAGGGGCTAACATCAACTCCGTAGCAAACGTTACCGATCGTTTTCTTTGGTACGTTAAGCTTCCCAACGTGTCTGGTTTCGTCAGACGTGTTGCTAGCCAGTCACAAAGCGAACCAGTGTCGTTTGTGACTAGTAACTGCAGACTAACTTGTGTGTAGTGACTTGTTAACAATAGGTAAATAACGTTATGCTATTAGCAAGGGTGACGTTAGCTTGTTAGCTAGGTAGCTATAACTTAAACCTGTCAGCGACAAGTCAGTTGAGTTGATGATGGGCAAGCATCCAGTGAGGCAGCGATTTTTTTATTGAGGTATCACTTGAATCCGACGACCGTGATACGTTAGACGGATGTTTTAGGCCACTAAATAGGGCCCAGCCTGATTTAATTAACTTTGTGTCGTACGTAGCTAGTTAGCCACTAGCTAATGCACTGCCTCAGTCTGCGTTGTGATGATTAAATCTTGCTACATAACCTAAACATATTCCGTATGTTATCACATTGTAACCTGTGATTGTGAACAGTCAACATTGCAATATTTTTAAAGGAAAATACCCATTAAAAATGTTAAAATGTAAAATTGATAACTGATTGTGCTACTTAACTAAACAGTAGGGTATGCACATTTCCATATAGTCAGAATACACTGTTGGGCATCCTGGTAATAACTGGATGTGGCCCAATTAGTTTGCAGCTTGACCTACAGGTTTTTGTTAACAGCTTTCTTTAGATTGAGCATCTTAAAACCTAGCATACATGTTTTAAAATATTTTTTTTATTGTGGTATGTGGGACACTGATGCTCGTTTTGACTTTTTTCTCTCTCTTTTTACCATAATTTTGCAGGTAACGTGACTGGAACATGCTGTTGAGTGGGTATTGCCAAATTATTTTCTGTAAGTATGTTTCACATTTCAACTCATGTGCATGGTCTGAAGTTATGTATTCTATAGCTGAATGTCTCATTATGTTGTTGCTTTTTTCTTTTAGAATATTGAGATTTTTAAAGTGCAACATTTTGCTCATATACAAACTATAAATCAAGTTAGTTCTGTACCATAATGTTGAAATTCAGCAATTCACTGTGTTTTTGTTTGTACATGTTTTCACAATTCTCAACAGGAGCAAAAAATAGAGATTTTCGACAATGAAGGTCGACAGAAGCAAGTTAAAGAAAACCCCTACGGAAGCTGTGAGTATCCTTAATACTTATTTTGTAGCCATTGCCCCATTAGTGCCTAATTTCCGTACAGTTAAAATATTCATACTGAGCTGTACTATGGATAAACGTGATAGTGGCCCATAATGAGGACACATCCCAAGTGGTTTTCTATATAACGAGAGAGCTTAGTAAAAGGTGTTGTATGATGTGTCAGAGATTTGTTATTTGCACAAACAGCAGCCAGTGCCTGTCACCTGCACCTCTTTATCTAACCAGCTAACTGTGGCTGCTTCGTTTACTATTCCTCCCTTGTGAAATAATGCACTAACCAAAATAGCACTGTAAACAAGGAGTAGGCAGTAAATTGCTAACCTTGGTGACCATACGGTTGTACTTTCTATAGGTTCTGCCCAAAAAAAATCATAGCAGTAGTGAACATTTCAGCAGTAGCTGGACATTTTTTCGCATTGATAGTTCACAGACAGAATTCAAATTTTAATGTCACAGCATCTTTGAAATGTGTTATACTGTGATAAACTGTGTTAGTAGAACAGAGACATAGGTGACTAACCATTTTGTACTCCTTCTGAACCAACAGCCTGCCGATTGCAGGATACTTATAGAGAAGCTCAAAGCATGCAGTGATGAGCAACTGCTGGTTGAACTGCAGCACATCAAGACCTGGAATATTGGCAAGGTAAGCCTCAAAGAAAAGAAGGAATGATACCTCCCTCTGTCTTTCCTTGGGAACCCTATCATAACTATATATCTGTCTGTCTGTATATATCCTACTGGTCAATGATTGTTTGGAACTGGATTGTGTGACATAAGAGGTGTATTCCAGGAATTAGGCAGAAACTGGGACACCTCTTAGACTGTCTTTACTAAACTGTCCAAGTTTTAAAAAGCTGAATGAAAAACATTGTCATTTCCACCTTGTATTCATAGAGACCTCTTCTCTCAGTGAGACACACCTGAACAATAGAAAAAGAGGCAAATCTCTTGTACATGATCTTTTCTTTTGGCAAACAACAAACGGAGCATGCCTAACTTAACAAATTGTTTTATGGTCACTGCAGCATGTGCACAAATCTGCATGAATGCAGATTGATAGAGTTAGTATGTAATTGTAATTTTGATGCAATACTACATATTAACCAGTAGTTATATAGTACTGCCATGCAGCACTTATTATTTTAGGGCTGTGACACCCCCTGACAAAATACATATTTCAGTCTTCCTTGACTTAGGAAGTTCTTGGTTAACACAATTCTGTCGACTAATCGATCATTTGATATAATCAACATACTATATTATACATATATCATCTGTAATACTTGAGTGTCTCCTTGAAGACTCATGCAAAAGCATCACTTTAAATGTTGTGTTTATCAGAGATGTGCTCAGAGGTTTCTTGGAAATAAGTTACTCAGCATAAAAAAGGTATAACTTGACTACTAATTGACTAAAATATATACCAAAAGTAGAGGTGAATGACAACAACGAGGCTGTGTGATCAGCTATATCAACATTTAAACTTAATGATCCCAGAAACAGTTGGTAATGACAGAAGGTTCTTTTTTTCTTCTTACTTTTGTGACTCGGCAGGCTAGAGACACAGCTGATTACTCTGCTCAGTGTCCGTGTCAGCCCATTAAACCTCAGTTCAGTCCCCTCTTGCTCAGTACAGCTAAATCCACACTTTAATTCCTCTCATTTACCTGTTTTTTGTCTTTCTGTTGTCTCACAAAGGAATGAGTATGAAATTGTGATTTAATCATCGATCCACTCGCATTAACCATCAGTCAATCTCAAGCTGCTGTGCTGCAAACCATTATTTTAGGATTGCAATGTCATCTGACAACAAAATATTATAGCAGCTATGCTGTGTGATCGGTTATACAAACAATGAGACCATAGGGTGGTCTTAAGATTCACCTCAAAATGTGTGTATGGAGGGCTGAAGAATGTATAATTTTTTTAATTAATCGGCTTAATGTGGATGTACTTTTGGACTGCTTGCCCACTTGGATGCTTTCGTTGTTCATTACCCGCAGCGACAGCGTGTGACTGTGAGTCTGTGTGTGTGTATGTCATCATGGCAAAATGTAGTCCTGGAGACACCCTATGTAGTGGAAGCTATCACAGAAGCCGTTTTAAGTGTTTTTCCAGGTGTTTGTCTGTCTGTGGACAGATTTTTGTCAATATGATGACATCAAAACTATGCAAAATGCAACCACAAAACCTTGCAGATGTTTAGTTGAGATCAAAATGAAGTGGTGAGTTTGAAGATGGGTGTGGTTCGAGCAAGGGCCCCAGAAGAAGAGGAGTAGAAATTAGGGAAGCGGCCATTGGCACCTCCACTTTACGCCCCTTGCCCAATTTGGCGTAGCAGCTGGTGTGTTCCCATTGCAAGATGTTACCCAGTTCGGTGACTAATTAATATTCCCCTGTTTCTGTGAGAATTTTGAATCTGCACATCATGCCTCTGTTCCACCAGTAAGCCCCAAAAAGTAAAGAATTAAATGGACAGCTGACAAGAACAGGTATGCAGTGAGTGTAGAGAATATGAAAGCAAACATTGATACCACCCTGAATATAAACAGATTGGCGGTGTTTAAACATTGCTTGCTCCTCAGCTGTTTCTCTTTTACACTATTGTCAGCTACGTGTCCCAACTGTAAAAACCATCGACTATAACCACTTGATGAGCTTAAAAAAAAACAAGAAAACAAGGCACCTAAGGTTACAATTACCATCCATGTGTTAAAAAGTTATGGCATTTCACCTAAGTTTAGACATCCTTCTTATATTCAGAAAGCTGTCACCTATGTGTTTTTCTTCTCCTTTTTTTAAGGAAAAAAAGGTCTGGGACATTTAACCTTGACTCGATTGATCACCGATGATTGTTTTTTGTCTCTAACAGTGTGAGCTGTACCACTGGGTGGATCTACTGGACCGCTTTGATGGCATTCTGTGTGATGCAGGCCAGACAGTGGAGAATATGTCATGGCTGCTGGTGTGTGACCGTCCCGACAACGGACAGCTCAAAGCCCTGCTTTTGGCAGTGCTCAACTTCACAGCACTGCTCATTGAGTATAGCTTCTCTAGGCACCTCTACAGCTCCATAGAGGTAGGTTTGAACCGAGCACACTCTCAACCGTGACTCTGCTCTCCTGGGCTGTGTATATGACACCGAGGAGAAATTACAGCAGCACACTAATTTGAACCCTTTTTTATTTTTCCCCATCCACCTCTTTTACAGCACTTAACCACCTTGTTAGCATCATGTGACATGCAGGTGGTCCTGTCTGTCCTGAACCTGCTCTATGTGTTCAGCAAGCGCTCCAACTACATCACAAGACTGGGATCCGACAAAAGGACGCCTCTGCTGGCCCGTCTGCAACACCTGGCTGAGGTCTGAATGCCATTGTTTTCCTACTGCCATGATTCCAGCTGTCCCTCAAGAGAAAGAGCTGTATTGTTTAGTCTCTTTGTTCTCTTCTGCAGAGCTGGGGAGGAAAGGAGAATGGCTTTGGTCTGGCTGAGTGCTGCAGGGATCTGCTTATGACGGTGAGAATTTTACAGAGTGATGTTTAATAATCGTCTCTTTCAACTACCTAGAGCTATGGGACTATTAGATTTTATGTTTATGAATAAAAGCTGTCAAACGAGACTAATTAACCACTATTTATAAACTATCTTCCTTTACTATGCTGCCCCCCTGTGGTATGAGAGCAGAAGTACCCACCCAGTGCCACAACACTGCACTTTGAGTTTTACGCTGAACTGGGCCCGGAGGTCAAAGTAGAGAGAAAGGTAAAGAGCAAGACATTTATTTTTGAAATCCTTACATAAAGAAAAATCTATGTGTTGGAGTAATATAGTATTTATGACTCAACTTTCTCCTAAACCTTTCTGAACAGCAGACGAGTAGTAACACACTACACTACATTCACATCGAGCAGCTTGACAAGGTAAAGTAACATAAGAATCAGGTAATTTACTGCTAAGTAATAATTCTTTGGGTTCTTCAGCTTATACATGTACTGCGCCTTTCAGATTTCAGAGAGTCCATCTGAGATCATGGAGTCGCTGACAGTGATGTACAACATCCCTAAAGACAAGCAGACTCTGCTGTTCACACACATTCGACTGGCCCACGGTTTCTCAAATCACAAGAAGAGGTTGCAGGCTGTGCAGGCCCGACTGCATGCAATCTCCATACTGGGTGAGTAGAAAACCTTCTTCCTGAGATCAATTGACTAATTGTTGTGTATTCCAAGTTTTAACATCTGACATTATCTGTTTCTTTGCAGTGTATTCAAATGCACTCCAAGAGTCAGCCAACAGTATTCTGTATAATGGCTTGATAGAGGAGCTGGTGGATGTATTACAGATTACAGACAAACAGCTTGTGGTAAGAAAATAGTTTGTTTTATCTGCTTAATCACTGTCATTGCACTACAATTATATGTCACAAAAAATTGCATTACATTGCAAAACATTTACTGCATTTGTCAGACCAAAATTACTTTCAGATGATCTTCATGTTTATTCTCCATTGTCGTTGCAGAAGTAAGATTAAGTCCCCTTTTTACTTTCAGTTTTCTAAACTTACTGAATTGAATTTTGCTCTTCAGGATATCAAGGCAGCATCTTTGCGCACTTTAACTTCGATTGTCCATCTGGAGCGGACGCCCAAGCTTTCCAACATCATCGACTGCACCGGCACTGCCTCCTACCATGGCTTCCTGCCTGTGTTGGTGCGCAACTGTATACAAGCAATGATTGGTGAGCACGCAGCCAGTTTAGTATGTGATGCACAAGAACACTGGACAATTAAAATGGGAGCTTTCTGGCTAACTTTTGATTTCTTTCCCTAGACCCTCTGATGGAGCCCTACCCGCACCAGTTTGCCACTGCACTGTTCTCATTCCTCTACCACTTGGCTAGCTATGATGCTGGAGGGGAAGCCCTTGTGTCCTGTGGCATGATGGAAGCTCTCCTGAAGGTACAACCTGATCCTACCAATGCTTCCTTCCCAGTTGCTACTTTTTTTAAATTTATTTTTCAATCAATAATGGCTTTTTATTTTCTTAATTTGTAGGTTATCAAGTTCCTGGGTGACGAGCAGGACCAGATCACTTTTGTGACGCGAGCAGTGCGGGTCGTGGACCTCATCACCAACCTTGACATGGCTGCCTTTCAGTCCCACAGCGGCCTTTCCATTTTCATTTGCAGGCTAGAGGTTTGTTGTGCATTTCTCATTCCTGGCACAGCAGCCTTCAGCCACAGAGTTACTGAAACTTCTGCCAAACTGCTGGACTCACTCATTCTTCTCTCCCATCACGTTGTATATGTAGCATGAGGTGGACCTGTCGAGGAAAGAGTGCCCTTTTGTCATCAAGCCAAAGATCCAGAGGCCTAGCACAGCTGTCGAGTCTGAGGACATGGACACAGACATGGAGAGTAAGTCTAAAATAGTGTCTATCTTCTAGGTTTGTCAATAAAGTCAAGTTATAAAGAAATCCCAGACTGTTGTATTGATTTTCCAACATTATGTATTCTAACAGTGTCAGAAGTGGCCATGGAGAGCAGCCCTGGACCGTCCACATCTTCTGGTTCAAGGCCAGAAACGGACCACCGAGCACAGAGCAGTGCTGCTAACACGCCTCGTGCAGGTACACACTTCCAACCGTTACAAAACAGAACAAACACTTGTCCACTATTGTACTCGATCGACACTATGACACTCTTTCTCTAGGCATGCAGTGTATCCCCCAGAGGGCAGCGCTGTTGAAGTCGATGCTAAACTTCTTGAAGAAAGCCATCCAGGACCCTGCCTTCTCTGATGGTATCCGCCATGGTGAGTCATTGGCATCCTCTTACTTAGTCTGTAGATTTAAAATCAAGTGTTTATACATGTTGAACAGGTCTGTTAATTGTTGTCTGCAAATGTTTTCTGTTAATGTGTATTTGTGGTCTCTTTTTCTCTCAAGTAATGGATGGGTCGTTGCCTACCTCACTCAAGCACATCATCAGTAATGCAGAGTATTATGGCCCTTCACTGTTCCTCTTAGGTGAGTTCACAGGAGCACTTCAGAAAAAGTACTCATCTGACTGAGGGGAAAAAGCTCCCACTAGGCTTCACAGATGCAATGTTTGTCACATTAAACTAGAGGTCAACTAGAGAAGTGAATTGCATCTAATGAAATGTGACTCTTTGCTGAATAATATTATGTAAAATGGTGTTGTCCTTGATTTGGATTATAATATCGTTTCTTTCTTTTTCCGTCCCTGCTCTCGTCTCTGTCTTCGGGTCTGTAGCGACAGAGGTCGTGACGGTGTTTGTGTTCCAGGAGCCATCACTGCTTTCCTCCCTGCAGGATAATGGTCTCACTGATGTCATGCTGCATGCCCTACTCATCAAAGATGTGAGTTCTTTCTCCCTGTCTCCTCCTTTTTTCTGGTCTCTTACAGTTTACAACAGTTCAATATTACCCGTCTTGTTTTGTATACGTTTTCAGAAATGGCAAAAAGATTTAACTTACAATCTCAGAATGGGGAGAAATGCAATTTTAAATGTAATTTCTCCTACAACTTGAAATAACCTCACTTGGAGTATTTAGTACACATTTGTTTGGTTTAATGGATTTCAAATTGCATTACTGTACTGTGAAAGCCTCATTAAATGTAGGATGAATTATAGCAGATTTACATGAGAAATGTAATTTACCTCCTTTGTGCGAGGCTTCATGCCTTCATGCTGCAGTGAGAGTCGCATTATCCAGTTAAATACAGAAGTTATGTTGACTTGTTATACTGATTTTGGAAAGTGTGATTTGGGTGGCTCAACAGTGCCATATGCGAACTTTGCACATATCTACTAATGTTTTGTAGAATAATCTAGATCTATAATCTAACAGAGTTGGTTAAACGCTACATTTTTGGAATTGTTAAAAATATAAGGAATATGAAAACTAATGTTTGTCTGTGGTGCATTTTGAAAATGATAAATGTGGAGAAGACTTTACTTTTTCAAAATGAACATTTAGTTTTTTTCAGAAATGGCCATAACCTAAGGAAAATCATTTGAATATATAATGAATGAAAGATTTTGAATATAACATAGCCCATCTTTGGCACTTTTGCAGCTTGTGTAATTTAGAGAAAAGAAAAAATATATATATATATTTCATGTTCTTCATTGTTTGTCTTTTCCAGGTTCCTGCTACCCGTGAGGTGTTGGGTTCTCTCCCCAATGTGTTCAGCGCTCTGTGCCTGAACGCTAGAGGCCTGCACTCCTTCGTTCAGTGCCAGCCGTTCGAGCGCCTCTTCAAAGTGCTTTTGTCCCCTGATTACCTGCCTGCCATGCGACGGCGACGCAGCTCAGACCCGTTGGGTGAGTTGTACTTAATGTGCTCTGTTATTTAGATCTTCGCCTGTGAAACCGGCTTGAGTGGATGACAAGTTCTGTGTTTGGCTTCAGGTGACACTGCATCCAACTTGGGCAGTGCTGTGGATGAGCTCATGAGGCACCAACCCACTTTGAAGACTGATGCTACTACTGCCATTATTAAGGTAGTGTTGTAACTTATTTTGCAAGCAATCTTTTCGAGTGCAACCATATGGTTTTTGCAGGAAAATTAAGGATAAATTGTTGTTACAGTTACTGGAGGAGATCTGCAACCTCGGTCGAGCACCTGAGTACATCTGCCAGAAACCGTCTATCCAGAAAGCAGATGGGACTGTGGCGGTGCCACCAGCACGCTCCAGCCACGCTGCTGAAGAAGCTTCAAGTGAGGATGAAGAGGAAGAGGAGGCCCTCCACACGTTCAGCCAGCAGCAGGGGGAACCAGAGAGCAACAGACAGTCAGTGCCACTTGAACTGTATGACGCTGAGTTCATAACACAATAGAATAGAACCACAACTCTTTACAGACTTTGACATTTATTTAATTATTTCAAGTCAATCAATTAGATTTGAAATAATTTAGTTGGTCATTCTGATGATGTCTGGATTTTTGCAGGGTGGTGGGCACTGAGGAGCGGATACCCATTCCTCTGATGGATTATATTCTGAATGTGGTAAGTGTGGAGCTTTTTTTTTAGTGGTGTTTATGCCATGTTGTGAGACATTCCTAGCTATACAGCAGAGCTCAACTAATTCCCCCCTGTGGTCACTGATTGCGATGCTCATGGTTTCTAGATGAAGTTTGTGGAATCCATTCTGAGCAACAACACCACAGACGACCACTGTCAGGAGTTTGTCAACCAGAAGGGGCTCCTGCCTCTGGTTTCTATTCTGGGGCTCCCCAACTTGCCCATAGACTTCCCCACCTCTGCCGCCTGCCAGGCTGTGGCTGGTGTCTGCAAGTCCATATTGGTGAGTTTACTTTCTTTATGTACGGTACACAGGAACATAAATATAATGTGTCAGGTTAAGCTGAGAAAATAGTCTGTTAAGTGGGAAAAGAAACATAATTTTGCTGAATTCTGACAGTTTTTCCCCCTAAATTCTCCCCTCAGACTCTCTCTCATGAGCCTAAGGTACTCCAGGAGGGCCTGTGCCAACTGGACAGTATTCTGACGTCTCTGGAGCCACTTCATCGACCAATTGAGGTGCCTGGTGGGTCTGTGCTTCTCAGAGAACTGGCTAACGCTGGCCATGTCACCGACGCCACGTTGTCAGCCCGTGCCACCCCACTGCTCCATGCTCTGACCGCAGCACATGCCTACATCCTCATGTTTGTCCATACGTGCAGAGTAGGGCAGGTAAATATGGATGCTTTTTCTTTACAATCAGAATTGACACCCCCGTCACTCAGTTTATATTTGAAAAGTCTTTATTTTTATTGATCAGTGTTAAAAAGATCTGATTAACGTTACTGAATTTTACTTCAGGATTGTAAATAACAAAACACAGTGAATCATTTTTTATCGGCCCTGTGTTTCACAAAATAACCTTCAAAGCTTGTTTTGAACTTATGTAATCCGTTTGGTTTGGATGTGTGCACAGAGATAACAAGATAAGGCTAGATGATAATCAAGAATTATCTGTTTTTGTTTAGTTTTTTTTATTATAAAGGGGGTTCTTCAAATTTGTGACCATTTCAGAATGGTTCAGCAGCTCTGAATGTTTCTGTTCCCTTTCCAAACAGAGTGAGATCAGAGCTATCTCAGTGAACCAGTGGGGCTCCCAGCTGGGCTTGAGCGTTCTCAACAAGCTCAGTCAGCTCTATTGCTCTCTGGTGTGGGAGAGCACCGTGTTGCTGTCCCTTTGCACGCCCAACAGGTGAGTCTCTTATCCTTTTTGCCCCCCTTTATTTTAAGTGTTGGATCAACTGTAACCCTCTAACACCTCTCACCTGTGCCCAACAGTCTGCCTCCGGGATGCGAGTTTGGCCAGGCTGACATGCAAAAACTGGTGCCCAAAGAGGAGAAGCCATCTGGCAGCACTGCAGCGGCTACAGCCTCTGGCTCCAGGAGAGCTGGTAATTTAACCATTTAACTTTGTTCACTGAAAACCACCACGTCCCTGGAACACCTTCAAAAACTTTAATGTCCTTCGCCTTTATCTAGCAGAGTCTGAGGCAGTGACCGTGGATTCATCAGCTGGTGGGCTGTTGGAAGGCATGGGTCTGGATGGGGACACCTTGGCTCCCATGGAGACAGACGAACCCACTGCAACGGACCCGAAGGCCAAGTCCAAGCTGACCCCAGCTATGGCCACCCGCATAAAACAGATTAAACCGCTACTCTCTGGTGAGATAATTTCTGCGACACATAAGTTGTTTTTCTGTGATTTAACAGAAAACAAAATGTCTCGTTGCTTCAATCCCCTTGTGTTTATCGTCTCTGACTAACCTCCTGGTTTCTTTCCAGCGTCATCTCGGTTAGGTCGTGCTCTGGCTGAGCTCTTTGGCCTGCTGGTGAAGCTGTGTGTGGGCTCCCCAGTGCGCCAACGCCGCTCCCACCATGCCACAAGCACAGGCACCACCCCCACACCTGCTGCCCGGGCCACTGCCTCCGCCCTGACGAAGCTCCTCACCAAGGGTTTGAGTTGGCAGCCTCCACCCTACACACCCACCCCTCGGTTTAGGTAAGAGCAGACCACCCCTACCACAGTTTACCGTTGTCATATATGCTTGCAAACAGATATGTAGTAATGTTTTTCTTTCTTTTCTTTTTGTCTGGCAGGCTGACTTTCTTCATCTGCTCAGTGGGCTTCACATCCCCCATGCTGTTTGATGAGAGGAAGTACCCCTACCACCTGATGCTGCAAAAGTTCTTCTGCTCTGGGGGTCATGATGCCTTATTTGAGTAAGTCCCACCCAATCCACTCACAAATCAAGATCAAGAACAGTTTTTTATCTACAAAAGGTCCTTGCTAACATCCATAGTATTTAAAAAGATCTGTTAGACAGGAGTTTTAATGGTTGTTTTGCTTTTAAACAGGACATTTAACTGGGCCCTGTCGATGGGCGGGAAGGTGCCTGTGTCTGAGGGCCTGGAGCACACTGATCTACCAGACGGGACAGGGGAGTTCCTGGATGCCTGGTTAATGCTGGTGGAGAAGATGGTGAACCCAAGCACAGTGCTGGACTCGCCCCATTCCCTGCCAGCTAAAATGCCTGGTGTCACACCCACAATGCCCCAGTTCAGCGCACTTCGGTTCCTCATAGTCACCCAGAAGGTCAGTATACACCAGCTTTAGAGTTTTTTTAACATGGAAAGTCAGTTGGCATTCAAGGGAGTGAACTTGTGAGATCACAGTTTCCAGGGAAACAAGAAGAGACACTAAGATTCCTCCCTGATCTCATAAAAACAGTAGTAGTTAGATAATTTGACTAAACATAACCTTGTTGAAATTCACCATATTGCTCTTGATCACATTCTTATGTAAGCTTTATGGCTTATTAGCATCTTCCTTCCTCGGGATGAGAGTTGGAGGATTTGCCATGAATGTATTTTGGTGATTTATTAACACGGTCTCTCTTTCATCAAGGCTGCATTCACCTGCATCCGCAGTCTGTGGAACAGGAAGCCGCTGAAGGTCTATGGAGGCAGAATGGCTGAATCCATGCTGGCCATCCTCTGCCACATCCTCAGAGGGGAGCCTGTTATTCAGGAGCGTCTGGCCAAGGAGAGGGAGGGGACGGTGCGCCCAGAAGAAGAGGCAGCCTCCACTGTTTCTTTGGCACCCAGCGGGGCCCCTGGAGCATCTACCCCAGGTGGTGGGGAGACACCGGCACCGACTGGAACAGCACCTGCAGGGCCAGCAGGAGGAGGATCAGCTGAGGATTCAACCAATTCTACCCCTCGCCGTGAGCCCCAGGTCAACCAGGCGCAGCTCACTCAGGTATGTGTGAAAGCTGTCTGACACCTTTTTTAGTCGACCTTTTATATCACTTTTTCCCTTTTATCATTGTTATATATTGTATTGTTTGGACACGCTTTGTCCTAGTCCCTGGGTTTATAGACCAGGAACAAGTGGGGAAAAATGTGTGTTTCTTTGTCTCTTAATTTCATTTTTTCTAAAACCATATGAATTTTTTTCTGCATACCGGCTGTGGTTTGTTTTTGCAGCCTCATGATTATTTTCAGCTTGCTGTGCCACTACTGCGGGAGTTTTGACAGCACAAGTTAACTGCATAATTGTATGCTGTCACTATCTAGGCGGTCCTTTAAGCAAGACACTAAAACAAAGGTGCTGTGTTTACCAAGCTTGCTTCCTCTTATTCTGCATACACTGAATCCTGGGCCACCATTTGTTTTACAACAGGAAGGGTGCAGCAGAGTGAGAGACAGGCACGCTCAGGCCCACCTTCAGCATCTCCAGCAGGTATAAAGAGCCATCAGGGAAAGTGGGAGAAATTTAGAGGAAAGATGGAGAAAGGGAAGGAGTAAAGGGCAGAGAAAGATTGGAGATGTAGGACTGAAAAGGGAGAGAGCAGTTTGGAACAGCTCGAGGACGATACCTTTTTTGAGGTAGAATATCAGGAAAGCGTGACAGATTTGATTGGGTGTTTCAGACACATTAAAAACGTTGTCTGCACTCACACAAAAACAAAAGGGAAGACGAGTAATGAGTGGAAGAAAGTCTCCTTGTCCATTATGAAAGCAACTATCTTCGAAATATTTTCCTTCGACAATCATTAAATTTTTCAGTCCTTTTCATTCAAGCCTTATATTCCCCACTTCTTTATATTTGCTCTTCGCTCATGACACCATCTGTGTTTACTCTTGTGTAAATGCCTTTTCATCTGTTTGTGTGGTTTTAGCTGATGGATATGGGTTTCTCAAGAGAGCACGCCATGGAGGCCCTACTGAACACCAGCACCATGGAGCAGGCCACGGAGTACCTGCTGACTCACCCTCCTCCACTTCTTGGTGGAGCAGTAAGAGTAAGTCTTCGTTAACAGAAACACACATACTTTGATTCTTTGTGACTTCCATGGGTCGTGTTCAGGCAGCTGACCTTTCCTTTTGTTCCATCTAGGACCTGACTATGTCTGAAGAGGACCAGATGATGAGGGCCATTGCTATGTCACTCGGGCAAGAGGTCAGCATGGAGCAGCGTTCTGACTCTCCTGAGGTGTGACACCCTCACTGCTCAGATTACCTGGAAAATGTTACAAGACTGTCTGTCTGTTTTCAATAAAACCACATGAATGAATAACTTGCCGCTGAGCTGAGCAGCTGTTCCCATTATTAATGTCTTCTTTAGGAAGCAGCACGTCGACGCGAGGAAGAGGACCGGAGAGCCAGGGAGCGTGCAGAGGAGGAAGAGGCCCGCTGCCTGGAGCGCTTCATGGAGGCTGAGCCACTGGACCCCAAGGAGCTGCATGTCTTCACTGACTCCATGCTGCCTGGCTGCTTCCATCTCCTGGATGAGCTGCCTGATACAGTCTACCGACTCTGTGACCTGCTGATGACTGCCATCAAGAGGAGTGGCCCAGAGTACAGAGAGCTCATCCTCGGACAGGTTGTCCACCAGGTCAGTGGATAAATCCAGGTTTATGGTCTGCTACCTCGAGCCAACTCTGCACGTATGTGCACAGTTTAGATCCAATGATGAAGAGACAGTTGGAAGATGAGTTCATTCCTGTTTATTTTTTATTTTATACACTTTTGTCAAATTCAACAAATGTCTTCTCACGTTCAGTTAGCTGTCAATTCTGTTTGCACTGACAAAAATGTTGTGTTTATACAAAGCCTCTGTATGCTGCTCTGTTTGTGCACAGGACAAAGAATGGCCAGGGATTTTTAAAGAGAGGCTTTAGGAGCTAAAAAAGAAAGATGCTAAAGGATCACTGATGAGAGGGGATTATTCATTTGGGTGTTGAGTTCAAATATTTCCGAAGTCTTTTTAATTCCTTTTCCAGAATCCCAGACACCACCATTAAATATCACACTGAGAGTTGTTGGGTTCAGATTTTAATTCCTATGAATACAATTTGTCTGAGTGTCCGTCTTTGTAATTAATTGTTGGGGATTTCAGAGCAAATGTTTTCAGCAAATGCCAAACATATCTCGAATACAAATGCAGCTTTGTAAGCCATTATGTATGTTTGTGCTGCCATTCATTCCAAGTGACCATGAAAACAAAACAAAAATCTTTTTAAAAAGTCTTGGCAGTTGAAGCGCAGCATTCTTGTACCAGCCTGATTGTGTCCATGGTGTGTGTAGGTGTGGGAGGCAGCAGACGTGCTCATCAAGGCGGCTGAGCCCCTGACTACCAGTGACACAAAGACTGTGTCTGAGTGGACCAGACAGATGGCCACACTGCCCCAAGCTTCCAAGTTGGCAACACGAATTCTGCTGCTCACGTTGCTCTTTGAGGTAACAAAATGCTCTAATTGAAAGCCTAAACTTTACATTTTTTATTCATAGAGCATTGAATTATCTTTCGTCACTGCTGTTCGTCTGCACACATCCCAAAACAATCATTTGTTGCTTTTCGTTTCATAAGGAACTGAAGCTGCTGGGTGCCAGAGTTGTGGAGAACAGTGGGATTCTTGATTTGCTGATTAAGCTGCTTGAGGTCGTGCAGCCCTGTCTGCAGGCTGCTAAAGAGCAGAAAGACATCCAGACACCAAAGTGAGTTTTGCAAAACCCTACGCACTAATCTTTACTTACAAATGTTACACCAGCTTTTCACCACGAGAGCCCTAATGTGTTTGTTATGAATTTCTCATTATAAAATGACTTCCTCTTTCTGCAGATGGATCACACCAGTACTGCTGATCATTGACTTCTATGAGAAGATGGCAGTCTCTTCAAAGCGCAGAGAACAAATGAACAAGGTACAAGTCAACATTATCTAACCGAGCCTGTGAGACAGATTACGATTGTAAAGCTTGAAACCAAAATCAGTACTCTAAGTTACATGCACTGGGATAGACGACCGTGCATGATGAGTTCATGAACTGAAGGAGGTACAAGTTGAAAGACAGTAAAAAAACGAACCACCACCCTAGGAATGGGAAAACTGTACTGCTTTTTCTTTTCGCTGAGGAAAAATCAATATCGTCATAGCTCAAGTAAAGAGTCACTGAATAAACTGTGTGCATTAAATTGTTAGTGGTATTTTGTACAATTTATGAATTTTCTCTCTCTGTCTGCCTTTAGTATCTGCAGCCCAATGGGAATAACTGGCGATGGTTTGATGACCGCTCTGGCCGTTGGTGCAGCTACAGTGCATCAAACAACAGTACCATTGATTCGGCTTGGAGAGCTGGAGAGAGCAGCGTCCGCTTCACGGCTGGACGCCGGAGATACACTGTGCAGTTTAACACCATGGTGCAGGTATGAAAAAACACCTTTTCCATCTCCAGAGAGTACCCCAAAACTATAACGCATAGATTGTTTAATGAGAAGAAACCCATCCAACTTTAAAATTAATTTAATACCTTTTTGTTGGGCAGGTGAACGAAGAGACTGGGAACAGGAGGCCAGTGATGCTGACTGTACAGAGGGTGCCTCGCATGCCCAAACCTGCCAAAGCTGGTAGCATTACTGACTCCGAGAGAGAAGAGGGAGACCGGAGCAAAGCAGAGGAGACCCAGACTGAACTGGACTCAGGAGCTGCAGTGGAGATGAGCGTTCCTAAGGATGAATCCAGCCAGCTGAAGGACACCACGTCTGGCCCGGCAAGTTCCCTGGAGTCCGAAAACGCTCAGGGCGCCGATATTGTCGTACAAGGCCTGACTGAGGACATGACCACCGTTCTCATTCGCGCCTGTGTCAGTATGATCAGTGTTCCCGTGGACCCCGACACCCTCCACGCCACATTGCGTCTGTGTTTGCGCCTCACACGCAATCACCACTATGCTATGATGTTCGCTGAGCTGAAGAGCACACGGATGATTCTGGGGCTCACGCAGAGCTCCGGCTTTAACGGTTTCACGCCGCTTGTTACTCTGCTGTTCAGACACATCATAGAAGATCCAGCCACGCTGCGGCACACCATGGAGAAGGTGAGAGTTCATTCTCATAGGGTGGTTCATTTTTGCTAATATGGCACTATCTGAATAATACGTCAAAGTGATACCATAATCACCTGCCTCTATAATCTGTTACAATAGGTGGTGAGGTCCGCCGTCACCAGTGGAGCAGGTAGCACCACCTCAGGGGTGGTGTCCGGCAGCCTTGGCTCCAGAGAAATCAATTACATCCTTCGTGTCCTGGGGCCGGCTGCCTGCCGTAACCCTGAATGCTTCGCTGAAACCGCCAGCAACTGTGTCCGCATTGCTCTGCCTGCCCCTCGGGGAGCTGGCACAGGTGAGGGAGCAAATATTTATAAATCGTTGTGGTAATCAGAATCAGAAACACTTTATTGATCCACGGGGGGAAATTGCTTTGTCACATTTGCTGCTGTATAAAAATAAAAAGTACTTTGTAATAAAATAAAGGTAAAAATAAAGTTGATGTTACTAGGGCTGTATAGTAGATTGAAAGATTAATTAGGCTTTCCATTCATATCTTAAAAATTCTGATGAGCATAACTTTATCTTCTTTCTCCAGCCTCTGATGATGAGTTTGAGAACCTTCGAATTAAGGGTCCCAACGCTGTGCAGCTGGTGAAGACCACGCCTCTGAAACTGTCCCCCTTACCCCCCATCCCTGACACGATCAAAGAGGTCATCTACGACATGCTCAATGCTCTGGCTGCCTACCATGCTCCTGAAGAACGTAAGACACCATAATAGGAACATGACATTTGCTGGAAATGGTCATTTGAATATTTTATCTAAGTATACCTGCGTGTGTGTGTGTGTGTGGCACAGCTGAGCGTCCAGAAGAACGTGCAGCAGCCGTGCCTGGTGGACCAGACCTGTGCCAGATATTGCAGGATGTTGGCGATGACGTTTACCAGCAGTACAGACTCACCCGGCAGGGCAGTGACTTCGACTCCCAGTCTGCATTCCATATTAATGTGAGTCTCAATGACAAGTTGCCCTGTATTGAAACATGAAACGCGTCTTCCCCTCAGTTAATAATAGAGCTGCGTCTCTTCCTCTCAGGCTCAAGTGTTCTCTGCTGATGGAGGCGTGGCTGAGTCTTCCCAGTCTGGCACACCGCAAGGAGAAGGTTCGTCTGCAAAGTTTTTTAAAGGCAGAATGAGCACGATTTGTCTGTTTGTAACACAATCTTCTAAGTTCGAAGATGTTTTGTATTCAGTGCAAAAAAGGCTGAAAATGTTCCACCTTATAGCTGTGCATCCTATAATCTTGTTGTCCTACTTCTACAGCTTCCACACCAGAAGAAATGCGTGAGGAAAAGAAAGAACAGGAGGGAGAGAAGAGCACCAGCTCAGAGGAGGGTAAAGCAGCCAAGGTAAAGGCGAGCAAGCCTCTTATGCCAACCTCCACCATCCTGAGACTGCTGGCTGAGCTGGTGCGCTCCTACGTGGGCATCGCCACTCTAATCGCCTCCTACTGCTACACTGCCGGACAGTCCGAGCTCATCAAGGAGGTGGGTAGTTAAACAACATCTTGGCAGCCTTTCACTCCCATCTGTATGTCATGACGTTACTTAAATAATTTCCCATTAACCCGTTTTGATTTCCCTCTTTCCTCTTTCAGGACTGCAGTGTTCTTGCGTTTGTGCTCGACCACCTACTGCCACACACCCAGAATTCGGAGGACAAGGACACCCCAGCCTTGGCACGTCTCTTCCTGGCCAGCCTGGCAGCTGCCGGCACAGGCACTGATGCCCAGGTGGCCCTGGTCAATGAGGTGAAGGCTGCCCTTAGTCGAGCACTGGCAATGGCAGAGGGAGCTGAAAAACATGCCAGGTAAGCAGCATGAGGAACAAGTAAACAAACCTGAAATTGATAGTCTAATTGATTGGGTATTAATAATTCATAGGGAGCTGTACAAACATTCTCACTCTTTGTCCTCACACATCGTTTTCACAGGCTTCAGGCAGTGATGTGCATCATCAGCACCATCATGGAGTCATGTCCCTCCACGTCCAGTTTCTATAGCACCGCAGCAGCCAAGACACAGCACAATGGCATGAACAATATCATCAGGCTCTTCCTGAAGAAGGGACTGGTCAACGACTTGGCCCGCGTGCCTCACAGCTTGGATTTGTCCAGGTATGATGGCACCATATTCATTTAATGTTACAGTTTAGATGGTATTAGACCAGGAGTGAGAGCTGTGGACTATTTAGTGAAAGGGACCCGGTAGAATTTTCTTGGAATCAAAAGTTATTTTTACATCAGTGTTACTCACCAAAATGCATTTACTGTATCCTTGAGGTTTAACAAATGTATCTAGTGCATTTGCTCCCTCATATAATATTTTCAAAGCTGATTTTTATTTGATTGCCTCCATGTTTACAAGCTTGCAGCCTTCCTCTCCCGTCTTTGTTGGTGCATTGCCACATCTTGTTGTGTTACCACCAACTGTTGGTCAGTGACACCATTTGCTGTACTGTGTTTTGCATCACCAACATGCATGTGGCCGATGATCAAAACAGGGACACAGTCACAAAAAAATGTATCGTTACCCGAGATCAAGACCCTTTTAGATGGGGTTTAGCCCAAACATCTTTGGTATGCTGAAGCTAGCTCAGTTTAAACTGGGTCAGATCAACATGGCAATTAATCAAGCCTGTATGTAACCCTGGCTTTCCTGGATCTCCAATTTTAAGTTTAGTAAACTATATAACACAAAAAAAGTGTGACAAAGTTCAATTTAAAAAAAATGTGCACAAAAACAAATCCTTGCATCATATAAAATCTGTGTAAACTTAATCATATTTTCCCTTTATCTCATTTTGCTTTAGTCCCAACATGGCTAACACGGTGAATGCTGCCCTGAAGCCTCTGGAGACACTGTCCCGCATCGTAAACCAGCCCAGCAGTCTGTTTGGGGGCAAAGGAGGCTCCAGCAAGAACAAGACAGAACATGACACAGTGGGCACCGCCAGGGACAGCAACAGCAACACTCAGGACCAAGGTTTGCTCAACAGCTGAGATACACTCAACAGTCTGGATCCAGTGATTACAAATATGTCTGTTGCTTATTTGTTGCGTCTTTTTTCAGGAGAGTCTGGCGAGGCGGAGCCGGTGGAGGGCAACCACAGGGTGCAGGGAACAGATAATGACCTGATGGATGGAGAGACGGAGGGAGACACGGTGGTTATTGCTGGTCAGCCAGAGGTTCTCAGCACACAGGCTATGCAGGTGATTGACATTGTATGACTCAAAATACCACATTACCTCATCTTTACTATCTGCAGTTAATGCTCCAAACTGTTATGTCCATTTCTCTACTTTATGGCTGACGTTGCATTTGTATTTTATTTCCTGTGCTTGCAGGTAGAAAATGAGTTGGTGGATCTGATTGATGAGCTGCTGGAGAGAGATGCTGGTACTGTCAACAGCACAATTATAGGTGAGTCACTTGATTAATTTAGAGGGGAAAGTGAGGGTGCGTGCTAAACAGGACGGGGAAAGGAGAGAGTATTTGTAGCACAACAGCTGGACACCAGTGGGATAGTTGGAGGATTCAAAAACATCCTTGTAATTACAATATACAGAGTTAACTGCATGCTAGAATCACAGCTTCCTGTATTTCAAACCGACAATAAAAAACCCAGAGCTGATGCATCACTTGTTTGTTCTGTCAATCAGTGGGACGCAGCGGTGAAGATGAATCACAAGAAGATGTGTTGATGGATGAGGCACCCTCCAATATCAGCCAGACATCCACTCTTCAGGCCAACCGGGAAGGTAAGACATCGTAGTAAATAATATAACAGTATTTGTGGCTGATTTCACTGACGGGCTCTCATCTTTTAAGATCTTCTTGTAAGGGACTGTGTTTCTCTCCTCTGTCAGACTCCATGAACATCCTGGAACCGGAGGACGAGGAACACACACAGGAGGAAGACTCCAGCGGCAGCAATGATGATGAAGACAGTCAGGATGAAGAGGAGGAGGAAGAAGAGGAGGAGGAAGAGGATCAGGTACGGATCAATGCAGTGAGTTTCAGTAAACAAATCCTGATTCTTGCTCATCCTTTAGACTAACGGCTGCTTCTTCTTCTCCAGGATGATGAAGAAGGAGATGAGGATGATGATGATGAAGGTTCAGAGATGGAGTTGGATGAGGACTTTCCTGACATCAACGCTGCACCACACATCCGCTTCGAAAGGTTTGACAGGGATGATGACCTCATCATAGAGTTTGACAACATGTTCTCCAACAACGGTACGTTCAGTGATTTATTACCAACATTTACTCAGGTCAAATTTATTGTTTGTGCTAATTTCCCCAAAAAAACCCACGTTCAGCCTAATTCCAAAGATCGGTCTCACCTAAACATGACAAGTAGCTCATTTTCTCACTGCAGCTTTGGACAACACAAATTAGGAGAAATGCAAACACAAAAGAATAGATGATGCAGAAAATTAATCATCTTTCAGTCCATTTTTCATAAACATAACTCCGGGTTGTGCCAGAGCTGCCCCCCTAATGTCTGCCTACTGTTTTCTGTTGTTTTTCCATCAGCTGACATCCCTCCCTCCCCAGGCAACATCCCCAGCTCCCACCCGCTGATGGTGCGCCACGCAGACCACGGCTCCCTCACCCTCGGTGTGGCGGGCACGAGCAGCCGGCTGGCGCAGGGCATGGGCCGCAGCCAGCGAACGCTGCGCCAACTCACTGCCAACAGTGGACACACCATCCACGTGCACTACCCTGGAAACCGCCAGCCCAACCCTCCGCTCATCCTGCAAAGGTGAAAGCATGTTTTGTTTTTTAAACAACACATTTTCTGCAACATCTGTTACACCATCATTCTTTCTCAGTGATTATGCTAATTAAAATGTCTGTTTCTTCTCCACTCCTTTAGATTGTTGGGCCCCAGTGCTGCAGCAGACATTCTTCAGCTGTCCAGCTCTCTGCCTCTGCAATCTCGTGGTCGGGCCCGCCTTTTGGTCGGAAACGAGGACGTGCACATCATCGCTCGGTCTGATGACGAGTTGTTGGATGACTTTTTCCATGAGCAGAGCAGCACTGGAGGACAAGCAGGTGAGAATCATTGATTATCATTGATTTAAAACAGCATTTTGGGTTATTATTTGACAAATATCCTAACATGATTGTTCTTCCTGTCTCTCTAGGCACCCTCTCTAGTATTCCCACTGCCTTAACTAGATGGACAGATGAGTGTAAAGTGCTGGATGCTGAGAGTATGCACGACTGTGTAGCAGGTAGGTTGGTCTTACTCTGGAGAATCATGAAAAACAATTTTTTATGATGCAAGTACCTTGATATTGATGTGACAACATTTAGTGGGTGACTGTTCCTGCTATTATCCTTTGAATAAAATGATCCAATAGTTTGAAATATTCATGTTTGTCCAGGATTACAACTTGTTTTGAATCTATTGATAATGGGATACTGTAATGTGCTGATGGAGGCTGTGTGGCCAATAAAGTGAGAGACATCCCTTAGTTCAGCAGATATTCTTCTATGTAAGCATTAAAGTAATTCAGACAGTCTGAGAAACTGTTTTTCAGTGAAGTGCTTGGATTGACATAGAATCCAGCAGTTTGCTTTAAAAAAGCCTAAAGCACGGCACCAGTTTGCTTTTAACAAAGTGCCAGAGGGAGCAGATCACAAGAACCTTCATTCAGAAAGAGAAAATTAATAAGATTGAATTTTATTATTCAGTTTCTTCCCGATGTATGACCAGGAGACCGTTTATATAGACCAATGCACCAGGTTTAATATCTTAAGATAAACTGCCATTGGTTGTGATTTGTTTAAATCCACCTTAATAAGGAATTCATTCTGACATCTGTGTCTTTCTCTCAGTGGTGAAGGTGCCCATCCTGCAGCATCTGGAGAGTCTCCGGGATGAGGAACTGGAAGAGCGCAGGGAGAAGAGAAGGAGGCAGCTGGCCGAGGAAGAGGAGTCCAAGCAGAACGAGAGGAGAGCCTCTGGAGCAGAACAGGCCAGGGAACAGAGCCTACAGGTTGGCAAATGATATGTTTGTTGGCTGTGTAGGAGAGGGAGGAACGCATCTTTTGCCATTTTTATTCCCTTGTTTGCTAATTTCACCTGTTTTCGTCCACAGGGTTCTGGATTGGGAACTGTTAATGGTGCAGAGAACACTGCAGGTACTGACTCTTTTTTTTATAGATTTTGTCTTTGTTTCTGTCTTAATGTTAAAACTTTTATCAGGAATGGACGAATCTCAGTGACGAGCACCCAGAGGCGAGCAGCCAGCCGAGCGTGCTGTGGGATGAGGTAGTAGTTTGTATAGTTTTAGGATCACACCAGATCTGGGAGATAACTATACAGTCTACTGTCTTTCTTATGGCTACGCTATACCAGCTGGACGTCCCGTCTGCTGCTCTCTGAACCTGCCAATGGCTCAGATCTCCAACTTAAAATGTCTGTTGTATATTGTTTTCTTAAGCACTTAATTCCACATATCCACATGATATCTCTGGAGTATAATGTCTTTAAAATATTGTATGCACTGCATCTTCCTGCAGCTGGCTGTGCTGTGGTGAGGTAGTAAGTTGTGTTGTTGTTGGGGATCAGGATTGTGCACCCCGTTCAGGAGATAACTATACAACTTACTGCCTTCCTCAGTGGAGACCTTTGGCATCCGCGCAGAAAACGATCAATAACTAATCAGCATATTGCTATTTCAGATGTGTTTGTGCAGCTCTCATCTCTGCCTCCTCTTTGAATGTTAGTCACGATTACTTTGAAATAGGTTGGAACTGTTTTTGTTGTAATTGTGTATAGTGAAAATGTTTTATATTATTGTAAGATGTCAGAGACAATTGGATGAGTAAGCATTGGTAGCTGATTAGCATAGAGAAAAAAGAGTTAGTCCCTTGAAACAAATATTGAGTTGTATTTTCATAATGAGTGTTTTACTGTTCATAAACCATGTAATCTGTGTTTAGTCCCTGAAAACAAAGTGTGTTGGGGGTTTTTAGGGCTATTGAAGAACTGTATCCCTGTGTTCACACAAGTTTTCTCTCTGGATGTTGCAGAGGGTGAGCAGGCTCAGGGTGGTACAGTGTCATGTCTGGACCCACCCAGGGTCTCAGAGGGCTTCCTCACTGCTCCCCCATCTGGAGAGGTCACTCCCACCACACCTGCTCCTCACGAACAGGCCCTAGTCTCCCTGGAGACCGCGATCAGTCAGCAGGTCCACCAGCCAATTGCTGACCTGCTGCTGGCTGAGTCGCACGCAAGCTCGCTGGCTGCTCTGGCAGGGGCAGGCCTTCCACCCTTGTCTGCAGCTGACAGGCCGAACAGCGAAGCGGAGGCATCTCAGATGGAAATGTCCCCGGCACCCACAATTGGTGAGAGAGTCGGAGGAGGTGGTGGTGGAGGAGCGTTGGATGAAGGCAGGGAAGGTAGACTAACTTTGAAAACTCTCTTTATACAGATTGGCCAACAGGAAGGACACACATCTGTAGATGTTGTAATTTTAGTTAGTTTCTGTCATAGAATCTCTTAAAAAATATTCTGAACACTGAAAAATTACCCAAGGAGAAGTACATTTTCCACACCAGTTCCTAACCTTACCCTCACTGTTTTTCCCCCCTCAGCTTCTCTAAGTCCAGACATTGTGGAGACCTCCGAGCCTGCAGTCGTGGGTGTGTCCCAACTGGAAGGGTCACCTATGGATACCAGCAGCCCTGCCTCTGCCACTCAGGAAGAAGCTGCTCCCAACCCGGCCCAGCCCGGCCAGCTGTCTCAGGAGCTGTCTGGCAGTGGGGAGAGTGGGCTGACCGACAGGCAGACGGATGCAGAGACTGGGTGAGTGGCTCAAAGCATCATCGCTGAGAAACAATCAAACTCTTACATAATGACATAACAAGGCAGGACAAAACAGATGAAAAGAGCTGAAAGCCGTATTTCTCACCAGCCCCTGTTTTCAGTTAATGTTCTCTTGGGAAACGTTTAATATCTTCTGTTGTGTTTTTTGTATGATGGTTTTTATTTGACACTGTGTAAATGAGCTGAGTAAGTCTTTATGTTTACAGCTCCACCTCTGTCTCTTCACCTGGGGAAACGATGCCCAGGAGTGACAGTGCTGACAGCCAGTCTCAGGCCATCCAGGAAGAGCCCCTCCCATCCACGAGCAATGACGATGAAGACCCGCTTGCAGGTAAAATACATTTCTCTCCTACTTGTTCTGCTGTTTTTAAATATTTTTTATAGAATTTGACATCTCATCATGCCTTTGTCGTGGCAGGTATCAGTCTGCCGGAGGGCGTGGATCCCTCGTTTCTGGCAGCTCTTCCTGAGGACATTCGTCGCGAGGTGCTGCAAAACCAGCTTGGCATCAGACCACCCTCCCGTCCTCCAGCTGCCACCACCATGCCTGCCACTACTGCACCTGTACTGGGAGGACCAGGGGTGACGGAGGTCAGCCCCGAGTTCCTGGCGGCTTTGCCACCTGCCATCCAGGAGGAGGTGAGAGATTACAGTAGAAAACAAATATGAAATATGATTTTAAGTGTGTCAGTAAAGGAATCACGGATAATCAGTTCTAACTAAGCATGCTGTTGGTCATCTCAGGTTCTGGCCCAGCAGCGGGCGGAGCAGCAGCGCAGGGAGCTCGCCCAGCAGCCCCCACAAGGAGACACCCCTCTGGATCCAGTCACCTTCATCCAGACGCTGCCCTCAGAGCTCCGGCGTAGTGTCCTAGAGGACATGGAGGACAGCGTGTTGGCAGTCATGCCCCCAGACATTGCAGCTGAAGCAGCAGCACTGCGTAGAGAGCAGGAGGCACGTCAGAGGCAACTGATGCACGAGAGGTTGTTTGGTCACAGCTCATCTTCAGCCCTGTCAGCCATCTTACGCTCACCGGCGTTCACCAGTCGGTTAGGGAGCAACCGTGGCGTCCAGTACACCCGGCTTGCTGTGCAGAGAGGAGGAACGTTTCAGATGGGGGGAGGAACCAACCACAGGTGAGAGGAGACTGTGATCTGATTAAGATGTCTTTGGAGTTTTTAATAAGATCATAATGTTCTGTCGTCTGGTGTTAAGTGAATAAATATCCCCCTTTTATTTCCTCAGACCATCCAGCTCCAGCGTGGACTCCTTGCTGCGTCTGCGCGGCCGGTTGCTGCTGGACCACGAGGCCTTGTCCTGCCTGCTGGTTCTGCTGTTTGTGGATGAACCGAAGCTTAACACCAGCCGTCTGCACCGTGTGCTCAGGAACCTCTGCTACCACTCTCAGACACGCGGGTGGGTCATCCGCAGCCTGTTGTCCATCCTCCAGCGCAGCAGCGAGAGCGAGGTGTGTGTGGAGACATCACGTCTGGAAGACTCTCGTGGCAAGAGGAGCGCCCAGGGGGGCTGTGGAGGAAAAGGCTCTGCTACCTCCTCCCTCTCCTCTTCATCCTCCTCTTCTTCATCCTCATCTTCTTCGTTAGAGCTACTGAACAGGGTGGAGTCTCGCAGCTCAAGCCAGCTTTCCTGGCTCTCTGTTTCTATGGATGCAGCCTTGGGCTGCCGGACGAACATTTTCCAGATTCAGCGAGCATCAGGTAGGAAGCACGCTGACCGGCACTCAGCTGGCGGCTCCACAGGATCTGGAACACTGGGAGGAGTGTCAGGTGCTGCTGCGGGAGTCACATGTTCTGGAGGCGGAGGTTCTACAGTTCACATCCACCCACAAGCTGCTCCCGTGGTCTGTCGACATGTGCTGGACACTCTCATCCAGCTCGCAAAGGTGAGCGCCCTCCTTTCTTTACCCACATCTAACTCATGATCAACTGTATGTTGTGTTTTTTCTGTATTTACCGAGACCTGTACACTCATTTCATTACATTTGTGTATCGGTACACAGTAAAACCAGCGTAATTAGGCCGTTACCGAGCATGGTAACCAACCCTAATTATGTCTTGTAAACACAAAAACAAATTGTTAGTTCAGTTCTCATAACTAAAGTCCTTTTCATGTCTTGTGTGTTCCTGCAGGTGTTCCCCAGCCACTTCACCCAGCAGCGCTGTAAGGACCTTACAGCGTCTTCTTCTGACCTGGACTCTCGTCTTTGTTCAATCTCCTCTGTGGGAGGGGGTGGAGGTGGGGGCTCCAGGTCAGGGTCTCTGAGTAATCCCAGCTCCAATGCCTCCAACACCCAGAACTCCTTTGGCTCCACTGCCGCTACTCTCCAGTCTCTAGGAATCTCCACTGATTTTTGGGACCTGCTGGTCAAGCTGGACAACATGAATGTCAGCCGCAAAGGCAAAGCCTCTATGAAGACAGTGCCTCTGGGGGGCAGTGCAGAGGCCGAGGGGGCACAGTTAAGCCTGGAGACGTCTCCTTTAGGCCAGCTGATGAACATGCTGTCCCACCCTGTAATCAGACGGAGCTCCTTGCTCACTGAAAAGCTGCTGCGTCTGCTCTCCCTCATATCCATTGCCCTGCCCGACAACAAGGCCACCGAGGTGCCTGCTGGACACCCCACCCCACAGGCTGCCATCCCCAACACAGCAACCAGCTCAGGAGTCACGGCCCCAATCTCCACACAGGGCACGGTATCAGCTGGCTCTGCCCAGCCCACCGTGTCCATTCCAGGAGCCTCTGTGGGAGCTGTAGCCCAGGGATCATCCTCAGGGACGAGTCTAGCAGCCTCCCAGACATCCTCCACCACAATCTCTATACCCACATCCACTGGAATAACCTCTACAGGTAGTGTTAATTTACTCCAAAATAAAATATCATGGGTTTTAGACTTCACAATGTAACAGATTCAGTAGGAAAAAAAAATAACGTGTGTTTTTTGGGGGGGTGTTTTGCCAAAACAGGGAAAATGAGAGGCACTACTAGCAGTACAGAGAGTGACAACAAGATGGCCTCCAGTGGACTCACAGAGAAACAGCTTCAACTCTCTGTGGAGGTAAAAAATTAAGTGTTAATTATGAAATGTGTGTGTGAAGTTCTCATGGAGAATTGTAACTCACATTTTTCTTGGTATTAAACTGAATGACTCCAGGTCTATGTTTGGTAGATGGCTCTGGGGTTGTGCTTGCTTTTGTATGTTCCCAAAAAAAATATATAAATTGTCTTTAGATAAAGTCAAATAATACAAAAATATATAAATAAAGTGTGTGGGGACATACATTATAACCCATCTACAACCTGATTCCCAAAAAGTTAATACGATCAAATTATTTTGTTTTTGCAATCAAGGTTGTACTACCTTGGTTTGTAATTTGTGAAAATCTGCATTGATTCAAGGAGATCTAGTGGATGTTACAGTAGCAACAAAAGTTGTGTTGTGTATTTCCCTGACACTTTAAAAAAAAAAACTGACACCACCACATAGCTCTGCTCTACTTCAAGACACTGTCAAATCCATCTGGCTTTGTTATTTAGGAATGGCTTCACATTGAAGATTATGTAACTGTTGGCAGTTGGATGGATTGAGTTATTAAAAAGTAACTGGGTTGTCACATCCTTCAAAGACTTCTTTCTCTCTTGCTGAACTTCTTTTGAGCACTACTCAAAACAAGGAGAAATAAATATAAAGTAAAAGGTCAAAACAATGCCAAAGAAAACAAATGTTTTTTTAAATTGTGCACTGATGTGTCTTTGAGACTTTGTGGGAGATTTGAAGAGCAACAACAACGTTGACCTCGAAACAGACTCAAGTCTTGCAAAATCATGCTTGCGTACTTTTGTTTTGTTTTGAATGCAAGCCAATTAATCTCTTTCCTTGTTCCTTACACCTTCCTGCAAATTGATTAATAACCCCTAATAACCTTTTTTTCCTCTTTTCAAGGTGTTGACGTCTCACTCGTGTTCAGAGGAGGGTTTGGAGGATGCAGCTAACATCCTGCTGCAGTTATCCAGAGGAGACGGTGCCACCAGAGACACTGTGCTCAGACTTCTGCTCAGTGGAGCGAGACACCTCGGATACACTCTTTGCAAACAGATCGGTCAGTGCTGCCAAACCTGCACGGATGCTTGTTATCATGCTCCTATTTAGGCAAATACATTTTCCTTTTTAAACACATTTTTAAATAATTTTCTCTCTCTCAGGCACATTGCTGGCCGAACTTAGAGAATACAACTTGGAGCAGCAGAGACGGGCGCAAGCTGATTCCCATTCCCCGGATGCCCCTCCTGAGGAGTCCTCCATCTCAGGCAGACTGAAGGGCAAGATGACTAGCAGGTTAGCCAGTGAGGGTTTGGGGCCCCCAGTCATTATAGGCCGTCAGTAGACTGATTCTGTTAACCTAAACTACAGTTAATTTAGGCAGAGTAGTTGTGTTATTATCCGTTTTTGCATGCAAGAAAATGTGCCACAACTACAATTTCCTTTACCTTGTATGCGTTTGTTGGTTGGGGCACAGGTTTGACGGCTCGGAGAGTGTGGTCATTGTGGCTGCACAGAAACGCACTCTCGGGGGCCGTGAGCTGCAGCTTCCCTGCATGAGCTCCCTCACCTCCAAGACGTCCACGCAGAAGTTCTTCTTGCGAGTGCTGCAGGTCATCATCCAGCTCCGCGAGGACACACGGCGCGCCAACAAGAAGGCCAAACAGACGGGACGACTAGGTGAGAGGAAGTTACATTGTTTACCTGACGTGTGCGGACGATATCCAGACGAATAAAGCTAAACGACCCTCTCCTCCCTCCCCTAATGTCCAGGCTCCACCAGTTTAGGCTCCGCCAGCAGCATCCAGGCTGCCGTGCGTCAGCTGGAGGCCGAGGCTGACGCCATCATCCAGATGGTGAGAGAGGGTCAGCGGGCACGCCGCCTTCAACAGGCACCCCCACCCACCGCCTCATCTGCCTCTGCCGCCGTCGCCGCCGCTGCCGGGTCCTCAGTGGCGGCCCCCCATGCCCCCACTGGTGCTGCTCCCCCTGCTGGCACGGCTGCTGCTGCCACGGTTAGCATGGGCTGCACTGACAGCAGGCGTACTCCTACTCACACACTGCACACACTCACAGTGGAGGATCGTTGGAAAGCTGAAAATGAGTACATGGACTCTATAGAATGACCATCACAGTATAGTCATTTCTTTACTCTGGTGGTCATCAAGATAAATGCTGCCGACATGCTTCATGTCTAATTTGGCTTTGTGCAGTTTGCTAAATTACAAGCTAACCCAATACTTAGATACAATGCAATACCTTATAAACTGTTAAATATAGTTTTTTAAAAACTTTTTATGTGTCACAACATAATGCAGTGTGCAAGCCCCATATAGCCTGCTATCTCAAGTGGTTTATGCATAAAGAACTGTTGCCATGATGATCATTGACGGCCCTGTTGAGATAAAGAGAGATGTCCAGTGGTTGACTGCATCCTGTCTCAGTGTCTCTGCATTGACATGTTCCACCGTTGAAATGGTCTAAATGTGGATGTGCTGCCTGCTCCAAACTGTCTGATCTGTTCCACTGATGTTGTCCGTTTGCTGGCTGACATGGCTTCATGCTTTTGGCCCTCCCTCCCTCCCTCCCTCCCTGCTCAGTTTCAGTCCCCCTCCTCTCCCAGTGAATCATGGGAATGTCATTATGCATGGCAATGTCAATGACGTTGGTTACCATGGCAGATAAAATGCTAATCCTTCATTCTTTCATGTTTTCATCCTGTGTCTCTGCCTCTCTGGTCCTTCCTGGTTTGTTTTCTGTAGTCTGAAGTGCAGTCAATGTCAGAGGCCCAGGCAGCCCAGAGAGATGATTCTCCAATGGATGTGGACCAGCCGTCTCCTCTGGAGCAGGACCCTGCACCTCTGGGTAGGACTCGCATGCAAACTGCAGTTTTCATTTTGTTCTGTCTGTTAATGACCCGTACATCACTTAAACAAAATGCGTCTCTGACAGTAACAACTCAAGCAATTCTAAGCAATTTTTGAGTCTATACAATATGAGCTTATTCAGCAACACTGAATCAATTTTATGGCTGTAAAAAATACTGCTCCAGTCATAGCTGATGACAGCATAAATCATAACAGTTTAGTCAATATTGGAGTTTTCTTTTTCAGATGAAGATGGAAACGGCCAGTCAGAGAGTGAGGAGAGACTCCCAGACCTCCCACTGCTCAGCGAGCAGCTGCTGTTGGATGAACTGTGGGACATGCTCGGGGAGTGCCTGAAGGAGCTGGAGGAGTCCCATGACCAGCATGCCGTACTGGGTGAGCAGAAATGCGTTTCTCTGTGTTTAGATGTATATTGTGTCTGTTGAAGGAGCATGGTGGAGCCTTGTTCTTGTTCCTAATGATGTTTCTTTGTTTCCACAGTTCTCCAGCCTGCTGTGGAGGCCTTCTTCCTCGTCCACGCCACGGAGCGAGAGAGCAAACCTCCTGTGAGAGACACCCGGGAGAGCCAGCTGTCTCACATCAAAGACGAGCCTCCGCCGCTGTCACCGGCGCCGCTCACACCTGCCACGCCCTCATCCCTCGACCCGTTCTTCTCCAGGGAACCATCCTCCATGCACATCTCCTCCAACCTGCCGCCGGACACCCAGAAGTTCCTCCGCTTTGCTGGTGAGCCTGAGAGATTTAAATCAGGAGAATGATGAAGCTTTGTTTCTGATGTTTAGTGCAGCGTCTAAACAGAGTTATTCTTCTTTTAGAAACTCACCGCACAGTGCTAAACCAGATCCTCCGCCAGTCCACCACTCACTTGGCTGACGGACCTTTTGCGGTGCTGGTTGACTACATACGCATCCTGGACTTTGACGTAAAGAGGAAGTAAGCGGGATTATCTTACACTTAATTTTACCCTGCAGAATACACATTTTCTGACTGTTTAACTCACTTTCTTGTCCTCTCTGCAGGTATTTCCGCCAGGAGTTGGAGCGACTGGATGAAGGCCTGAGGAAGGAGGACATGGCCGTGCACGTGAGGAGAGATCACGTGTTTGAGGACTCCTACAGGGAGCTGCATCGCAAGAGCCCAGAGGACATGAAGAATAGACTGTGAGGCTCCGCTGCCCCTCTATACACCCACGTTACCTCCTAATTCAGAGGCAGTCAACCCGAGTCTCACTCTGCTCCCTTTCTGTTGCAGGTACATCGTGTTTGAAGGGGAGGAGGGTCAGGACGCCGGAGGCCTGCTGAGGGAGTGGTACATGATCATCTCCCGAGAGATGTTCAACCCCATGTACGCCCTGTTTCGCACTTCGCCAGGCGACCGCGTCACCTACACCATCAACCCTTCATCCCACTGCAACCCCAACCACCTCAGCTACTTCAAGTTTGTGGGTCGCGTGGTGGCCAAGGCCGTCTACGATAACCGGTTACTGGAGTGCTACTTCACCCGCAGCTTCTACAAGCACATCCTGGGCAAGAGTGTCAGGTAGTTTAACTACTGGCAGTTAGAGAAAAAGGCACTTAATTGTTGAAGATGTGTTGCAACTAGCCTTAATATCCCCATAAAGCGTTTTCATTGCTGCAGTAAACATTGTGCAACAACGAGAGCGCTCATTAGCTTTAATGTGCAGCCTCTGTCCTGAATATGTGTGTAATATGGATGATCTTCTGTGGTCGTACCAGGTACACAGACATGGAGAGCGAGGACTACCCGTTCTTCCAGGGCTTGGTGTACTTGTTGGAGAACGATGTGTCCACGCTGGGCTACGAGCTGACATTCAGCACAGAGGTTGGTGTCTGTTCTCTGAATGTTTCAATTAGCTCCAAGTGGAAAATTGATTCTTGTGCTGTATCCTCTCAACTGCTGAAAAAAAGGATTGTGCCTCGAGGGTTTGAATCCCAAATGCTTCATGCTCGCATATAATAAGTGCTGCAAAAGTGTAATTTGCAATCTGATGGCCTTAAAATACCGTTAATGGATACCATCTGTGAGCAAGTGATACTGAAAGTCTGTGTGTGTGTGTGTGTGTGTGTGTAGGTCCAGGAGTTTGGAGTGTGTGAAGTGAGAGACCTCAAGCCAAATGGAGCCAATATCCTGGTCACAGAGGAAAACAAAAAAGAGTATGTGCACTTGGTGTGCCAGATGAAGATGACAGGTGAGATTGTTGTTCTTTCATCAGATATTTAGTTTCCCATCAGCAGCAGCAGGGCTGTAAGGATGCAAATGTGCTTATCTTTTAATCAACAGGCTATTTTAAGCATGCAGCCGGTATGTAATTCTCAGTGGTGCACGACCAAAGCACTAGGTGGCAGCACGCTGAAACGTTGAACTGATCAATATGCAGCAGAGAGCTAAAGGTGTTTCTCTCCAGAAGATGGCTGATTTATCATACGCAGCAGCCTCCAGCTGCTCAAATACATTATTCAGCAAAGCTTTCAGTTTTCAGCTGCTTAATTGAAAAAAATAGCCACCAAGTTAATTGCTAGAATAACACCAGTTGCATGAGAAATAAAGCGTATTCTCACCATGACAGAAGGATCCCTGAGTGAATATTTTTTGACTTATTTCTAGGTGCGATCCGCAAGCAGCTCGCCGCCTTCCTCGAGGGATTCTACGAGATCATCCCCAAGAGGCTGATCTCCATCTTCACCGAGCAGGAGCTGGAGCTGCTCATCTCCGGTCTGCCCACCATCGACATCGACGACCTGAAGGCCAACACTGAATATCACAAATACCAATCCAGCTCCATTCAGGTACGAATACGTCGACCCATGCACAGCATTATCTCCTGCTGGAGCACGGGCGGTTTTAAAGATTTGGAGCTTTTCTTAGTGAATTTTATAGTTATAGTTCCACAGCTGCAGAGAAATGTGGAGAGCAAAGATGCAGAAGCTGATTAGTCAGGCTGGGTTTTTGGAAGTGTGGCTGAAAGAGATGGAGTTTGTTTTCTTCAGATGGGTCAATACACATTTATTCAAACACAAAACCTGTGAGATTTTCCTCTTTTTTCTTTTTTTTTCATCACAGTAAAAATGGGACGTTTGTCTTTTACTTCCCTGTTAGTTTTACTGCAGATTGTTTGCTCACCTGTCAGTAAGTACAACAGACGTGACCACATTTTATTCGTGACAGAAATAATTTAAACTCTGCTGCTTTTGTCCCGTTGCGGTTTCAGATCCAGTGGTTCTGGCGGGCCTTGCGGTCCTTCGACCAGGCGGACCGAGCCAAATTCCTGCAGTTTGTCACCGGCACGTCCAAGGTTCCCCTCCAGGGTTTCGCCGCTCTGGAGGGCATGAACGGCATCCAGAAGTTCCAGATCCACCGTGACGATCGCTCCACTGACCGCCTGCCATCTGCTCATACCTGGTAAACACAGCAAGAGTCCGCAAAGCATCCAGAATCAGAGCAATCACACTCTGTGGAAATGTAACTTCAATGTTTGTTTTTCTCTTCTTTTCTCCCAGCTTTAACCAGCTGGACCTCCCAGCGTACGAGAGCTATGAGAAGCTGAGACATATGCTGCTGTTGGCCATTCAGGAATGCTCAGAGGGATTCGGACTGGCTTAAACGTTGAGACTCTTAACACACACAGACATGCATACAAACACTTGATTTAGATTTGCCTACTCCTGACACATTCACACTGATAACCTTTGAACGCACGCACACACTATCATAGACATTACTGGATTACTTGTTGAATGGCCTAGACTTACTGGTTTCTATTCCATATAAAACAGATAAAACCAGCGAGTGAAATGGACTGATTGACATTGCGTACAACACAGAGAGCCTCATATTGACACGCTTGTGTCTCCCTTCCCAATTAAATGGCAAATGCAAGCGCGGATTCAGAGGATAAAACTTGGACTAATATAAGAGACGTTTTCTTCATTTAGTTTGATTTCTCTGTACAAAAGGTTTGGGAGTTTATTATGTTTAATCTTTTTTGTTCTCTGGTTGTGTAAAAAGAAAAAAAGAGAATGTTGTTTGAACAGGATGGTTATAAAACCTTTGGGGAAAAAATGTTGGTGGTTTCTTGTTGCAAATTTGTGACCTCACAAGCCTTGACGCCAGCGGGACATTTTTATCAGGGGTACATGAACAACTTGAGAAGTTTTGGAGATATTCACAAAAATGCACTTTTCAAAGTTTTGTGGCATTTTTAAGGAAGGATGGTACAAAAAAATGAAGAGAAAAACTGAAGGAGATAAAAAAAAAAAAATACATTAACCATAAATTCTAGAGTATTTTTGGCTATTAAAACGCTGACCCAGCCTTGAGCCTTTGAATCAGAGTGGAATAACTACATGAATAAATGCATAAAATTGCTTCCATTGTCTCTTTTAACAGTGTTTTTACCTGCAATGAATGTACTAGTTAAATATTTTCTATTAAGTGTGTCCGCAGTGATTCTGGGACGAGTGAAATCAATCCCAGTTTACAGCGACATTGATCCCAGCGGTGAATCCGACAAACTGTCCCTTATGACAAAATCAATCAAGTACAGTAACGTCTCGTCTGATGACTGATGCCGTCCAACAGCACATTTCTCACGCGCTGCCGGGAGCCTTAAACAATCAGTCAGGAGCTTAAAATGGCTCGTTGCAGCAGGCCTGTCATCGCTGGCTGCAGCCCTGCAGGCCGAAACAATCTGTGCTCTCGATTATGTCACACGGCGTCTCGTCTTGGCCGCCTCGTGTCCCACGGGGCCCCGAGTGTCTCGTCATGGTTCAGGACACACAGAGTGACTCGACTGAGGGACGTAAATCTTGTTATTGGGAACATTTAAAAATGCCTGCGTGCCATTTTGATGAGCGAGTTTGTTTCACCTGCTGTGAAAAGTCAGAATGTCTGCAGCGGCTGTTAACTGCTGTGGTTTTAATTAGACGAAGGCTGAAAATGCATGAAAATAATTTGCCTGTTTGATTTAAAGTCAAAGGACAAAAAGCTTCTAAATCGGGTTTCATCACCAGATAATTAATCCATCGCTGCGTCTCGTTCTTACTTTAGTCACCACAAAGTTTGCTAGTTTTTTAATTGTAATTTAGTATTCGGGAAGTGAACCTAATTTAATTTAAAAATGCATTTTTCATGGTTTATTATTTGATATTGACAGATTGGAAGGGAAGACTTGCAGCAAAAGGACCTCAGACTGGATTCAAACTCAGGTCCACTGCAACAAGGACTCAACTGGGACACAAATTAAATTTAATTCATAAAATAAAATAAATCTTAGCTGGCTTTTAATGAATTTACTCTTAATTTAGTTAATTAAGCATTGCTGCATTTAAGTTCTTTACTTGAGTATTTCCATTTTGAGTAACTTTATACTTCTACTTCTACATTTTGAGGCAGATATTGTACTTTTTACTCCACTACATTTAGCTGCCAGCTTTAGTTACTTTTCAGGTCAATTTACCAAAAACATGATACATTTAAAGTGATTTTTCTTTTTTTTTATAATTAAACCTCACAAGTTAAAGCACGAGCAGTTAAAACGAGCCCTTTATTTACAAAATTAATGCTGCTTACAAAACAAATTATCTAATATTTAAACAATGTGAATTCTGCATAATGAATACTTTTCCTTTGGATACTTTAAGTACATTTTGATGCTTGGTGCAGGATTCTTCTTCCTTTCAGTGCACATCGTTATTTCTCACGTGCTTCCTGGACTTGAATCCAAAGTTTACAGTTTAACAGAAAACTGCCCGCACTTCTTTTTGTAACACGTCTTGTTTTCATGAAGAAAAACATCACCAGGGATTTAAAGCTGGTGACTTTCTGTGATCTGTAACCCCAAATACCCCCCGAACCAGGATACTTGTGTTTGTTCCTGGAGCTCTTGCATGTCTGCAGTTTCCCTCTTTCTCTCCTCTGTGTATCCGTCTTCTTTCACCTGCTCTTGCGTGGTGAATTTGTTCCACTTGAAGACCCTCTACAATCCAATCCCCACCGCCGCCGCCACTGCAGGTGCTCCTTTGGTGCCTCTTTGACCCTCCCCCACCCCGACTGGAAGCCTCCACGCCGGTTACAGAATGGGGAGCGTCCATGTCTG
>CAFUXE010000236.1:67018-80892 GCA_903364295.1 Serranus cabrilla | reverse complement strand
TCTCTCTCTCTCTCTCTCTCTCTCTCTCTGTCTGTCTGTCAGAATTGTCACATCGACTCTGTTTTCTCTCCTCTGCCTCCTGTTGGCTCTCTGCTATCTTTTTATCTTTTGCTGTCAGTCTGTGGCTCCTCAACACTCTCACCACGTCTCACTTTCTCATGCTTCCTCTTTCTGTTAACCCCGCGCTACCTGCACACTCCATGGTTATTTTTGCAATATTGAATAATTTTATATTCAATTCTTTTGACCCTCTGAACCTCAATATCTCACAACATATTTTTTCTGTAAAAGATCGCCAAAAATATGGAAAGAAACTGTAAAAAAAAAACAGACCTTATCATCAAAATTAGACCTTTCCGACAGTCCTTGAACAGATCATAAGTTACAAAAAGAAGCTTAAAATTGTGAGATTTCTGTCAAAAAAACGTTATTCTACATGTTTCATTTAAAACGTCACTAAAAATAAACAGTTTGTAATAACCAGATCCTGTTAAAAACATTAAATTTGCTCCTCAGAGACACTGTGAAGCCATGATTGATTCTGCTGAGACCAACGGTCACGTGACAAATATTCACTGAAAATCTGTTTACACAGAGCAGAGAGGAGAGGACAGGAGAGGTTATAATTATAAGCAAATAGTTCAATATGTATAGCATGTTGAGATCAAATTATTTTTTCCCAATATTTATGACACTTGGAAAAGTGTTGCATGGATAAATTCAATTTTATTCCAATTAAATTCCACTAAAATAATTTTAAAAAATAACTGTTATTCTGCACAAAAGACATTTTTAGATGCTCACACTTCTCGGCATGATTGACTGATTCCAGAGAGCTGCAGTGAACTAAAAGGCCACAGTGAGTAAATTGTAAAAAGAGCAACAAACGCCCTGGAACAGCTTGGGGTCAAAGGTGAAGGCCTCACACACGATGTTCCACCCAGATGGACTCATCAGGGCTGTTTAAAATGATTCAGGCTGCAAATCCACTTTTTGTTGCCAGGACGATGCTGATTTTTAGGGTTTTAGAACAACCAACAGGCGTCTTTATTGACGCACCTGGCTCAGCACACATTTTATTTTTACAGCACCGAGGGGAGGGGCCTTAATGTGGAGCGTTTCACTCTGTTAGAAAGAGCAGATTTCACTACAGCTCATGTGCTTTATTCAATAATGCAGAAGCAGACATTAAAAAACGATAAAAAGAAATTGATTGAATGTAACAAATACCACAGCGGACGATAATATCCGTCCCTCTCTGGTTGAGTAACACAGCTGGTCCTGGATCAGTGTCAAAAACAGGGAAGTAAACAAAAATAGAACAGGAGTTTCTAATATTTTTGTGCTGACGTCGAAGTTTTTGTTTATTTATACATCTGTTCTCTTTATTCAGTAGAAACTGTTCCTCCTCTGCTCAGTTCCTGTAATCCCCTTTATTTTCCTTGTTCCCGAGAACTCTTTCTGCTGTTTAACCAGTTTACGTCCTTTTCTCTCCAGATAGTTGAGTAACACAACTGTTCTTGGATCAGTGTCAACATCAGCACTTATTTCCTGTAATCCCTTTATTTTTCCTTGTTCCGAGAACTCTTTCTGCTGTTTACATGTTTTTGCCCAAACTTCAGTTGTGCAATCTCTCTGATTTCTTGTTTGTTGTGAATTTATTCCTGCCATCTGTTTCCAATCAACTTCATACACTTTCATCCATGTTTCTAGGTTTTTCATGCATTTTTTCCTCTTTTAATTGGCCTTTTATTAATTTTTAACTCAGAAACATTCCCTGCCATCCCCAATAACACAACGCTATCAGCCCCAAGAGATCTTTACAAACATTACATTAAATATGAATAATAATGCTAATAAATAATAAAATAATTGTAGATCAGACTTTTGTATAAATAAATAATATATAATAATGAAATAATTAATAAAATGAAATATAATAATAATAAAAAACAATAATATACACGTATGAAAAAGTCATTAAAAATATGCATAATAAACAGTAAATATTGGTATTTAAATATATGTAATTATGTAATTGTATGTATGTAGAATAACTAAAATTTGTTGTTGCTGTTGACATGACAGGAAGTAGCAACATTTGCTGCCAGACGTTTTTTTTTTTTTATCATTTCTGTACAATTTCTTTTACTTTTTTTTACTTTTACATTAAACAGAAAACAGGAAGTTACCTGAACTTTACATTCAGCAATACGGTGATTATTTTTTGTATTTTTTTTATTAATTTAATTTATTAATTTAACATTCAAGATGATTAGGCAATTGAAAAATACTGTAAAAGAAAAATATATATATTTGGAATAAAACTAAATTACTTTTTTTTTATTGCGTTTGAACTTAAAGTAAAAAACAAACAAACAAGAAAAACCCTGAAAAATAATACAATAAATTCATTGAAAATCACTTTGTATTTGTACTAGTGTATACTGTATACAATAAAGTCATAAACATCCATATCATATATCATATATATAAGAACCCTTTGAAATATCTTAGTTTTCTGCCTACATCTTTCATAAAATAGATCTGATCTAATTATCTTATTATAGACAAAACAATGTGCTGAACCTAACACCACACAAACAGTTCTAATATTTAATGTCTTTATTGAACACATCCATTAAACATTCATAGTGCTGCTTGCAAATTTCTTAATATTAAACTCACAATAATTCCATAAACATTTAATTCTTGTCTTTGCGTAACAGCTGCTGCATCACTTCTTTTCATCCTTCATCTTTCTGCATCCACACAGCCGCATTTCCAGGAATAAATTCAGCTAATTTAGCAAATTGTCTTTTCTCTGAGACCCAGCGAGCCTTGTGGACACTGTCAGTTTTGACAGCTGTCTGTATGTATTTATCCACCAAACCTCCTCTGTGACACAGCAGCCTCATCCTCCTCTCGTCCTGTTTAATCTGTTGTGCTCTCCATTTCAATACTTGTTTCCTTCTCTCTCTCTGAGCCTCCACGCCCATACTGCAGCCATTTACTATATTGCCTCCTTGCTCTTAAAGCTGATGGACTTCTCTCTCTCTCTCTCTCTCTCTCTGTCTTTTGCTGACTGCATCTGTTTTTCCTGCAGCTCTGGACTTTTAAGTTGTTCATTCATACCCTTCCCCTCTCTCTCTCTCCCCCTCTCTCTCTCCCGTCTTCCTCCTCATATATCATTCCATCTCTCCCGCCCGTCTGCCAGCTGACTCACCTACAGTCGAGTCGGGAGGAGAAAGAAAACGAGCAGAAAGCTTTTGCAAGGGCAAGTGAAGAAGCGTCTCACAGATGGATGGTTGTGAGCGAAGGCTCGGCCCGTCAGAGGAGTTTCTGCCTCAGAGGTCGGCGGGGGTCACCGTCCCGTCGGAGCTCCTCGTTCACGTGAGGAGGTGAAACAATTAGAGAGAGACAGCAGAGGCATTATGTGTATTGATCGGTCTGAGTGAGACGTCCTTCCACTCCTGAATATTACAGTGTTAGTTTGTGTTTTAATTGCTCGACCTGAGCAGATGATACGACTGAGGATCACATTAAGTCCTAATACCTTCCTGTTGATAAAGTCAGTGAAGTCAAAAAGTCTTCAGATGTTACTAATACCACACGGTAAAAAGGTCCTGCATTAAACCAGACTGAAGTAAAAGTATCAGCATCAAAATGTACTTAAAGTATCAAACGTAAAAGAAAAGAAAACAACTGGAGATGCAGGATGAAGACAGGAGAGTTTGGCGTTAAAGAGGGTTTTTAACTTTACATCCTAAATTAGACATTTTACTGAAATGTGAAGTTCTTCCATCATCTTATAAACAGTGATGGAAGAAGTCTTCAGATCCTTTATTTCAGTGAAAGTACTAAAACCACACTGTGAAATGACTCCACTACAAGGAAAAGTCCTTAATTCAAAACTTCTTCTTCAAAAAAAGAAAAAAAAAACAAAAAAAAAACTGAACCAATTTCTGAGTATCCCCTCACTGCCTAAATGTTTTTACAGTTGTGTAAAAAAATATTATTTGTGTTTTTGCTTTGAAGCAGATGCTAAATTGAGTGGATATTGATTTCAATATAGCAAATTAGCAACATTAGGCTTCCAAAAATTATTATTGTTCCTTGTGAGGTGTCTAATATGCATCAACAGGCGTTAGTGGGACACAGGAGCCACCTTGGCTGGAAGCGATTTAAGGCAAATTTGCAATATTTAGGGGAAAAAATGATATGTGGAAGTAAAGTACAAGTACCTCAAAATTGTACTTAAGTACAGCACCTGAGTAAATGCACTAAGTTACACTTCACCACTGGAAATAAATCAGCTTCATATGGACTTTATTAGACACCAAAAAGGACTGAAACGATATTTAAAACCACTGCCAGAAATGAAAAGAACGCCTGTATCTGCACAAACAATCTGCCACTCCAGGTTTCTATCATCAATAAGTCATATAGAGCGCCTTTCAACAAGCATTCTGCTTCACCTAATACAGAACAGGCAGTTACTATATTTCATGTCATTGCTGAACACATTCATGAAACATTCAGAGTGCTGGTGGAAAAAGAAAGTGAAGCCTGCAACTAATGAGTCCATCAAGTGGAGTCAGGAGTTAGAAAACCTGGAGCCAATCAATGAAACGACATTTAAGTGTTAAGGTGTGGAGCGACTGTGAGCTGTAAGGTCAGGCACTTTGTTTTTACTATACTTTGGAGTTAGAGGCAGATCATATCACATTTTTGGCAAATTCAGGCAGAAAACAAGTTTAATTTAAATGCCATTTTGTAGTGGTGTGAAAAGTAGGGAGCAGCTGGTGTTCACCAGACCGACAATATTGATCATCATGCACGGGCACGAAGACAAAGAATCGTATTTAAAATAGATACTTTTTTAAAGTTGTTTTGTCAACATGTAATTTGTTTAAAGTCCGTTATGAAGTAATTCTGTCAAAGGGAAAACCCGTTGGTGAGGTCCCTCTAACGCTAGCTCGCTAACCCTAGCCCGCTAATGCTAGCCCGCTAACGCTAGCCCGCTAACCCTAGCTCTCTAACCCTAGCCCGCTAACCCTAGCTCTCTAACGCTAGCTCGCTAAAGCTAGCCCTCTAACGCTAGCTCGCTAACGCTAGCCCGCTAACCCTAGCTCTCTAACGCTAGCCTGCTAAAGCTAGCCCGCTAAAGCTAGCCCTCTAACACTAGCTCGCTAACCCGAGCCATCTAACGCTATCTCGCTAAAGCTAGCCCTCTAACGCTAGCCAGATGAATAACATTGCATTACAACACATCAAATAAAATGAATAATACACATTTCAGAAAAGCGATTACAGAGAAATGAATAATACAAGTTTAATAGTTGGTCTTGTTAGCCACGATAGCCCCTGACGTAAGCACTTTACGGTTCAAGACCAGCAAAGAGTTGGTGCCGCCGTGGAACCAGTTTTCCTGGTATTACTGAGCCAGCAGAATGCTAAAAAAGCTTGTTCATGCTTTAGTTTTTCGCTGTGACGCTCTATTGCAAAAGTACTGATCATTCAGAAAGCTGCTGGCAGGATTTGAACAAAACTAAGAGGACAGATCATTTAACCAGCCTCCACTGGCTCCCTGTATCTTTCTCATTGATTTTCAAGCCTTTCCTTTAGTTTTTAAGGCACTGAACGGCCTCGCCTCTTTTTATATCAGACTTTTTATGATCCTCAGCGGGCCGCTAAGATCCTCCACAGCTGCTCCTCTAACTGTTCCCAAGGTCGCCACAAACACCTTTGGGGAGGCTACTTTTAGCCGCCCCCAGAATATCGAACTCTCTGCCTTTAAATATTCGACTTTCTGACCCAGTGGACAGTTTTAAACTCAAATCATGTCTTTTTAATATAGCCTGCAACCAGTAGCTGTCTGTTTAAATATTTTATGATTTTCTGTCATATTTAAGAGAACAATAACAGCCATTTTATTCCTCCCTTCTTGTTTATTGATTTAAACTTGCTGCTGGATTTTGAATCACTTTTTGGTGCATTCTGCGCAGGAAAAGTGCTGGATAAATCAAGTTCATGCATGAATCACATCAGTCTTTCCTCTTTTTATTTTCTTTTTTTCTTTTTTTTCCAACATTGTGTTTATTGATTTTATACAATTAAGGTAAATAACAAAACCCACAAACCCAACCCCTCACAGCAGTGTCATACTCTCAGAAAAAAAATGATTAAATAAATAAATAAAAGAATATTAATGATAATAATAATATGAAGAAGAAGAACAAAATAATAATAATAATAATAATAATTAATAATAATAAATAAATAATAATAATAAAAAATAATAATAAAAGAACATGTATAATAATAATAAAAAAGGGAAAAAAAGTCCTTGATCTTCTGTTTTGCCAAATCTTTCCTCTTAATAATATTTTGGTCCCTTTGGGAAAAAAATCTGCTCTTTGTTTCTAAATCCACTAGTTCCCATTCCTTCTAAATAGAAATAAACCCAGCACCTTTCTCTGATTCCTGACTCTTTATTAGCTGCTTCAAAACGTACAAAATTTAACTTTTATAATGAAAAAAAAACGTGTTTACAGATTCATCAGTGTCATGGCCGCCTCATGTCCGTCTCCCCTCTCACTTCCAGCTTTTGTCTCGGCTGCTGGCCTCCGTCCAGCCGCAGCTCTGACCCTGAACTCTCGGCCGCCCGGCAGAGGTTCTCACCTATCCAAACTGGCATCATCAATCATGATTCCCATGCTGTCTGCTCCCGTGGCAGCTTTTGTCTGCATGCCTGGCATATCCTCGGGCACCAGTGGCAGATGGGCACGCTGGCACCCTCAGGTTGGAGAGGCACAAAGGAAAACTCCAGCAGCTCAGTGGGAATGTGTGTGTTTTTTCCCCTGACTGGACGTCGTGCTGCCCCAGTTACCTGGATTGTTGTAAGTACTTTATTTTTAGGAGCAAGTTTGGATTGAGTGCGAATGCTCCAATGTGTCTTTCTTTCTCTTATTTCAGGCGCAGATCAATTAATTTGTCACTGCCCAGCCTTCAACAGAAACTGTCCAAAGGCCCCGAGTCAGCAGGGAGCGAAATGAAGGAAATCAGCAAGTGGGATGAAGGTTTTTTGGAGCGATTCTGCAGCAAAGTAAGTGCCGAGAGTTTTATAAAGGGTAAGAGGATTAAAAATACATGTTTAGTTGGTAGCAAAAGCATTAAAATAGGAAAATGTAAAGGATTTAGATTCATCACACCGGGGCTGGGTTTCTTCTGAGACTCGACACAGAAATACGTTAAAAATACATTTAGATCATTAAAATAAAAATAGATATTATGATAGCAACATGCTGGTGTTCAGGTTCAGCCTTCAGTGACTTATTCTGTCTGTCAATTAGCCAGAAACAAACTAAATAATCTCTGTGGGTGTTGTTAGTTCTGCAGGTCATAAGCCTGTAAAAAGTTATTTTTATATCTATTTATTACTACAGTTGCACTACTGGTATTTATTTTTACCGACCTGATCTTGTAAAAATTTTTTCTGTTCTTGAGTCTTCTTTACTATTTTTAATATTTACTATTTTTATGTTTTTCTTTTTTATGAGAGCAAGCAAATTCCCAGTATGTGCACACGTACCTGGCTGATAAAACTGAATCTGACTCTGATTCTGATAAACTAAAGTATCAGACAAATGTAGCACTAATGAAAAATTTAAACCAAAGTAAAGTTTTGATTAATGGAAGATGAGGAGAACGTGGATGTGTGAACCAAATTTTCATGGCAGTTGATTCAACAGTGGCAACATGGTGGTGTAGTGGTTCACACTTTCACAGCAAGAAGTTGTTCGAATCCGGCTTTTCTGTGTGGAGTTTACATGTTTTCTCCGTGTCAGTGTCTCCGGCTTCCTCCCACAGTCAGACATGCAGCTTCGGTTAGATTGGTGTCTCTATATTGCCCGCTTTCAGAAGAGGGAACAGAGGGGTTAAATTGGTGAAACTGTTCCAGGCAGGATCAGTGTGAACCAGTGGAGCCGGAAAAATGGAAAATGTGTGACAGGTTCAGCAAAATGCAGAAGGACTTTGAGTCTGTAGAGAGAAACAGCTCGACAGGCAGATCTTCAGCTGTATGAAAAGGGTAAAAGTCTGGCGTCCTGTCCCGCCTCTCGTCCGTGTCTGGGTCTGGCTCCAGTTCGGAGAAGCAGTTAAGGATAAATTAATATTGTAATAATCGTGAGATATTTAACTCAAAGTCACAAATGTCAGCCTCCTGGTGGCACCGTAGGAAGAGTCACAAACAAAACTGCCCACTCCAGCTTTAAGTCTTTGTCTGCTCAAAGAACGTCTTTGCTTAATAAAAAAGTGTAAAAGATAAATCTGCAGACACGGTTTGAAATATAAGTCAAAGTCGTCCCAACAGAGAGGGATAAACTGCTCAGAGGGAAAAGCTCTCTGAGTTTAGGATTTTAACTCAGCGTGGAACTGAAAGGAGTAATTGTTTAGAGGATCTAAAGCATTTTGTAGGTGGAGGTTTAAAATATAAACTGGTGCCGGTCCATGTTTTACTTAAAAAAAGATGCAATTTTTGTGTGTGTGAGCTGGAGGGGAAATAAGGCCGAGAGGTATGAAGAGGTAAAAGCAGGCGAATGAAAACATCTGTAGATCTCTAATCATGTGCGTGTTGGATCACTGTCACTCCACCACATTTATCTTGTCACAACAGCAAACACAGGCAGACAACGGCTGGATTAGCGGCTCTTTATTGCCCTGAAATCAGAGCATCTCGACGACCCGCCCGCTCCGATAAGAGACGGCAGTAATTCCTGACACATTTTTATTCACCAGCGTTACGTAACATTCATCCCAGTCATGCCTTTGATTACACTATAATGAACCGGAGCCCAGTCAATGTCTTAGCAGCAGAATGAATTAAAAGAGCTTATGGAAGTTGAGCCCAGTGGAGCGTAGAGATTACCCACACAAAAACTCCTCCGGTCATTATTTCACCTTTGTAGTCTATCAGCTGGTGCAGGAGGAGGGAGAGGAGGTGCTGCAGGGCCACAGGCGCTCTGCTCTATGCTAATGCACACTTTGCATTATTATGCCTGGCACTGCACGGCTGAATATAAGAGCAGTAATAATCCAGACTGTATACAGGGAGGGAGAGCAGGACAGAGGGATAGATAGAGGACAGGAAGGAGGAGCAGGGGGGTACAATAAAGGAATGGCCAAAGAGAGAGAGAGAGGGAGGGGACAGAGGAGGAGGGAGGCAGGCAGAGAAGAAGGGTGATGTCACCTCTAACAGGCAGCCAATGAGAGTCAGGGAGGGAGAGAGAGAGAGAGCGGCCGGAGGAGGGTGTGTTTTTCTATCACTGCAGCATCAGCAGAGAGGAGAGGTGCACAATCAATTTCACAGAGAAGAGCAAGAAAAGGCACAAGTAGATAAGAAGGAGCAGAGAGGAGGGGAGAGAGAAAAGGACCCGAGGAGTTTCCACAGGAAGGGAAGCAGCAGCACTGAAGGTAAGAGGAGACGTTTTTTTCTGACAGTTTGTCATGAGATTAATGAGGTGGAGGCGGCTTGTTATGGAGTCGCACCTTTGCTTCATCTCACGGTGACGTTAAAGATCTGCTCCGTGAGATTCACTTCGTCCGGTTCTCCTCACGTGTGCTGATGTTTGGGAAAATATTTCAACACACTAATTCATTAATTCATGTGTTAATTAGACGTATTTGAAAGCACTTGGTGGTGGCAGGTTGTGGTTAATTACAGTGTAACACTTTGAACTGTAAAGAGAGATTTAGAGCATTGAAGCCAGGAGTGATGGAGAACCTGTTGGTGCAGATTATTCTTCAGAGAAAATGTTTTTTTTTTTTCTTTGTGAATTTATCTTGCTGATTGAACATCCAGTGCATTGCATGCAACAGGGTCTCCTCTGACATTAATATTGAAAATACAGCAGTGAGCCATTGTCCCGCCTCACTGAACACTTTATTGGCCAGATTACGAGATCATTTTTACAATGTGCTCTCTGATATGTTGTGTTTAAAACATGTCAGTTGGATTACTTGTCTTAAGAAAAATGGGATTTCTAGCGTGTGGTTTCTTAATAACTTTGAAGTGTTTTGAGTTTCACAATTGGCTCCCAAATGTGAACAAAATATCATGCAAATATACTTTAAATATCATATTGCTGCTTGCATTTTTGCAAAATGTATCTGGCAGATTCCTTGCCTCGCCTTCTGCCTCGATACTTTAATATGAATATTCGTTTCCCCTCCCCCAGCTAATAGCTGAGTGGCTTAATGTTAAGTGCTGCCCATGATTGCAACGTGCTGCTATGATTCCCATAGATGTGGAGGATGAAACTCAGCTGTATGATGAACAGCTCAGCGGATCGGACTACAACAATTTTCTAGTCCACCAATCTTATCTCCTGCTGCTGCAGTGGGTCTGTTGTGCCAGAGCGGGGTAACCTGAAACTACAGACCTGGGAGGGAGGAAAAAGAGAAGGAATCTTAAAAAAGAACTGAAAGGGGGAAAGAAAGAAAGAGAGACTCAGATATCAACAGGAGCCGGAGAGAGAAAGAGGAGGGCGATGTTTATACAGACGGAGACATCAGGGGGAGTGAGAATCAGGGTGGGGCAGCGCTCGCCGTAGACTGTGTGGAGGTGTGCCCATGAAAAGGAGGCGCTCACCTGGCTGCATGCCACACAGCTGTCTGCTGTCACCCTCTGCGGCCTGCCACGCATCTGTTCCACCCAATGGCAGAAAGTAGACAATGTTCCCCGAGTTGTGTTAATGATGTAGAACACTGTGTTGCCAGAAGCAGCTGCTATAGACTCGCTCTGTCTGTAGGTTTGTTTGTGCATGTCTGGGCTTTTTTTTGTGGGTGAGTTTATCTCATTACATGCAAAATATCACAAAAAATATGAGCAAATGTGCATGTATGTGTGGACCTGCTCCCTCCCTCCCTCCCGCCCTGAATGCCTCAGTAGCCTGCAGCTCGTCCCAGATGAACCCCAGTCAGGGGACCGGAGGGGAGGGAAGGCACTGCGCCTGACAATGACTTGTTACCATCTGTACAACATCCATAAACATACTGCACTGCACACATTCACACAATAGATCAAGATACAGCTGCTGCTGAAGAGGGCGTGCTGGAGTGAATGAGTATGTGCGTGTGTGTGCGTGTGCAGAGATGCCCCAGAGACCCACTGCTGGTCACATTATCATACTGTTTAATGCAGCGGGGTGTGTGTGGCGGTGGATCTCTGGGTGGTGTTGGGAGCTGGGGATGTTGTTGTCGGAGTATAGCTGGCTAGACTCTGAGTGTATTATTGCACGCACTACAGTATGGTGCAGAATGTAATCTCCCCTCGGACACGGGCTGGTTAATTGAGCTGTTCCTTCAAAGAGATGGATGGAAACAGGGATTTATGTGAGGAGAGAGGGCAGGGATCTGTAATGAAAAGAGAGAGAGAAAAGGCATGGGAGGATGGTGCAAGCAACGTAAAGAAAAAGATAAAGGAGAAGAAGGTGCACCTCCTTTTGAAAGGCTTTGCATCCTTTAATTCATGTCCACTGCTGAAGAGAGACAGGAGGATCAAGTCGGATATAGAAAGGGGCAAGGTCACAGGGAGGATGGGCTGCAGCAGGAGAGAACCACAGAAATGAAGATTAAAAGGAGGCAAAGATTACGAGAGAAAAACCCTGCAATCAGATATTTGTGCAGTTTCTCTATTAATTTTTATAGGACGATAGTGTCGGAGGCTGGCCTGTTTCCAAATGCCTTTAGTCCTGCAGTTGAAGTGAAGAGCTGGTGTTGTGTAGGAGGAGATCTGCTCTCAATCTGCCAGTTAGGAGCAACTCCCGGGAAGAGCAGTGCTGCGCTGGCCCTTTGCTCCTCAGCCACCTGTTATTGCCTCAGGGCACCTCATCCTGCTCACCAAACACAGAAATATCAACACATAAACACATCTGTGCATGCAACCACTTCTGCAACACACACACAAACAAACGCCCTGTAAACACACGCTGCAGAGATCCTGTTGCAGTGCGCCAAATTAAAGATTCTCTAATGTTGCCTCCCTGGCCTGATTACTTAAGCGTCTGCTGGTGATCAAAGAGCGCGCTCGCCACTTTCTGGGGATTCAGCCATTAAAGTGGTGACGGGGTAAAAGAAGGGTTAAGAGAAAGAACTATCTCTTAGACTGAAGTGTCAACAATAAGTGTTTCATCTCTGGATTCCTTTTTATCCTCCTTTGAGAGGAATAGTTGTAAAGTTACAAACTCACAAACGCAGATTCAAAGGCTTGCGAGTGAACTCCCCGGAGTTATCTTCCAGATAGCTCAAGACGTGCGGCTTTTTGATGCCGTGCACGTGTGTGTGTGTGTGTGTGTGTGTGTGTGCAGGATGCTGTCAATGTGGAAGCCTGTCCCCCTCCCCACCCACCCCTCCTGGTTGCAGCTCGGAGGCTGTTTGATTTAGACTGTGCAGATGGGAGTCAGCCCACTGGGTGTCAAGTGGGGGATCGTGTAGACATGCTGTCAGGGTTTGGTGGAGAATACATTGTGGTGATTTAGGGAGCTAAGGGTCAGATGGATTGACAGGCCAGCCACGGGAAGATGATTATAGAGAATTGACGAGGAGGGACGGAGGCCAGCGAAAGGGGAGAATGAAATTTGCGGAGGTGAAATGAGGCAGGCAGGGAGAAAAACCTAAAGATGGAAAGGATTGATTTAAAAGGCGGCAGGTTGGAGCGGAGACGGTGAGAGGATAAAGGCTGTTAGGGAACATGAGGCGAAGTGGAAGAAGACTGTCACGGCTATTTCTCCGAAACCACCTTGTTCCAGTCATCATTTAGGAGTTCTGTCTGTCCGGAGACAGCTGGAGCGTTTTTCCTTTTACTGCCTCTGTGTCTCGTGCACTTCTTTGGTTTCACTTGTCATATCAGTATTCATGCAGCGGTGGGCTTCACATCGGGGTCTTAATCAAAATAATGACTGAGGCTCCTGTTAGCCTTCCCAGAAAGAGGCTCTCAGACAAAGACTCATAAATCCAACCCTATTACACAATTGGACCTGTGATGGAGACGAGGGCACAAATAGAGGCGTCATGTATGGAAATGAATTTCATTTGGCAGAGTGAATTACCTTATTACAGCCTTCAGAAGTGATGGTATGAGAGAGAAGAACAAATTTTCAAATTCCCCAGGGTGACAAATATGATATTGGCAGTTAGAATTACAAAGCTGGAACCCCGTAGTGGATATTGCTCGAAAACCAGGAGATAAATTAATTACTACCGAACCAATAACGAAATTAGAAACCCCAGATATTGCAGAAAATGTCTCAAAATGAGGGAATTTAAAAAATGCATCTTTTATCACTTTAGTTTATTATTATGGGGGCAAAAAAAGTCTAATTCTGTGGATTTAATTCCTCATTGTTTGAAATAAAAGAAGCAGTCAGGAAAGCCGCAAAGCTGTAAATCTACACATGAGAGTGAATATGAATTATAGGCGACATGCAACTTCATGTCTGACCTTCTCTTTGCCTCCTTGATGCTGCTTTTTTTTGTCACTGACAAAATTATGTCTTTGTCTCAGTGAAAAGGAGAATTCCCCTTTAGCGTCACTGCATCTGGCCCACAGTCAGCTCTGTTAGAAAGGCTTTATTGTCCACATCAGTGACTATAATTGGACTAAATTGACCCTCTGTCCACTGCGTTTCCCGACTGCGTCTATGAAGTGTTCTGTTGATCGTCAAAGATGTTTCTCTGTGCATTTGCGTGCGTGCATGACTCAACGTTAACAGTGGTCAGGATGAGATGACCTCATGAATGAATTATACACATCAGATAGTTGAGATGTTGAGTTAATGTTTCATGTCCACATTGCAGAGATACAGAAAGTAAGT
>CAFUXE010000236.1:52209-67007 GCA_903364295.1 Serranus cabrilla | reverse complement strand
ACTAAATATATAAAGATTTGATCAGAACTTAATTAGACACTAAACAAAAAGGAAACTGAAATAAAACTAAATATATTACCATTATTTTTTGTAGTGATTATGATTAGTATTAGTTGTAGTTAAAGCCGTAGTAGTACAAACATCCTCCAGTTGTTTTGTTTAAACTGATATTTTATAGTTAGCTACAGTTAGCCTACAGTATGCTAACAATCTAATTTCTTTCTTCTTCTTTAGTTTCTAACAACTAAAGCTGGTTAACCTGTTTTAGTTAAACATCTTATATTTTATATTTTATGCACTATATACAAAATTATATATCTTATAGAAGACGAAAACTATTCAAAATCATATTTTTATATTTCAGTTAGCTGAGGAAATAGCTTAGCCTGAGCTAGCGCGAGTGTTAGCCTAATGATAGATTAATGCACTTTTTGGCAGTTTGTTTAGGTTTTTGTATAAATATGTCTGTATGAGACCTCTGGTTCTCCAGTTATATTGATTAAACTGATATTTTATATTTTTTATAGTAGGAAAGCCATTTTTGGTTAGCCTTTTTTAAGTTATGTGTTCAAGTTAGGTAAGGAGATAGCTTAGCCTGAACTAGCTCGAGTGTTAGGCAGTTAGCTTAATCCTACATTAACGTACTTTTTTGGCGGTTTGTTTGGGTTTTTCTATTTGATATATATGTCTGGAGAAAAGCACTTAGGTACCATATGTTGTTTAAGAAACTGCAGACTATACCTTTAAAGTAGCTAAATTAAGCTAGCACCCATTAGACTGCCTTCATGTGCTTTTGTAAATACCAAAACAGTCAGTTTTAGCGCATATGATAGTGGCTAATATGAGTATTTGTTATCAGCAGACAGGTTTATTTGTTGCTTTGTACCAGTCTGGCTTTGATTACATTGCACAGGCTGTTTATAAGGGGACATGACAGCATTGGTTTACTAATTTATTGATTTGTTGCTGAGAGGCCAGCTGCATTTTTAATGAAACTTGGGGGCACGATGGATCTCAGAGCTGTCGGATGTTTCTTGCTTTGCTCTAAGTTACATCACGCTGCTCTACTGATTCTTCTTTTCCTGATTAATGTTGGAATTTATTCTTCACCTGTTCTCAGTTTCCCCTCTTTAATGTTTCCCATCGTCCTTGGCATGACTTTTATCTTGGCCCTGCTTTTTTAAGCTTAGAAAAAGGCGACTGTGAGTGGAATAGCAGTGAGTGTTCTTCTTTATACTTACAGGTGCATAATATCTGATATTACCTGGGCAATATTTGTCATGACTGAATGTTTTGTGTTGAGGCTGCAAGTCACGGTTTCCCCAGACTTTAGGAAGATCTACTGACAGACATTAACATTCTGGCACTGAAGTGTTTTCACCATTAAGTCGCTCCCTGAACGCCTGGACTAGACTGCAACACTGAAGTTTATGCCAGAGCATCTAGTTATTGAAGCACCACAGATGGACCCAAAAACTTTGTGATCATGATGAATTTATGTGGAGCTCACTTTGGGAACCCTTAGAATATATGTTTTCTTTAAAAGATCATCAAAAGTACACCATTTATCATAAAAAGAAACTGTAAAAACTGTCCTTATGGTTGAAATTTGAATTTTCCAATGGCCCTTATAGCAGATCATAAGATACAAAAGATCCCATTAGAAAAAGTAACCAAAACAAAGCTTAAAATTATGATATTTCTGTCAAAATCACTTTATTCTACATGTCTCATTTAAAACATTTCCAAAAATAAACATTTGGAATAACTAGATCCTGTTAGAAACATTAAATTCTGCTCCTCAGAGACACTGTGAAGCCAGGATTGATTCTGCTGAGACCAACGGTCACGTGACAAATATTCACTGAGAATCTGTTTACACAGAGCTGAGAGGAGAGGACAGGAGAGGCTGTAAAAATAGGTTGTAAAACATGAAAAAAGTTCAATATGTACAGCTTCTGCAGACCCATTTCTGTGTATGAAAGTAGCAGAAACTGACTCACCGTCCCAGAAAAGTCTAAAACTGAAGCAAAGGGATTCCATGTGCACGGTTTCACACGCGGACGGGAAGTGCCAAAGAGCCGTTTCTGACAAGTTGTGATGAGAATGTGTTGACATGAAGCCGTGTTTGATTTTTTTTCGAGATAAGAGAGGCAGAGAGATACTCAGAGCCAGTGGGCAAATGTAACTACCGGTAAGTACATTTACTCTTTATTTTACTTTATGCAACTTTATACTTCACTACATTTTGAGGCAAATCTTGCACTTTTTACTCCACAACATTTAGCTGACAGCTTTAGTTACTTTTCAGGTCGAGATTTAACATAAAAAACATCATCAATTTAAAGCAATTAGACTAAAAGTGGGTCCATTCTGCATAACGAGTACTTTAACTTTTGATACTTTAAGTACATTTTGATGCTTTTACTTAATAAGTTTTGAATGCAGGACTTTGTCTTGTCGTTAATATCACAGCTTGTATTACTACTTTTACTTCAGTAAAGGATCTGAATCTTCTTCCACCGCTGTTCAGAACTTGCGTGTATATTTTGGCGAGGGCACCGGGGACATTTCTACCGTAAAACGTTAAGAATATAAAGCAACTACACACAGTTGAAGCAGGATAGTTTTGCAGACATTTCTAACATAAATTGGTGCAGAAAAAAATGACCAGAATCCAAGTGTTTGATGCTCCAAACCTCTTGAAGTAAGACCCCAGGACCTGCTGCTTCATATGATAAAAAACAATAAGTGTGTGTGTGTTTGAGAGTGAATTGAATGTGACTGCTCGACTCCGTCTGAGTGGCGTGGCGCACACTGTGGTTTGATTGTTTATCTGAATCCTTCTAAAGGCCTATTTATTTGGAGTGTTTATATTTAAGTATATTGATTTTGTTTCTCTTCCCGACTCCATACCTACACTTCATTTGAATTAACCATAACTGGAATAGATGGGGCATGAAACACGAGCGTCCACACACACTCGAACAGACACAAGTCGTGCAGGTGATGTAAAGCGACGCCGGCTGTCTGTGTTTGTCTCCTCCGTGATGTTGTGACTGTAGTTTCTCACAGGCCCTTTATCTGCTGTGTCAGCCATGATATATTCATTAGGGTTGGATTACAGAGAGTGGGAGGGGATCAGGTTTTGAGTGGGTTGTAATCCCCATACACTGGCCTAATTTAATCTCACCTACTGTGCCATCCTATTACACACTACACCCACCACATGTGTGCAGGGGCTGGCTGCAGGGGAGCAGACGGGGGGGCAGGCAAGGTTAAAACAGGGTAATGTCAGACAAGAAGGCATGGAGACAAAGAGGGAAGATTTGGAGGAGAGGAGCTACAGAGCAGGGAGATTGATTATGAGCAGCGGGAGAGAGATCCAACTATTGAGGAAGAAATGTCAAGGAGTAAAGAAATGTCAGACAAAAATGGAGTCGGATTGGATTTATAGAAGTGTGCTCTTTGAGTTCGTTTTCATGACAAACTGCCTTCTTTTTCCACTTCTGCATGGGCAGCGTCTTCTGTCATGTCTCTCATGACTTATTATACATATATTATATTAAGTATGTATCTCTAAAATGCCATAAGTTGGTTTTTCCCGTTGGCATTTTAGCCCTTTTTGAGAGTGACAGTAAAGATCCACCTGCTCCTCAGCTGGTGACGAAACATTAACATTATTATCACCTATTGCTTTCCCATTAACACCATCATAATCAGAATTATTGCCTTTGCATGTAGGGTTTCTCCACCTGTTTTGCGTCCTCTGTCACGCCTATTCATCATCATTGGGTTGATTAAAAAACAAACATATTTCATCTTGGAAACTGTCCAGTGTGCCTTCTGCTGAGTGTATTTCGGGACGTCTCTCCACCTCATTATATTTATTTGGCCATGTTGCAAATAATTTGCATGTCAGGGAGACTTTGCACAGTAAAGTTAGGATTTATATAAGCTTTTCTGCTGTTTTCTTAACTTTTTTTGACCTACATCCCTCTCATGCTCCTTCCTTATGTGATGGTAGCCAGAATAAACGAGGCCACGCTAACCTGCTCCGCACATTATCCACCTAAAGTCTGTGAGTCTGTTCTTGTTAGCCGCTTCTGAATGCAGACTTTTAAATCAGGTTGGTGTTGGAGTTGTTGGAGTTTGCTCCCTGAATTGATCAGGGGTAATTGGGCATGGCGCTACAGAGAGCCTCACACAGTGCCCGAGCTGCAATAATGAGGCTCTATATTTAGCTATAAAACTGTCTGTTTACATCAGACATCATGCTCTGGTGCACAGCGGGAAGAACTGAGCAATTGTGTTTTTGTGGCCAAACTTGCCGGGCGCACTCGGTGTAGCAATTTTTGTTAATCATTTGTTGAAATCTGTGCTAAAGAGAGGGGCTGACTGATGCAGCAGGAAGCGATAAGGAGACACAGGGTGAGGCTTCTTGTTAATACGAGGAGGAGATAAAAGGCGCAATCCCCGAGAGGAAACACAGGAGCAACAAGGAGGAAAAATAGATTTATTCCAGGGTGCAGATGTCACATCGGGGGAAGGAGAGATGAAGAGAGGGAGAGCAGAGAACAAACCACATGGTGATAAAGTGAGATACAGGGAGAGAACAGACAGAGGGCCCGGACATTGTTAACGAGCTTAACGAGGTAATTATACACACAAGCAAAGACCTCACCCTGCAGGCCTCACACAGCCGGGCGGGGCAGGAGAGGAGGTGAAAAACTGACAGAAAAGGAAAAGACTTTTGTTATCAGTGAGCTTTTAATAATTTTTGATTAGAACAGTGAAGTGTGATCCCGCTCAAGGCGACGAGCGGGAAGTGTGAGAGCGAGGAGGTGAAAACGGGAGGAAGAAGGAGCAGAGCGAGGGAGGGAGGAGGAGGGAGGGTAAAGGACAGAGATCCTGCAGCGATTAAAATGTCACAGCGTGCAGGGGCATGCACACCTGCCAAGCACACACACACACACACACACACCTGCTCCTTCTCCGGCTGTGACACCTGGCCTATTAAATAAGCAACACAACCCCAAAAACAAACAGGAGAGGCGCCTATCAGGCATGTGTGACTTTATCCTCGACGGTTACCGTAAATCATCCGTCTTTACACGTCCTCACATCTTTTTCCTCCCCCATCGCTGCCTCCGTCTCTGCCGTCCAGACAGTGTGTGTTTTATTTATGACTGTGTAGTGAGCGCTGCTCCGACCGGCCCGTAGTTCAGAGGGGGGACAAACAATCCAACAGTAAACGCTCCTGACAGGACTGTTACTCGCCGTCATACACTCTGCTCAGTGTTCGGGGCCCTCAGCCTGCCTGCCTGCCTGCGGGGCCCGTCCGCCTCCACAAGTGTCAGAAAAGCTGCTTTCAGTTTGAATAAAGCTAAAAAAAAAAGAGTGAGGTGTCATGCAAAAAAAAAGCTGTGTTTGTTTGGGAGTTGCTGACATGCCGTGTGTGTGTCCTACATAGGAAGCAGCACGGTCAGCATGTTTTTAAACCATGCTATCATGGGATGGAGATGATTTAGATATCTGCCACTATAGCCGTTGGATTTAGTGGACCAGCATACTGCCACCGGTCTATTTTCTCCCTGAGAAGGTGTGAATAAATGTAGCTCACATATCTCCACTGTGGGAGTAAACACGGGAGTATCAACAGCTGGCTGCAAGCATCTTTGTTTTGTATGGATGTGGATTGTCAGACCTTGTTGGCCTTACTCTCTATGAAAAGCTCATCAGCTGGTTGTTTAGCCGCAGGGAAAGGTCACCGCAGCTTCCTTTGCATCCCCTTTCTCTCCGTTTCTGTCTGCTTCTCTTCTCGCTCGCTCTCTTCTCTCTCTCGCTGGAATTGGGGCCGAACCCTTTCTGTCATCTCTCATAACTGAAGCAAAACGAGAGGGAAAGGGAGATGAAAGAGTGCGGTGGAGTTGCGGCCACAGCTGGGGCTTCAGTGCACGGGGCAATACCCCAGGAGGAAAAGAAAGGGGGAGGAAGGAAGGAAGGAGAGGCGCAGTGAAACTCTGCAAAACAATATAAATAGAGAGGAAATGAAACAGCTTCCTCACTTTTTATTTTTTTTGCTTATTCACTGTCTGCCTCCTTGAATAGATAAAATGAAGCCAGATATACTTGTCACTCCCTTTAAGCGTCTGACAGCGGATGACGCACACACAGGCGGGAAGGAACAGGTTGTCTGTTTACTCTCTTTCATATTGCGCCTCGCTGAAAATTGCTGCGCGTTCCGGAAAATGTCACGTCCTTGATCTCCTTGCACCACTACACACTGGTGCGTGGAGGGGCTGGAGACGTGGGGAGACGTGGGGAGGGGGATTTGCAGAGACAGGGGTCTGCAGCAGGGACGGGGCTGTGCGCCTCAGATAACACTGCAGCCTTTGATGGAGCCGGGCCTCCTCTGCTGGAGAGCCGCTCCGCCTCAAATAGATCTCCGCCGCGGACTCCATTGGTAATGATTGGATTTAGTTACAGAGCAGAAATGGTTTGCTGATGATAATGATAACAGATGCGATGGGAGTTAGTCGGCCTCTTAGGGTCCAGGGATTGTATCGACGCTGTGCCAGCCTGCAAATTTCCCCTCAGACTGGACGGACTCTCTTAGGCTTGATAAAAGTTGATGGCAGGGGTTGATAGAAAGCTACCTGTAATTGCATTGTGTATGATGTTGGAGGGAGGTTGTAATGAAGATGTAGTGCAGCACAGATGGAGGACACTGTTCCATAAGCTCCTTTCTATAGGCAGGGAGGCAGGGAGGGGTAAGAGAGTTCAGGGAGAGGAGAAAGGGGAGTTTCATGCTGCTATAAGGAGCGAGAGGCAATCAGCGGGGAGCAGAGAATAGAGAACAGAAGTGAAAGAGATAGAGGAGCGCAAATAACAGGCAGACTTTCTGCAAAGACGACAGCCAGGAAAAAAAAAGGGGGAACTCTTTCAAGTGTGGGTAGCATGTAGACATAACAGGGGAGCCGGAGATGGGGAAGGAGCAAGAGATGGAGACACAGGAGAGGGAGATGAAGGTAGAGAGAAAGTACAGATACATGACAGAGAGAGCGAGGGAGGGAGGGAGGGGGAGAGAGGGGGGATGGGGTGAGGAGGATGAACATGGCGGAGGGGGAGGGGAGAGACATATTTTCTGTGTGCGGCTGAGCTGGAGTCAGGAGGTTGTCATGGTGATAGCAGGGTGAGAAAAGGAAAAGGGAGGCAGGGGTATTGACACCTAGACCCCAGACACACACACACACATGAACACACACTACAACAAACAAAATCAGTCATGCATAACAATACTGACCTGTCACATCCTAAATAAACACACACTTTCTCACACACACACACACACACACACAGGTACACACAGGCTGAGGTGGATGAAGCCCAGTATCACCATGCAAACTCTGCTCCCCACGACTCTCTGCTGTCTTTTATCTTCACTCAGCCCCATTTGAATGGCAGGCAAATCCCTTTAAACTGACTTGTCTTGCCAGACAATTACCTAAACCAACCCTCAGTCTGCAGCAGCATGCATGCACGTGTGTGTGTGTGTTTGTGTGTCTTCACATATCTGAGCTTTGCTGTTTTCCTGTGTGTGTTGATGACACAGAGAGATGAAACAAGCTGATGCAGAGACAAGAAGCAGCTCCAGCGGGGCATGCTTTTTCTGAGCCAGCGCACACACGGTTATATAATAATAATTTGTATTTGTATATCGATTTTTTTTTTAAAAACACAAAACTTGTGGGGAAAAGAACTGCAGAGAAAAAAAGCCTTGAAACTGCAGCTTCTGCTGAAAGAAATGAATCACTCCGAGAACTGATTTATATACGTGTATTTATAGAGAAAAAGCAATTCACTAAGACGACTTGAGTCACGTGAACTTTACCCACGTCAGAATTTCTGCAAGTCTGACCGAAAATATCTTGTATTCACAGAGATAACTGTGACAGATTGACTTGTCATCACAGTGTGGCGAGAGACTGCGAGGCATGAAAGAAAAACCGCAGCAAAGTGCAAACACAGCAGCAAGGAAAAAAACAAAACGATTCCCAACTTGAACAACAAAACAAATCGATAAAATTGCTCGCTCAGAATGTAAGCACTTATATAAAATGTGGCTTTAGTTGCATCCTAACAGAAGCCGGTGCTGGGAGGTGGAGCGAGGTTAGATAAATCAATCCACGGTTTGAAATACTGTGATCATTTACTATTTGTCTGTTATTTCCACTTCACGCCGTCTCTCTTTCCTTCTCATCATCTTCTTCTACTTCCACTCTGATTCCACTCGATAAACATTTACTAGCTGTTTAGGGGCGTTACCTCTCCTGCCTCATCCCCAGAAGACCTTGTATTTGATTAGATGAGGAGCACTTAAAGGGAAGTGCTGCTTTTGCAACTTTTAACAAACTTAATGGGATTGCCAAGAAGCTGTTGTTTGACCTGGTTAATGCTCCTGAAGATGCACATCACCTGGTACAGCGGGCTGTTTTTCTAACGCAGCAGTTAGCTTGTGATGCTGTTTGCTTTTCTTGTAAAGAATTTGCATTGTTTTAGTTGCATCTGTGGGAGTTTGTATTGCCCGTGCATGGGCGTAAACACGCTTTATGTTTGTTTTTATGCACAGAATCTCTCTGCAATATTATGTGCAACTTAAAAAACAAAAAAAAGCAGCTACTTTCCCACAGTCGTTGAGCCACCGGGGAACTTCCATGCAAATGTGTTAGCGAAGCACTATGTGTGACCTTGCCCTGCCAGCAGCTCATTTCCCTGAAGTGCTGGAAAAGACAGGATTACATCCAACCTAAGGAGACCTTGACAAATGTTTCTGGCAACGTCTAAATCTCAGCAATGAGCTGTCTGCAGGGAAGCTTAGGGCTAAAAATATGACTTTTATGGAATATTTTCAAAACAACGTTTACCTGTGAACATTTCTTCAAAACAAAGACAATTTTGCACGAGGCAAATTAGTTTTGTTTCTTCAGTAAAGGTGCTTTTTTTACTATGTGTATTTTATAGATTTTGTGCCGTTACAAAGAAGATTAAACATTGCAGCATGTTGTGTTTGTTTAAGGCACAAACATGTTTGTTTTTTCATGCACTGGTCAGAATAATGGAAGGAAAACCTCCAAAACAAACATTTAGGTGTATATTTAGATATTTTAGATTTCTCCTAAATTCACTAAAAGTTAGCGTTATATTTCATGGTACTAGCGTGTAGTACCGTGAAAGTAGCCTAAATCTCGTCGTTGATGCTTTTTATTAGAGTCAACTGCATTTTGTCTGCAAATAGTCATTTCCATTAAGAATGTGTGAAATTTTTAAAAGCCCTTTTCCTGAAAATGACTGAATGAATGTTTCTTCAGTAAAGGTGCTTTTTTAATACATCAATTTTTATTGATTTTTTAACATTACAAAGAACATTTAATGACAAAGTTCCTTTACAGTCTCAGCAGCAACAAAATAAATTTAAAAAAATACACAAAAATTTAATAAAAATACATTAAAGGGATAAATAATAATAATAATAATAATAATAATAAATACAAAAGATAATAACACAAACTTGCAAGTCTTTCAACTAAATCTCCGTCTCTCTCCGTCTCTTTCCCACCTGTTCTTATCTTCCACCATATTTTTCCTCCTGTGACAAAAAAAGACAAAGGGAATCCCAATAGCTCCCCTCGAGGCTTGTAAGAGTGCCTTTATTTTCGCCCAACCTGTTGTGATAGAGGTCGTAGGTCACGTACACACACCCCGCCTCCCCGCTCGGGGCGTGGCGTGCCGGGTGTCCCTGCGGAGGCGCCCACGTGTCCTTGCGTGTCACACGAGTCGCTGGCAGCTGAGTCCTTCAGCGCTATACGGGCCACTTATCACCTGACCCGAGGGACCACTCCCTCCTCCTCCTCCTCCTCCTGCTCTCTGTCTGCGCAGCCACTCCTTAGACAGGACGACCTGCAGCAGCCAACACAAACCTGCCCCCACCATGCAACACACACACACACACACCTGAGGCTCATCATATCACCTCAGCTCTGCTTTGAGTGTCTCCTCTGCTGCTTTTCACTGTATTTATGCAGTGCTGGCTTGAATAACAGTGTGACCTGTATGGAAAAACTCACATATTACAGTGTTGTTATTCATGCATGTGCCTCCCATTTCCCTCTGGTGCTGCTGGATGCAGTTGTAGCTGGTTTGTCATCTCCAACAGTGTTAAGCTGCTGCATCTGGTTTCAGGGCGAACACTGATAGATACCATACTGATGTCAGCTCCTTTTTTACTGGCCTGCCTGGCTCCAGTTTGATCCCCAAAGGCTTTGCTAACACACACTCATAAAATCTCCCTTTCACCCGTCTGATCTCCCTCTAATTTCTCTCTCCGAGGGATGAATAGCTGCTTACATACACGGCCACTGAAGGATCTCCACTGAGCTTCTCTTCCCCCACAAACAGTGGTGTGTGTGTCGTCACAAAGGTATAGAGAGAGAAATAAAAGAAAGTGGCAAGTGAAGGTCAAAATGCACAGCGGAGAAGAGAAAGACAAGCGAGGCTGTTGGCTCTGGAGCAGGAGGAGAAAAGGGGAGAGGCTGACTGCGAGAGATAAGGAGAGAGAGAGAAAGCACAGCGTGTAGGACGGAGCAGGAAGCATAAAAGGATGCAGGGAGGGGAAAGAGGGAAGGTCACTCCTAATAGCTCTTCCATGTAATTTCATAATGTCATAATTGCCTCTATTTACCCGAGCTAACGCCATTACTGCACGGACACTAAAGCATTCTGCTATGGAAGCATGTGCAGCATGTGTTCGTCGTTGCATGTTGCTGCTGCACACAGAGTGCATAACAATGCGCCTGGAGTGCACAGGGGGGGCGCCGCATGCATCGCATCCTATATCTCCTGCATGACACGGAGGGTGTGTCCGTAATTACTGCGCTTTGTGCTGCAGGCGCAGAATCTGACTGATGCTGCTGCTAATGAAGCAAATGATGCCCACAGGCAGCAGTGGAGGGAGCCTGTGTGTGTGTGTGTGTGTGTATAAATGTATGGTTTTGTACATGCAGAATACACATGTTTCTCATTAAGTGAGGAGAAATTAGTTAATTTGTTGTTTTCTGTGTTCGTTTTCCAATGAGAAGACCAGTGAGGCTTTCCATGCTTGTTTAGATTAAAGGTGAATTGAAAGGGAATTAAAAAAAGATTCAATATTGCAGCACATGTTGTGTCCATTAAAGGCAAAGGTTTTTTTTCATGCACTGGTCAATTTTGAGGTTTAAGGCTATTTTTCTCCCATAACATGTCTTCTGTAGTGGAAAGAAAGCGTCCAAAACAAGCATTTTGGGTGTATATTTTGCTGATTTCTCCTAAATTCACTAAAAGTTAGTGCACTATTGCATTATGTAGTTCAGTCTAAAGTTAGAAAGCTCCCTCTCTCCTGCAGAATACTATGTGTTTTACATGTTCTATATTGTTGTTACTGTGAATTAGATTCAGTATTTAGTCGTCAAATTGTCATTTCCATCTAGAAGGTATAAAAACCCTTAAAGTCCGTTTTCTCAAAATTATTTTTTTCTCAGAAATCTCAACTTCACCTACAGTTACACTCACCAAACTTACCAGGTTTAATCCTAACGATATTCTGAACGTTTTCACTGATGGGTTTGTTTGTATATCATTCACACCCTAATTTATGGATCGTTTTGTTCCTAAAAACATGACAAAAATCAACTTTTTTATGGCTTTTGGCAGTATTTTCTGATTTATGAAATGATGAAAGGAGATATCCCTTTTTCCTCCGATAGAAAACTTTGAATCTGATATATGAACTTTGCAATCTGTGCATTTTTTATTTAGTTCACGCCTCATTTGCATAGCTAAACATAAAATTTCAGAAAACTTGTAAGCGCATAAAAACATCGTCTTAATATAAAGAACAAACTGGGGAAGTTTCATGTGGATCTTTAAGTAAAATCCACCTGCAGACATGATTTTATCCATTCTGTTTATTTTCCCTTTTTGCTTATTGATACCATTCACATCCATTTCCTGTGACTAATTGACGGACAGGGAAGCCATAAGTATATTACCTTATCAGCTGAGGACTTAAAGTGAGCAGCAGCGAACATGCTGGAAGCAGAGAGAGAGCTGGAGGCAGCACCCGAGCCGCTCCATTAGCTGACAAGAGAGATTAGCTGACCTGCTGACACCAAGCTGATCTGCACTGATACACACACATGGAAACACACACACACATGCAGGGAATCTGATACTCTATTACATTAGGGGTAACACCCCAGTTTGAGATCGTTACAGAGCTTTTACTGGTCAGTGATCCCTCTTTCCACATCTGTCATTTACTGCTTTTTTTCACTTCTCAGTTAATTTTTCCGACTTTTTGCTGTTGACGTTGTTGTCAGTCGTCCTTTTGATCTCCAGCTGGACGCTCGTTGGCCTTTTTTCTCTTTGTCTATCCTCTCCGCTCACTTTCTCCAGCCCTCACGGATCTTAATGAGTCCACTCCCTTCCCCTTCAATTATTCACCGCTTCTTTTATTCTACCATTCCCATTGTGTCTTAAGGGGAAAAACATCAATGAATAAATCAGGCCAGAGGTAGCTTCTTTTGTAGTGTTCTTGTGTGTGCATGTGTGTGTGTGCGTGTGTGTGTGTGTGTGTTTACTGGTGTACAGAGCAGAGAGAGATTTGTTGGAGGACTTTGGGAATCTTGTACTTCTGTTTTAACTTTCAGTTGGATGATTCTGCGAACGATTTCACCTTATAAATCTTTGAGGAACTTAAAGACTTTCTGCCAAAGTTGAAAATGTTACGTACATCCACATGTCTGTTTAAAGGGACAGTTCACCCCAAAATCACTGTATTTACTATACTATACTTTGCTATTATGCACTAATATTGTACTTCATTAGGTACTCCAGATTTTGTCTGACGTGACAGGAAATCGCCTCAGACGTGGCTCAAAATATAGTGCAAAATGAACATAAACATACAGTGAATGTTGATAGAAACAGAGTAAAATACCTAACATGAATATCATGATACTGTGGGAAAAGTGGCCTAGTGTTTATGTTGATGTATGGATCATTAGTGTTTATTTATTATGTTTATGGCCGTGGGAATAGAGGAGTTTTTATATGAAGAGAGAGAGAAACATCTGCAGTAAAGATGTCTGACTTCTGTCCAGTTTAAAGGAACTGGATGGTTCTCAGCTTATACAAAATACAAGAAAATATCAAATTAATATGTGTTTTTGGTGCTTTGAGCACTATAATCCAAGTGAGAGAAAGCAGGCTCACGCCAAAACAACCAAGACTGATAAATGCAGTTAAGAGGAAAAATAAGTATTTAAATTTTTGGGTGAACTGGCCCTTTAACTCCCTGAAGTTACAGATTCCACGACACATAACGTAAAAATGAAGCGACTCCATTTGTTTGATGAAATATTTAGTGTAGATATACAGAACTACATGTTATCCTCATTTTACCTCTTATATGTTATATTTGCAACCTGTGTTCACCTTTAAAATCCTTCGTTGAGTAACATTCTTTAGTTAGGAAGGTTCAAAATGTTGATCCGATACAGAATCAGAATCGTTTTTTATTGCCAAGGAGGTTTTCACACACAAGGGATTTGCTTTAGTGTATTGGTGCATAAGAACAAACAAAGTACTAAAATATAGATATAGATTAAGCTTAGTACTGCAGGCAAGAAACAGCAGCAGAATAATGATCTAAAAGTAAGAAAAACATCATTTTCAAAACCTGATTTTGTGTTTTTTTGTGGTAAAAATGTTGATCCAGTAAGTCAAAGTGAAAAAAATAGTTATAAGGTCATGTAGGTGAGGCTGTGCTGGAAAAAATGGCACTAACATGTCATGGTAAACATTATTTAAGTGGTTTATACAGGCTGAATGAAAAGGATAAAAAAAAATGGACAAAATAGCCTCAAACTCCAAAGGGTTAAATATGTATACATGGCAGAGATGTAAAGACATCCAGCATCTGTAGTTAAACATTTATGTGTGTGAATGCATATATATATGTGTGTGTGTGTGAGGGCCTGTCAGCAGATGAGTGAGTGAGTGTGTGTGTGTGTGTGTGTGTGTACGTGCATGTGCATACGTAAGTGATACCGCAAAACCCCGTTAGTGTCCATGTGTGTGAATAACTGAATTTGTATGTACAACAGGGGGGGGTGCTGCGTGTGTGTGTGTGTGTGTGTGGGGAGACACTGTTGTCATGGCAACCAGGAGGATAGAGAGCAGGAGAGTGGGCGGCTGCCCTCGCGGCTCCTCCGACAACCTTTATTTTTTGCAGCATTGTGTCGCTCCAGTATTAACCCTTAACCTTTTGACAGGAGGAAGGCGGGGCGGTGGAGGGGTGGAGGGGTGGGGGGGTCTCTGGAAGAGGTGCAGGCATCTGTAAAAATGAGGGGAACTACGATGTGAAAACGTTTGACACTAGTGGGATTTGCTAAGCATCTAACGGCCGAGCTTATGCTAATAACAGTATTGATAAATGTGCTGTCTGTGCACCCTGATTCCAGATAAGCTGCAGCTTTTTTCTGCTGGTAAATTTCCATTTGGCGCTGACCATGCATCACCGGCCCCGCAACCACTGTCAGTTGGCCTTTTAAATAAAGAGTACCGGCATGTGAGAGATATTGGTTTCCCCCCTTTTCCCCATTGAAGTTGCTAATATTGAATTAATCAGCCGCGTTGCTTATTGTCCGAGCCGGAGGAGAGCTACCGCAGCAGTTTATTAAATTGACGAAGAGAAAAAA
>CAFUXE010000236.1:34849-45334 GCA_903364295.1 Serranus cabrilla | reverse complement strand
CAGTGTAAACATGCATGCCGTGAGTGACGCTACTCTACGCTTATCGTGACCAAAATGGCTAAATGAAAAAAAACCCAGATATGATAAGTTTGAGTGCAATGTTATTGATACGGCTAGCGTTAGCGGGCTAGCAGCGTTAGCGGGCTAGCAGCGTTAGCGGGCTAACAGCGTTAGCGGGCTAGCGTTAGCTTACTCAGTGTTAATAAGAATGTTTTTGAAGATGATTGAAGATTTTTTTATTGCTTTTTTATTAATCTCCACCATATTCTATTGTTTACAGAATTGTTTTATTTTAAATTGTTTTATTTATTATTACCATATGTTACTTGTATTTATATTGTTTAAAGATTTACTGTCAGTCAATATTGTATTCAATTTGGCCCTGGAAATAAAAGGTTGGGTTTTTTTTGACAGTTTTTAAGCACCGGTTCAAGAACTGTTTAAGCACCAGAACCTTTTAAAAAGTACAGAGTAGGAACTGGTATCGGATGAAACCCAACCCCACTCCCAGTGCTCCTTTTACCCATTTACCTACGTCATGTAAATGAATCTCGGGCTCTGTCCCTTTCCCTTAAAGTCAAATTAAAGCGTATCAAGCTGTGACCTCTATTCCCCTGCAGCTTCTGGATTTACATTTCTGCCTATAACTATTGAAAAACACAGCATAAAAAGAAGACAGGAGCCGTAAAGTATGTGGGAAAATCAAACATGCTGGTTCGATACAGAACTCGCAGCATGTTGGTTTTTACGAGTGCGTTCTGGAGCGACAGAGAAGGAGAAACCTCTTCTGGTGGTCATTACTTTTTTTCCCCTTTTGGAAATCTCTGCTTCATTTCCCCACAGACTCTTCCTATCTCTCCGTCTCACAGGGAGCACTGTGGCATATATCTCTTTTTACATGAACTCTCCCTCTTACATTATGCTATATCAATTTCCTCTCATCTCAACCCATTTTCTCTGCCCGCTCCCTCTCTCTCTCTCTCTCTCTCTCTGACTTTTTTCCTCGGCCTACATTTCATCTCCCTCTCCTGGGAGTGTTTTTAAGAGATATTGACTGAATATACTTATCGGCAGCTGTTAAACTATGAAGATGAGTTGTATCTGGTTATTCTGTGCTGTTTGCTGAGCCGTTATACACAGAGAGATGTGTGTGTGTTACAGTGGGAAGGTATATGTGTGTGTATGTAGCAGCATAATGAAAGCAGGTCATGTGAAGACTGCAGCACTGTTCTTAATGTGTCTCTATATATTTAACCCTCTGAAACCCAGTGTATAGTATTTCTTTAAAGGTCACCATAGAGAGAAACTGCAAAAACAGGGATTATCGTTAAAGTTTTAACTTTTCTGCGGTCCTTGAACGGATCATAGGTTAGTAAAAAAGTAACCAAAACGGAGCTTAAATTGTGATATTTTTGACCATTTAACTTTATTTACATGTCTCATTTAATAAGTTACCAAAACTCAAGTGTTTGTAATAACCAGATCCTGTTAAAAACATTAAATTCTGCTCCTCAGCAGAATTTGTGAAGCCATGATTGATTCTGATGAGACCAACGGTCACGTGACAAATATTCACTGAAAATGTGTTTACACAGAGCTGAGAGGAGAGGACAGGAGAGACTGCAGACAGCTTTATACTTCTACCTCACTAAATTTTAGATGCATTTACCTGCCAGCTTTGGTTACTTTTCAGGTCGAGATTTAACAAGAAAAATATGATCAATATTTAATTACAGGTGTCATAAAAGTCATTTTTGCACACTTCCAGCCATGATTGTGCTGATTCAGGACTTGAAATACAAGCCCACAGTGAGTAAAAAGAGTAAAAAACACCCTGAAAAAGCTTGTTGAGGCTCAGAGGGTTAATATATATAGATATATATATGGTGCTGGTTTATAACTGGTGTGATGACAGCACTAACTCTGTTTTGTCTCTTGCAGTCAAGAGGCCTCCGATGATCATCACACAGCCGGAGTCTGTCACCGTCTTCAGTGTGGAAGATCTCGTCATGAGCTGTGAAGCCACCGGCAACCCTCCACCCGTGTTAGTCAGCACACACACACACACACACACAGAGGATGCTATATTAGTCGAGGAGCAGCCCAGCCATTGGTTATCTGTGAGCACGGTGACCTTCCCTCTCCTTGTTCGGCTGACATCTACATATTAGTATTACATGAGAGCACAGCTTCTCCCAGTCAGACTTCTCATTTCAACAAGGGATAAATGTCATTAAGCCCTCGAGCAATCTTTTCAGAGTGTCTTAGCTGCTCTGAAGTGGAAAACCGCTCCAATTGCCGAGGAAAAGATGAATATCGCAATTACACAGCACAAGCTTATGAGTCCCACTGGGGCATCCCGCGTAAATTTTGCATTTTTCACTCATTTGTACCCTGAAATTCACTGACATGTAAGGACGTCTCGTATGTGTGTTAGAAACGGCTTCTTCAAAGGCATGGGAATGATTTTTATGACTTTGATATGTGGGTGAACACGCTCCCATCACTGTTTTGTCCTCACTAAAGTTTCCAGTGGACTAAGGATGGAGAGAAGTTCGACCCGGGCAGTGACCCGGAGCTGAAGGTTTCCGAGCGCTCCGGCTCCTTCGCCTTCTTCACTCTCAGTTATACGATGGACAGCCTGAAGCAGTACCAGGGCAAATACGTCTGCTACGCCTCCAACGACCTGGGGACCGCCGTCTCCAACGAGGCCGTGCTCAGGACTGACGGTAGGAACGCTCTGATGGCTGATTACTCTCTGTCACTTTGGTGCATTTCTCAGATCCTCAGTATCAGTTTTCACTTTCATAAGAAAGAAGTAAGTGGGAGAGTGATCACAAAAGATTGTTTACTGTTTTTACTGTCATGTGCACACAGATCATAACAACATTTATTTTAATTATTTAAAAAGGTACAGATAATATACAGTAAATATCTGTATTTAAAAAATATAGGTTTTTGTGGGGTTTTTTTTACTTTGATTTCATGAACTGTAAATTACATTTAATATTTTTTACATATATAAACATATATTTGAAAATTGATTAAAAAAGGTACAGATAATATATCGTAAATATCTGTATTTTTTTTTTTAAATATAGGTTTTTAATAATAATTTCATAATAATAATTTTGGTGTTTTAATAGTAAATTCAACTGTAAATTACATGTAATATTTTTTTAGTTATTGCTTATTTTTTTGTATTTTTACATAGATTACTATATAAAAATATATAGACATTAACATTATTTATTTGTACTTAAACAAATATATATCTGTAGAATGACTTAAGTTTTTACTTTTTAACTTTAATATAAGAGTGATTGGCAATTTTTCCTGTCAGACTTGTAAACCGAAACGAGCCAGTCATTAAACTTTGATGCTTCATTTGAATATTTCAGCTCAGATCCTGCTCAGCAAGTTATTTGCTGATTTGTTATTTGTTGCCTTGAGAGGCGAATCGCAGACTAATCGAACCCCCCTCTGATACGTTTTCAACCAAATTGCATCACATTAGAAGTCTTTTATGGATGTCAGTTTTAGTGTTTGGGCTCCTGTAAACGCCCTGAGGGTTCAGATTAGGAGCGAGCCGTGTTGTTGTTGGTTTTTATCAGCACTAACAGAACGATTTAAAGAGCTGTGAGCGGATATAAACCTTCTCCTCGCCCTGCTTTATGGAGAGCTCGTTTGTTAGCAGGTGGAGGCTCAGAGTACCACCACCCTGAACATAATTACATGCAGTGACATGTTAATCAGCATGTGCATGCATGCACACACACACACACACACACACACACATACAGGCCCCTTGGCGAAAGTAAAGAGCACCTCTGTGTATCCATCCACCTGTGTGACGGGCTCTCCCCTGGGCGACCTCCTTCCCTCACAGTTTCCCTGACAACGGTTTCCCCAGAAACGCTCTTGAGTTGATGTCATGTGAAGCGCTCTTCAGTCGCTCCTGCGGGGTTATCAACAATGGGCCGAGGGGAGGAGGAGGAGGGGGGAACACGTATGACTCATAAATCATATCGTTCTACTTCTGCAAGGCCGAATGCAACCTGAAGCTCCTTACACGCAGATTCTTAAAGATCTCTGCACTCAAAATGTGGTTCTCTCAGGTTTATGTCCCCTAAAATATCTCGACTTTACTATGCTATCTGTGCAAAGTTTTTGCAAAGCTAAATGTGAAATCTAAATGTCTAAAATTAAAAAAGGAAACAAGAAAACCCCTGAAACCTCCAGCACATGAGGCTATAAAAATCCAAATAGTTCAACATGTATAGCATGTGGAGACCTAATTTATTTTTCTAATATTCATGACACTTATGGGCACTTGGAAAAGTGTTGTATGTATAAATTACATTTTATTCCAATTTTTAGAAAATAATTTATCAGAGAAATTCAACTTTGTATGAAATACAAGGCCACAGTGAGTAAAATGTAAAAAGAGCAAAAAAAAATGCCCTTGTTGGGGTTCAGAGGGTTAAACTAACTGCTGCTGTGAGTCGCCTCAGGAAATCTTTACACAGGTGATCCTGCACACGTCTGTAAACACACACGTGTGTATCCACGCAGACTAACAGGTGTGTGTTTTTCTTCCCTTCAGCTCCTCCGGTGCAGCAGAAAGAAAAGAAGGTGCATGTGAAGTCTGAAGAGGGAAGCAGTATCGTGCTGAAGTGTAACCCCCCGCAGAGCTCCATGGAGCCCATCATCCACTGGATGGACTGGAGTGAGTGCTTCACCTTTCCATCTCTCCTCCATTACATCCTTCCTGTTTCCTCAATAAAAACTCTACTTAGACGAGCTATCTTTCCTTTAGTTGTCCACTCACATCATAGTGAGACAGCTGATTATTTATTTATCTTTTTATTTCCCGCTTTTCATGCATTTATCCGTCCCTGGCAGGGCTGGGTATCGGTACTCAAAAAGATTAAAGATTCAGTGGCGGTACGGTCCAGTACCCGGAAGCTGAGAGAGCGGCTGCTGCTATAAAGCCTCATTCAGAACCAGTCACGGCCGCAATCTGGGTCAGAAAGTAGATCCGCGAGCAATATGAAAACTACTTTGTCTGTTTAAAATTCCTTTTCACTCATTCCGGATTGTTTTTGAGAGTAAGCAGTTTTGTTTCCCGTTATTTTGTTCAACTTTAACGATACAGAACAGCTCGGAAAAGAAACCGCTAATGAGCTAACGGCCGGAGATTTCACTCCGCGGTACGTGAGTGCGCATGCGCGTCTACTACTGAAACACAGCGGTTGCTATGGGGATCGCTGCGTTTTCCACAACTGGGCCGCAGACGTAAGGAAACGCCGCCTGCGCCGCCGGGACAGGACGGACAATAAATTACACCAACGAAATTCCACTTTCAACATGATTTAAATATCTTGCTATTTTAAAAAGATGAAGTGACAGAGATGATGGTTTTGGTAAAAGTACCGGCAAGAATTTAAAAAACTACTGTGTGCTAATTTTAGCTAGCGTTAATTAGCAAGTTAGCACCCGACTCAGGCACATCTGTCAGTGCTGTGTTCAGTGGTTGTTAATTTCACAGCCCAAATAATTCTTCGTTGTACAAGTTTGTACAGTTATTAAATGAATATTTGAGCACTTTCAAAATGTAATTGAAAAAAAGTATTGAATGAAGTACTCAATTGGTATCGGTTTTATGTTAAGGGTACTTGTATCAGTACTGGTATCTAAATGTGTTAAATGATGCCCAGCCCTCATCCCTGGATTTAAAGTCCTCTGTACCTTTTGTAGGCTGAGCAGTTTATTCTTGCTCCTCTTCTCTGACGTCTCTTTATCATAATTTTTCTCTCATCCTATTGTGTCTCTTTGCCTCCCTCTCACTGTTTTATCCTCTGGTTAAGCTCCCTTGTTCCTCATTTTGCCTTTATCTGTCACCAACTTCTCTCTCCTTCTCTCTCTCTCTCTCTCTCTGCAGGGCTACATCACATCCAGCTCAGTGAGCGGGTGGTGGTGGGGAAGGATGGCAACCTGTACTTTGCCCATTTGACGAGTGATGACAGCAGGGAGGACTACACCTGCAACGTGCAGTACCTGGCAACACGCACTATCCTGGCAAAGGAACCCATCACTCTGAAAGTGAACCCCTGTGAGTTTCACTCCGGATCGGCTGACTGGATCACAGTAGGCCGGACTGACAAAACATTTTTATTTATTCAGATTTTAAAGCAATTTTTAAAGAAATAATTTGTAAAATAACTTGGTAATAACATGGATGTAAACTATTATTGGACTGCAAGTGTTTGGCAACTTTTGCTGCTTGAACAGCGCTGACCGTGTTAAATATAATTTTTTATCATTAGGGTAAACTGAACCTTTGAGATCAAGTTACACTTCCCTTTATTCATGTATTTTGTTTTGTAACATTTTTTTAAATGGCCTGTAAAGTAAAACATCATGTTGCTTGTTTTCTCTGTGTAAGAGAAACACTTTACAGTAAAATACAGTAAAAGTCTGCATATTTAATTGACCCTCTGAACCACTGAAGCCTCATAGTTAAACCAAAGTCATCTGACCCCCATGTGGTGGCATGTAGTGCTGACCAAAGCAGTATCCAGCGGCTGGTGGCAGAGCCGGCGGGGGGGCGTGGCGGTAATGAGATGCAGCTCACACTGAGATGTGGCTGCCAGCATCTGTGGCCTGACTAGAGGTCAGAAAGACGAGCACATGTTAACACGAGGCCTCTGAGTGTGTGTAGAGTAACTATGTCTGTGTGTGTGTGTCTGCTGTGTCAGCAGCACGGCAATTTAAAAAATCACCCATCCATATGTATGAATCTTTCTCTCCGTCTTTGTGTTTCCATCTCAGCCAACTCCGTCCTGCGCAACCGGAGGCCCCACATGATGAGACCGACTGGAGGCCACAGCACTTACCACGCCCTCCGGGGCCAGACGGTGGAGCTGGAGTGCATCGTCCAAGGCCTGTGAGTGTGTTTCTGCCCCCATCAATCAGAAAACTACAACCGAACCTTTCAATCAATCCAAACTGCCTCTCCTCCATCTTCCTCTCTTCTCTCCCCCTCTTCAGTCCGACTCCCCAAGTTTCCTGGGTGAGGAAAGATGGCGAGATGCCTGAAGCTCGCATCGTCAAAGACATGTTCGACCGCCGCCTTCGCTTCGGTAACATCTCAGAGAGCGACGGGGGCGAGTACCAGTGCATCGCTGAGAACTCCCAGGGGAAGGCCATACACACTTACACTGTGACTGTGGAGGGTATGTCACTCTCACACATACACACACACACACATGCTCCTGTGCAGCAAACAGATAGATTTCTGTGCAATGTTGCATGTAAGATAAGGATGATATGAGCATGCACTGTGATGCCTGCACCTTGTATTTATTATATTAAACCAGGTTTATAACCTGCTTTAATTAGCAGCTGATGCAAATTAATTCTCTGTCCACATTATGTGCTGAATTAATTCTTCACCTTTGTTCTTAGATAGTATTTGAGAGATTTTACAAAGTTAGGGATAATCTGAATTTTATTCCATATGATTCAACTTTTGCACAACTTTGAGTACCTTTAAAAGAAGAATTATATACATTTTCAAAGATCTACTTTGCAGGATTCTCCTAAAAATCAATATATAGACTCATACAAAAGTAATCCCTTATGTTAATTACTTGTGAACTACTAGAGGTGTGTGGCAGTGTTTGCATTATTATTATTATAAATCCCTTTATGTGAGCATCATTTCACTCTTTTTTTTATCGATACTTTTATGTCATTTGATTTATAAACATGTGTAATCATTTTAGATTGATCTTTATTTTTGTTAAATCTCAACCTGAAAAGTAACTAAAGCTGGCAGCTAAATGCAGTGAAGTAAAAAGTACAAGATTAATAAAGTTACATAATGTGGAAATACTCAAGTAAAGTACAACTAATTGTACTTAGGCTTGTAAGAATGTTATATTTTGCTTGTCACGTGTGTGATTAATATATTCTGGCCCTGTTAGCGGCTCCTTACTGGATCAAGGAGCCTCCCAGTCAGCTGTACGCCCCAGGAGAGACGGTCAGACTCGACTGCCAGGCGGACGGTATCCCCTCCCCGACCATCAGCTGGACCATCAACGGGGTCCCCCTCGCAGGTCGGTGCACACACACACCTCAACACACAACCGCGGGCCCTGTACATGTGCTGACTGCTTGTTTCTTTTTCTTTCTTTATTACAGAAGTCGACGAGGACTCCAGACGCTCTCTGACAGCCAGCGGATCTGTAATCCTGAAGGATGTGAACTTCAGAGACACTGCCATCTACCAGTGCCAGGCCTCCAACAAGCACGGGACGATCCTCACCAACACCAACGTTTACGTCATCGGTGAATGTTTATTTTCTCTCTTTCCCCCAAAACCGCTAAGGGCGTTTTTTGTTCTTTTTTACAGTATATATATAAAATCTTTAAGTCCTGCAGCTCTATGGAGTCAGCACAATCATGGCGAGAAGTGGGAACAGCTCAAAATTGTAGAATCACACAGTTATAATGACAGAAATCATATCATGAATTGGAATTCTTATTTTATTTTAATTGGAATAAAATGTAATTTACACCTCAAACACTTTTCCAAGTGCCCACAAGTGTCATGAATATGACACACGCTATACATATTGAACTATTGCATGTTTGCTGTCCTCTCCTCTTAGCTCTGTGTAAACCGATTTTCAGTGAATATTTGTCACGTGACCGTTGGTCTCAGCAGAATCAATCGTGGCTTCACAGTGTCTCTGAGGAGCAGAATTTAATGTTTTTAACAGGATCTAGTTATTACAAACAGTTTATTTTTCAACCATTTTGAATTAAATAAAGTTATTTTGACAGAAATATCACAATTAATAAATGTTCAGAGAAAGTTAAAGTTTCGATCATAATGCCTGCTTTTACAGTTTCTTTCTATGATAAACTGTGTTTTTTTTTTGGTCATCATTTAATGAAAACATATGTTTCAATCCTGCTGGTGGGAGTGTGGGGTTCAGAGTTGTGTGTGTGTGTGTGTGTGTGTAGGTCTGTCTAATCTCTCTTTGTGTGTGTTGTTTCAGAGCTGCCTCCTCAGATCCTCACTGAGGACGGGAACACGTACACATTCACAGAGGGCCAGAACGCCACACTGGAGTGTGAGACCTTTGGCTCGCCTAAACCTAATGTCATATGGTGAGGCATCTCTGTTTTATTGCTTTGTTCTTATTCTGGCAGTTTTTCTTTTAACAAATTCCACAGAAGTGATGTTATTGCGTAGGTAGCTGTTCATATGCATAAATTAACAGTAAAACACTGTTACATCTGGGCTGTCACTGCGAATTTTGCCGCTAAAAAGATTGATTTCTTTCTCTGCTTACTAAGTTTCTAATGTGTGTTTCTGGGTGTTTTTTTTCCAGGGAGAGCTCCAGCACTTCCTCCCTTCTGGCGGATTCCAGAGTGAACCAGCTCACCAACGGCGTGCTGGAGATCTTTAACGTTTCCCGCGATGATCAGGGCTTCTACAGCTGCTCTGTGCAGAACTCTAACCTGTCTGTCAGCGCAGAGCTGGAAGTGCTCAGTAAGTGGACACACACACATGCACACTGTGCACACACCTTGGCAGCTGATGTTAGATGCACCTCATGCAGCTTGTCCTGAGCTTCGTGTGTCTGCTCTTCTGCAGACAGGACGATGATCCGCTCGCCTCCACAGGACGTGAAGGTGCAGCGCGGAGAGACGACGATCTTCACCTGTGAGCCCGTCGTCGACAGCAAACTGGGCGCTCCGCTCATCCAGTGGAGGAAGAACGATCAGAAGATCTTTGAGTCCCACAGTGATGAAAAGTAAGACTAAACTCTGCATGCGAAAGAACTGAGAATAATGAAGAAAATTATATATTGTCCCCATGTAACAAGATTTATCTGCTACATAAATGGTTTAAAAACAGGGCAGGGAGATGAGTATTATAACAGTTATGACCATGTTTCCTCAGATACACGTTTGATGGATCAGACCTGAAAATAACCAACGTGGAGGAAGAAGATGTGGGCGTTTACACCTGCCAGGTCATCACCAAGCTGGACATGGCTGAAGCCAGCAGCACTCTCACTTTGTGGGGTAAGATCCCTGATCAGATACTGTAGATGATGTTCTGTCATTTTAAATATGTTTAAAACTTGAACTCTGTAAAAGAAAACAAAGAATGAACATGTCAAACACTATTAAATAACAGTAAAAGTTATTGATAACTTCTTTAAAAAATATGGATAATATACAATTAATATATATTTTAATAGTGTAATTAAAATACACTATATATCTGTAAAAAAAAAAACAGTGAATTAAATTTTTTCCTGTAAAAAAACAACAATAGAAAGTTGCCTTAATTTTACATTCACCAATATGTCTTTTACATAGAATTAATTAATAAATTAATATTTAAGACCATTAAGCAATTGAATAATACTGTAAAAAAAAAAAACTATAATGTCACAT
>CAFUXE010000236.1:18766-30766 GCA_903364295.1 Serranus cabrilla | reverse complement strand
GAAACTAACCTACAGCTTTCTCTTTCGTCATTTAACCCCGGCTGATTTTGTGGCTCCAGGTTTATTTGACCAGAACCGGCTCCAGGGGCCACCACCGGGGCCGCAGGTCCAGGGAGCCAGAGACCACCGTGGTGGTGGAGACCGGGGCCGGCGAGGAGAAGAAGGTGATCAGCGGCCTCAGACCGTACTCCCACTACACCGTGGGCGTCACGGTGTTCAACAGCAAGGGAGAGGGACCCCGCTCGGAGACGATGTCCTTCAAGACTGACGAGGGAGGTGAGAAAATGAGGAATACCAGCGGGAGCACGAGGGAAAGGGGCGATGGATCAAGTGTGGGAAGAGGTTTAATTACAGATAGGGAGAAACAAAGAGAGATGGAGGCTGGAGGAAATGACACTGATATCCAGAGATAAAGTGGGCGGAGGGCAGTGAAGAGAAGCAGGGTGAAGCTGATATCATTCAGCATGAAAATCTGCAACAACAGTGTAATAATTGTTGTGTTTCTGCTAGTTCCTGGTCCTCCCATGTCCCTGAGGCTGGAGAGCCCGTCAGAGACGGAGATGACGCTGCACTGGATGCCGCCTGTCCAACCCAACGGAGTCCTCATCGGATATCTGCTGCAGTACCAACAGAGTGAGCATCATGAAGCATTCAGGGACATGAATTCTTCTGTTACCAGTCGAAACATCAGTAACAGGACTGACACCAATAAGTGAATCAATAACACTAGAAAAATGTCAAACAGCCTCTTAATGATGCTCATCAGTCAGTCAGGGTGTCTCTCTAACGACGTGCTGAAGATCAGCTGTGATTGAGCGTTTCTTCTGCTCTGCTGTGGTCAGTCGTGGAGACTGATGACAGTCCCATGCAGGTGGAGTCAATAGACGACCCCGCGGTGACACACCTCACGCTGGGGAGCCTGGACCGCCAAAGCCACTACCGCTTCTTCCTGAGGGGGCACACGGCCGCAGGGGACGGGGAGCCCATCATGAGGGAGGGGGCCACCACCCTGGATGGAGGTATTCACCCTGTTTTTCTGACATAAACAGCACCAGGTTGTTCCAGGTTGATCCAGATCTAGTGTTTGATTCCTCTGTCTGAATATGTTGCAGCGCCGCCTGCCAACATCAACTGGACAAGTGGAGAAAACTCAGTGAACTTCAGCTGGGTGGCCAAGAAGAGACACAGGAACGTCAACTTCCAGATCCACTACCTCAGGAAAAACGGTACGTTATCTCAACTACTCACTGCAAAAAGAAAACCTCATTATATTCAAGCTTTTACAACCATTAGTCAGGGCTCCAGACTAACTAAGTTACTGTCCCAAAACCTTTGAATTGAGTGAAAACTGTCCCAAAATCTAAATATTGTTCCTTTACTTTGTTATCATCTATACTGGTTTGTTGCATAATATGACAGTTTAATCCACCAAGCTTGTATTTGCTCTGGCAGATCCCTCTGGTTCACATGTGGGGGTATTGATCTAACAGTTCCCATCAACAAATTTCTGTGCATGTTTTGAAGATTTGCATGAGAAATGCTTGATGGAAACACCAAAATTTCATGAAAGATTCGAAAGTGGTTTTCGTCTTTTTCGAAAAGTAGTTAATCTGCCAAACAGAAGAAGTCACACTTACAAAAAATCTTTAAAAATATAAACAGTCAAAACAAAATGTACAAACATGTAATTATTGAATTGAGAGAAGAAGCTGTGCAAACTAATGCACGATTAAACTGCAAGATTTAACAGCATGAGAAGGTGTGTTTGTCATTTACTAAGCGACAGTCACACAAACATGCATTCAAACATCCGTCTCATCCCGGAAAAGATTTACTTCTGTCCCAAAACGGGACGCCGTTGTTCTATCTTGGGAATAGTTTAGATAGAAAAGGAAATGAAGGAACGTGTCATGTCTCTGCAGACGGCAGTAAATGGAAGAAAACGGAGAAGGTGAACTCCTCTCAGTCTTTCTACCAGCTCCAGGGCCTGACTCCTGGTTCTAATTATCGTCTGCGCTTCATCTACAACAACACCACCTTCTGGGAGACCGACATCGCCACGAAAGGAACAGGTACTCTGAGCGCCGTGCCTTCATTCATACTCTCTGTTTCTTTCATCTCCTCTGCTCTCTCCTCTGGGCTTCCCACATCTAAATATAAAAACCTGATCCTGCAGAGAGTCGTGCAGCTCGCTCTCCCGCCTGTGAAGTGCTTTCAAACACTCGTGTGAGAAGAGAGCTTGGTTAGCCATATGAAATGATCCATTACTTGTGTTTGTTTGGCGTATTGTGCTGTGTTCTTTGGTTCCCACGTGCAGCGCAGTGTCGCTCTGTCAGAATGCATAATGTTCTTTTGCTCCAGATTCTTTTATGTTGTTGCTCCTACCTTTCCACTCTTCTCCGACTCTCATCCTAATAAGAAAAACTCTCTTCTTTCCCCTCTGAAGCGGTGACGGAGGTGCAGCCGAGCTTTGCATCTCAGGGCTGGTTCATCGGGGTCGTGAGCGCCATCGTGCTGCTGCTGCTGATCCTGCTCATCCTCTGCTTCATCAAGAGGAGTAAAGGGGGGAAGTACTCAGGCAAGTGCAGCCCACCATGATGAATGTGCTATATTCGCTGTGTGTGTGTGTGTTAGAACAATACATTAGACAGCCGCTGCGTCACACTCTGCACGACCTCTGTGGGTGACACCGGACAGTCTGGAGTCTGGAGCCGTAAAGCTGTCTGAGAATAAAAATGACACCGCCTCGCAGTTACAGGAATGCACCACGATAAACAATATGCTTCTTACGGGAAAAAAAGACGAGAAATAAAACGGCACCATGTTTAGGATTCTGTGTGTGATCCTTACAGTGGCTACAGCTCCAAATAATTGATGAGGGGCGCGGCCACATAGTCAGAAATATGACGTTTTATGTCTTTTCTGAAGCACTTTTCTTTGACCTTGATGAAACACGTCATGAGGTCAAGGAAAGATGTGGAGGAGAATTCAAAAAGAGAGAATTTATCTGCACCTCCAAGAGTTATTACCTCCTCCAAGGAGGTAATGTCTGTCTGTCTGTCTGTCTGTTAGTTAGCAACATAACTCGAGAATCTATGGATGGATTTGGATGAAATTTTCAGGAACAAGTGAACAGGAGGAGGGGGGTAAAAGTACTAACACCACACAGTTAAATTACTCCACTACAACTAAAAGTCCTGCATTTAAATCTTACTTTAGTAAAAGAACGTTGCATTATTGTCACTTAATTATTGTATATATTGGGGTTGATGTTTAGGGACTTCCTAATTGTTTTTAAGTGTTTGCAATTCAAAACCCAATAAAAACATTTGAATAATAATACACAATAATGGACAAAATGGCCTTAAACTCCAAAGGGTGACATCAGTATAATTACAATACCTAACTATACTTTAATGAATGTATTGTTTTTCCAAACTGCAGCAGAGTAAGATGGGACTTTTCTAAATGGTTTGTACAGAGAGAATGAAAAGGCTTTTATAAAATGGACAAAACAGCCCAAAACTCAGAAGGATTACCTTCCGGGTCAGTTCGGCGCCGAGCTCTCTGCTGCTTTCACTCCAAACACACAGTGAAACAGACCTCTAAGCCGGCACTTCCTCTCTCTGCCCCGACACACCGACTGTGAAATAATAATCACAAACCACCAGAGTCACTGCAACCTGCAGGCTGCTGTCTGATCGGCCTTTCATCCCTTTCCACACGAGGGAGAAACTGTTCCAGCTTCCTGTTGAAGAAGTCTGTGAGGACTAATTGAATTATAAATCCAAGCTGGCCCACCGGCACTTCACCTCTGAACAGTTAATTATTTAAATTGTTTGGGATTTTAACAGTAATATTCAGTCTGTTGCACTGAAAATCACACGAGAAATGAAGTCAAACATCAAACTTAAATGAAGCCGTTCTGTCCAGATCCTTTACCTCCGCAGACACAGACGTCTTTCTTCCACTCGATGTTATCTTGGCGTGTGACAGAACGTCATTATCGATGTCTGGGGCGGTGGCTCGGAGACAAACACGGCTGAGATCTCAGCGATAACAACATCCAATAATCTCTGTTGTTCACAGTGAAAGATAAAGAGGACGGTCCGATGGACTCGGAGGCGCGGCCGATGAAGGACGAGACTTTCGGAGAGTACAGGTTTGTTTTGCATGTGACATTATGTTTCACAGGATCATTTAAATTCTACTTCCTGCCCTGATTCCCTCAGCACTGTTTGCGTTTCCTAACCCTTTGTGTTCCTTTCATTGTCCCTCTTCTCCCTAATGCCTGCCCCTGCTTCAGATCTCTAGAAAGGTATGCTGTGCTGTGCTGTGCTGTTCTGTCCCAAACCCACTGATTTATTACACCCTGCCTGACGTACCTACTGACTTCCCTGTAACATTTGGTTTAATCGTAGAGTAATGTATCATGCAGATATGGGCTACAAGAACGTTTTCCTCATCAAATAGTATTGATTGAGTAATCATGTTGTCTGTGAAACATAAGTAGGAAGTTACTTTATTGGTTGTCTGTCTAACAGTCCAAAATTGTCACATTTTAGAACCTAGAAGTATCAAATTTTGATCATTTTTGCCTCTGAATCTCTGTTTCAGGGCTTTTTTTTGTGCTCTTTTAACATTTTGCTCAATGTGGTCACAAGTGCAGTGCACATACTTACATTTTTATTTTAATTATAAAAACATAAATCATAAAAAAGGAAATAAATGCAAGTTGAATTTCACTAATAAGTTATTTTTTTTAAAAGATTGGAATAATACAAAAACTAGAACATGGGGAGTTTTGTTTTTAAAGAGGATTTAAATAAAAATACAATAACAGATATGTAGACATGCTGTTATACTCATACATATATACTACCATTAAAAAGCTTGGACACACCTTCTCATTCATCCTTATTTTTTATTAAAATCCAAACTATGAAAGAACACATTATGAATGATGTAATAAAATGTGTTAAACAAACCAGAATAATGTTTTATATTCTAGTTTCTTCCTTTTGTTTTGATGACAGATTTGCACTCGTCTGTTATTCTCTCAGTCAGATTCATGAGCTGCTCACCTGGAGTGTTTTTATTAACAGGTGCACCTCGTTAAGAGTTAATTAGTGGAATTTCTTAACTTCTTAATGTGTTTGAGATCAATGCAAAAGATCGAAGGCTACTCTGAAGAATCTAAAATATAAAACATATTCTGGTTTCTTTAACACTTTGTTGTTTTCTACATAATTCTGCATGAGTTACATCATAGTTGTTTTTTTTAATATGGAGAGAATATAATCAAAATTAAAAAAACTACAAATAAGAAGGTGTGTCCTTGACTTGCAGACATATAGAAAAGGATTTAAACAAAAGAAGAGTGTTTGTGTACACTTTCCATTTCACTTGAAGCTTCTGTGAGAAAGTGATTCTTCCCGTGTTTCTGTCTCTCACCTCCTCTGTGCTCTCTCACGCCGCAGTGACCTGGAGGAGAAGCGCACGGCCAGCCTGCCGTCCCTCGGCGAGGAGAGCAAACTGTGCAGCGAGGACAACCTGGACTTCAACGGCAGCAGCGCCGTCACCACCGAGCTCAACATGGACGAGTCTCTGGTCAGCCAGTTCAGCCGGCCCAGCGAGGGCCTGCCGGACAACTCCCCGCTCAACCCCACCGCCGTCTCCCCGGCAACCAACGGCATGCCCAACTCAGTCACCATCCTCGATTAACCCTCGCACGTCCACCGGGGGCCATCAGACCAAAACATGTCAACACATACGTGCCCATACGCTCCTGTTCCCTCCTGACCTGCTGATCTGTAGTTTACCGACCGATACACAATCAATATATTGACTTTCAGATGGCCGCCATCTGATGGACTGGACTGTTTTGACCAAAGGAGAGTCCAAAGTAGTGGACGACAAGTTTGACTGACCTGAAGATGTCTTTTGACCCTCCCTAACTAACCCTGTGTAGTTTACAGCATATCTTAATGACTAACATCCATCCCTCTTCCTTTCTTCTCTTTCTTTCTCTCTGCAGACAAAGATAAAGACCGAATGTTGTACAGGTAGAAATATCAGAGGGCCTATAGAGATGCAGAGTAGTTCGCCGTGAGAGGAGGAGGAGGGGAAACAGAAAAGTCTTAGATATTTATCATGCCTTATATAATTTAACACATTTGTGCGTCTAATGCCATTCGATGTCTCAGATTGTACTTGCCGGTGACATTTTTTTAATTATTTGTTTACAAATGTGTGTGAATACCAAACATCCCTCTTTTGTCATTTTTTTTATTTATAGCATCACTTTTTTTATATTGTTTTCTACACTATTTATATAAAAACTCATTTCTCTTTATCCACACATCGAGATGTTTTCATTGAAACTAAGTGAAGCCAAGTTTCTTACTATAAATAACATTGGATGCATTAAGGGGAACTTGCTGTGAACATGCTGAGTAGCATCTGGTGTATATAGCTGCATCTACATCTATCTATTTAGCCATAATACAGTATTATAGATATGTACATGCTCCTTATAAGTTTCCTGTGCCTGCTGGGTCTGCATAGAGCACCAGATTGATGTCATTACTCTCTCGCCTTCCCACCAGAAGTGTAATGTCATTATTGGAAATGATATTGTAATTTTTTCGTGTCGAGACCTATGTGTAGCTTTCTGTATCTGTCCTCGTCTCTTTCTACACTGTATTAAAAACATTGTCGTCTCTAATTAACAATCTTTTCATACCTGTCCATCTCATACTTCGCAAAAACTGTTTGAGGAGCAGTATTTATGTATATTTACAGATCAGAGAGCGGGCAAACGCTCTCATGTTTTATTTTCAGACCCTCATCAATGCAAAGTTGATATTGCAGACAGGCGTTATGATTGCCAGTGGATGTATAATAAAGGCAAGCAGTTGGTATTTACATCAAACACAGAGAATGTATTCTTTCCAGAGCTGGGCAGACATTGTATTTACATGCTACTGATTAAAACTAAATCTGAGCTACAAGGTACCGGAGTGGTTATGAGAAGAATTGTTTTTTTTTCTCCACAGAATGTAAATACAACCCTTGAAGATTGTTTTGATGAACCCGACCATGTTTGATATAAAAAAAAAAAAAATGTGAAAAATGTGCAGGTTTGAAACCCACTTAACTTAGTTTTAAAGTGTTGTCATTTTTCTTCTTTGTACTATTGCTAGAAAATTCCCACTTTTGAAGAAACCGCAGTGAAATTTGGCTGAAAAAAAACAAAATTAAAACAGAAAAAAAATTTGTTCTGTAGATGTTTGCAAACATTTCAAAATAAGAAAAAAAAAAGTACATTAGTGTCATTTAGTGCTAGTCGTAGTCCCATTACAAAGAAAGCTAAGATTGCATTCATGCCCACAACCATCTTGCAATGCATTGCAGCGCAGTGAATATCTGTGGCGTTTCTGTCTGATGCAGTTATGAGAGGCAGGGAGCCGGTTTGTGCAAACCACAGGGAGTGTTTATATGCAACGTAGCTGCCTCAGTGCTCCCTGTTCAAATAAAAGCTCCACACTGGCCAAACACCACCTGGCAGTCCCGGAGCTAACGAGTCTGGGATGGTGGCACTGACGGAGGTGTGTGTCAGCTCCCTGTTGTTGGTTACACAGACACACTCAGGAAAAAATAAAGCTTTTAAAGAAATCTATTTTCATACAGGAGCGATGGATGACACAAAATATGCCAATATTCTAACTTGACTATCTGCTGCTAAACATCTGTGTTTGTCGGTGTTCGGGGCAAATGTTAGCTTTGAATGAGGAATGAGTGTACACACACAGATACTCACTCGACTGCCACTCACTCTTTGCTTTTCATGTGTCGAGGGGAAAGCCGAGGACGCTGGTCTTTGCTTTTTCGCTGTTGTTTCCCCCCCTTTTTTTTAATATTTAAAAGACGAAAAACCTCTTAAAAAATGGTTTGTTCGGGAAAAAAAGCAGATTTTAAACAACAATGCCTGAGCGGGTGTAGGGAGTGTGTGTGTGCCTCTGTGTTGGGAGGTGTTGGGGGGCACAAACTGGTGGTTTCTCTCTGTATCATGGGTGCACGGCAGGAGTTGGGTGGCCAGTTTAACTGTAACTGCATTATGATTCTACCACTGTAACTGGATTTATGACTGAAAATAAAATACGTGGAACAATCTGTACCAAAAAAACAAGAGGGTTCCCTTTTTTGTTGTCAGAATCTGCAGATAAAATCAATGCATGTGTGTCGTTTTAAAAGTGTTTAATAGACAATGAATAGATTTTATTAGCACATTGTCAGCGGGAGCCGGTGTTGAACTGATGAAAGTAGTCCCTGCTGGGTTTGTTGGTGTACAGCTTCTTGTTCAGGTACTCCTGACTGGGACACACACACATTGAGTAATGGTAAGTTAAACCTACATCACAGTACTTCATCACAAACACCCAAAATACATTTGCTGACTCTCCGTGTGTGTGTGTGTGTGTGTGTGCAGGGCTCACTGTGCCTGCTGCTCTCTGGCCAGCTGCATGTTGTATCGGTCCGTCTGACTCCTCTTCTCTCTCCTCAGCTCCTCGGCTCTCCGCTCCTCCTCCTCCGCCTCTCTGGACAGCTTCAGGAGCTGGAGCTCCCAGGCTGCATCCTGGATCTTCTCGGCGTCACGCTGTCTCTGCAGATGGCGAGGAAATAAAGGTCTGAGTGGAGCTGTTATGTCGGGTGCTGGGTTTAAAGGTGTAGTCTGTATGTCCCTGTCTGTCAGCACACATCTCCCTGTTTCTGATCACTTTAATGACAGTTAACATGCACTTACCATCTGTTATTTCCTGTTGGGGTCCTCAGGTAAAAACAGTGTTTTTATCCTTTTCATTCTGCCTGTATATACCACTTAAAATCTTTACCATACCATTGATTTATTTCAGCACAACCTCACCTACATGACCTGATAACAATTTTTTCACTTTGACTGACTGGATCAACACTTTGAACACAATCATGGTCAATAAATAATGGGAACACAGGTTGTTGTTGTTGAAGAGAACATCTAGTTCTATAATTTATACTAAAACTATTTGACCTTATCTCTGGTTTTACTTAAACTGGCATGGGCTTTTCAAGCCAGTAATTTAGAGGGAAGTTGATCTAAAAAGCTACTGAAGTTACTTATTACTATAGTCGTTTTATTCCAAATCCGATTTTACATTTATTTGGGTTCAAGATCCAGTCAGTCAAAGTGAAAAAATAATTATCAGGTAATATAGGTGAGGTTGTGCTGAAATAAAAAAGGAAAATAGCCTAAAACTCAAGACTTACATCAGTATAATTAAAATGCTTAACTATACTTTTAGTTGTCGTTTTCTTGAACTGAAGTGCTTGGCGCTGAGTGTGTGTATTAAAGGTGCAGTGTGTCTCACAGTGACCCCGGTACCTGTCTCTTGAGCAGCTGTTCCTCTCTCTCCCTGTGGATGTCGCTCAGCTGCTCCGGGCTCATTCCCTTCCACCTGTCAGTCAGAACCCGGGGCGGCCGCCCTCCTCCCACCTCCCTCTCCGCTGCCTCCGCGCACTCCGTCATCATGTCGGATGTCAAAGTGTGCCACACCTCCGCGTGTTCCTCCCTCTCCTCTCTCCGCTGCTGCTCCTTCCGGCCCTCTGCCCGCTCTGCAGCCTGTTGGGGGAGCGGGACACGGTGAGGCCTCTAACACTGACCCGGGAACAGCTGATCGATCGTCCCCGTGGCGGTTAGAATAGCAGGAGCTTCACGAAACCCAACCTCTAATGTGTGGTTACTGCTAACAGAGAGCCAGCCAGATGGTGAATGTCCTCCTGAGAGATCCACTCAGTCACTTGTATTTGCCTGTGCAGCGTGCATGTGAGTGGTTATTAGAGAACCCACATAATTGTCATGAAGAATACCGTGACCTGAAGGATTTATAATGATGCCTCCCCATGGAGGATTCAGCCGAGTGCGTTCAGGCAAATGAGGGGAGAGCTAAACGAAAGCTTTTAAAGACAGGCCGGGCCCACGCATACATCACAGCAGTTTAACCATGCATGTTGCTTGGTACCAGCTAATACGTGATGGTCGCCTTCCTGCAGCAAGTGTGTGTACGCATCACTTAACATTTTCAATTAGCTATTTTAATTTCAAAAACCCACTTGAGAACACCACGTCAGGGCGAAAACCCCAGTGAATTTGTGCTCTGAGCATCCACATCAGCGGGCGGTGTGTGTGTGCATCTGTTTGTCCATCTGTGTGTGTGTGTGTACCAGAGCTTGATTGTAGTTGTCGAGTGCGATGCGGGCGGCTTTCTTACACTCCTCCTCCAGTGCGTCCTGCTGCACCCCTCTGAGGTCCTGATGCACCAGCTCTCTGCTCACGAGTCTCTCTGTGACACACAAGTTGGAAATCACCTACTGTGTGTTTTTCCACACCTGCGTTATCCATTACCCAGCATGCAAAGCTCTTTAATAACATGCTCACACACGCTCGGAGAAGAGCATCCATCAATGACACCTGGCAGTAAGGGCTGTGCGTAGGAGTGTGTGATTGTTTGTGCAGGGAAGCTTGAAGCATGTGTGTGATTTACAGAGGCTGTAGCATGTTAGCTCATCTTTGATTACAGTGTGTGTGTGTGTGTGTGTCTTTTCACCTCTCTGCTGGTCTCCAGCACGCCTTCTCTCATTGTCTTCCTTCTGTGCTCGCAGATCTCTGTCCGTCTGTTTCATTCGCTCTCTCCTCCTCTGCTCCTCTCCCATATCCTCCCCCTGTGCATGAAACAAGGAGGTGATGATGAGGCTGGATTCCTCATCATCACCTCCTGGATTTCTCTCATGCACACTGAGCACCTACCTGAAAGATTTTCATACTGGCAGGCCCGAGCTCCCCCTCTGGTATGGGGATCCTGAATGCCCCCTTCAGGCCACACTTGAGATCAGCATCGCTTGAGTCCTCCACACGCTGATGAGTGGCCCAGTACTGGGTCAGGTCACCGTGCAGAGCTGCTCGCTTCTCTCTCTCATCAACGTCCTGCTGCAGCAGCACTTCATCGTGAAACACTCTCAGCTTATCTGCAATGCAACAAAATATGATCAGTGCTCATTAGGGTGATTTCTGCCCCCCTCCCTGGATCTCATCCTGGTTTACCGAAAGCTTTTTCTCGCTGAATCTCCACGTGTTGCTGCTGTTTTTTCTCCTCCACCTGCTGGTTGAGAGCATCCAGGTCGAGGCCCATCACACGGAGCCGGGTGTTGTAGATCCGGGACTTGCGTGCTGCTTCTGCAGACCGTCTCCTCTCCACAGCCCTTTCTGTGGACTGATCCACAGGCAGATCCACTTTGTACATGTTCTTGGTCGTTAAAGAGCCTGAAGAGAGGAGACACAGCAGAGTGAAGCTGTTTATTAGGGCTGCTGGAAAGGAATGATTGTGTTAAATAAATTGTTCTTCAGCCAGATTTGAAGTTTTTCAGTTCACCTGTATTTTCTTTAGATTTATTTTACACAAGAACAACAAATTAAACAGAAAACATAGAGCAAACTGGTAACATATAAAGACATGTTTAAGTTGTCTGTACTGAACTTAAGTAGAATTTTGAGGTATTTGCACTTTACTTGAGTATTTCTATTTTGTGTTACTTTTTACTTTTACTCCACTACATTTTGAGGCAAATATTGTACCTTTTATTTACTCTTTTTACATCACATTTAGCTGACAGTTTTAGTTACTTTTCATGTCGAGATTTAACATAAAAACATGATATTACAGTATATTAAGTAGTTAAAATGAGCCCTATCTTTACAAATTTAAAACTCTGCTTGCTTACATAAATTAATAAATGCTAATAACCTAATAATATATTGGAATATATTTAACAATGGGAGAATTCTGCATAACGAGTACTTTTGGTAATTTAATTTTGATGCTGATACTTTTGAATGCAGGACTTTTACTTGTAGTGGAGTAATTTCACAGTGTGGTGTTAGTACTTTAACTTAACTATAAGTAAGGG
>CAFUXE010000235.1:36251-56472 GCA_903364295.1 Serranus cabrilla | reverse complement strand
AGACTTGAATGAGATGTCAGCGTACTCAGCAGAGAGTCCCTGTTTATTGACTGATTGATTACCCCGCCCCCTTACCATTGCCACGCCCCTTTCATAACTTGTGACATCTTTGTCATAGGTTGCTTGGGGACGCGGCCGTGGATCGAGAGGCCTGGTGTGGCCGGCTCCCCCGACCGCTCCACTCTGCTCGGGCCCGTTCATTGCTGCTTGCAGCTTTAATTTATTTAATGTTTTTGTCAGGTGTTGTTTGTTGAGGCTGAGGAGTTAGCATGGTTAGCAGGAAAAGCATGGCAAATAGGTCATACTCTTTTCAAATTACAGCTAAACATTCACTGAAATGTGTTTCTGAAAACATTAAAAGCAAGAAATAGGCAACATATAACAGGACAAGATGAATCCGTCAGGGCTAATAAATCATGAGCTTTCCAGTATAACATTCTAAAGTAATGTCAGATAACTTCCAAACACACAATATATGTGTACTTTGTGTTTGTAATGCATGGAGAAGTTAGAAAACCTGGAAGAATGCTTTTAGTCCTACTTAAAACATGGCAGTGTGGCTCTTCAAACTCTTGTGGCCAAAATTAGTATTACAACAACAAACCACAAAATGACCCTAACATACACCTGGGAATGAAAGCTTTTTTCTTACTTTTTTCACAGATGAAAATAAATTAAAGATTTAAATCAAATGTAGAACGTGGATGCCCAGAATGTTTTTCTCAGAGCTTTCTTACCGTTTACCTGAAAAGTTTTACTGAAAAAGAACAGCTGTTCAGCTGATTCGTTTTCACTAATTCACTGTTGTGCATTAAGGCCTGTTTACTTTTTGTGAGCATGTAGAAATTTGTTTTTATAGGAAAGCAAATGTGTGTGATTGCTGCAAATTGCTGCACATAATAATCAAATACTGCACATGGACCACTTCACCCCTGCTGCTAACGCTGCTATAACAGTATTGCTTTTATATTTTTGATATGCAACTCAAAACTTATATCAGGTGATATTAAAATGCACTAGGCACAATCTATTAAACCCCTGGATTGACTTTACCTAAAATAATATTTGCTCACAACCACACACTGACATGCTCACATACACACACACAGCGGATACACATGCTGCAGCTAACAGGCAGCTCATAATTCAATAGCCTAGTGTTTGTCATGGCTGCCTGCTTAGTTTAGACATACAGAGACCTGATCCCCCTGGGACGTAACAGTAAAGTTACACACAGGCACGCACATGCTCGCACACAGTTCTATCAGCAGAGGTGGCATGGTTTGCATGCAACTCGAGACAGATGATTTTAAATGATCCTCATAAATACCTCAGTGCTCGTCCCTGCGCACACACACCCACAGCCTGACAAGGTGAAACTTATTGAAAGTGAGGGAAAATGAGGAAAAAAAGACATCCATTCCAAGTTAAATTTTGTGTGTGCGTGCGTGCATGCTTGTGTGTGCGTGCGTGTGTGTGTGTGTGTAACTCCTCCAGGAGTCCCACTTTAAATCAGGCCTTACTAAAACAGCCTTATTTCAGCCACATTTAACCACTGCTGGACTCCCAGGTTATCACAATAACAATAAATCCCATTCACTCTATGGCTCTACAGACTGCTGTGTGTGTGGGCGTGTGTATGTGTGTGTGTGTGTGTAAGTGATATAGTGTCTCTGGCTTTGCAAACTCATTAGGAGTTTCCCAATACTGTCCACTGGAGGGAGGAGACTAGGTTTGCCACAGTAACAAGTAATTTGAGCTGGAACCAGTTAAGTCGCACATCAAGACACTGTGAACCCCTCCAGCTGTGCATGTGCGTCTTTAGTATTGATTATCTACTATCAGATGTCCACTGGGCCTCATCAAAACGACAACCGGCCATGATCTGAACCTGTGCTATAGGCACACCTGCTGTAGAGCTGAATGACTTGGAAAAAAAAAGAGACTGCATTATTGTATATATATATATTAAGTTTGAAGCAAGCAGAGTCATAAAGGTATCTTATTACATAATGAGAATAAGAAAAACTCCTGCAGTTACAAATTGTTATGGGCCACTCATGGTTGTTTCTTTTCATGGGATAAGTCAGTTAATTTTAGAATAAAGTTACTGGCTTACTGTAATAACAATGTGTAAAAGAAAAACAAAAGAAAAACCTTGTTACAAACAGTTAATTAACCAATTAATAGATTTATTTAAATAGTGAAGACCGTTAAGTTTTGTATGTATGAATGTCATCCATGCTCATGTGCTGTTGCAGCAATTTTTGGGTTGATGCCATTTGTTGTTTGTTGTTGTGTTTTCTAATTGATGAAAATGGTCAAACATCCCATACTACATTAAGATGCCAAGGCCCTGAAAAACACCGCAGCAAAATGAATGCTGTGAATGCCCTCGGCCTCCTTTCTTAGTGATAATGAGACTGTGGTTATCCTGAAGGTCACGGCTGGTCATTTTATATAGTGAGGTCAATGTAATGGAGCTGGGTCCATTACCAGTGGTAAAGGTATGTTTGTGATATTGAGACACATACAGAGATTGTTTCAAATGTTTATTAGTGGAGTTGTTGGTGCAGACCTGAAAAAAAGGACTGACTAACATATTAGTCTGGAATGTTTTATTGTTTGAAGATTGGAATATACTTACCTTGGTGTGTTTTGCCCTCTTTTAGGTGTTCCGGCCAAAAGAGTCCCCGGGGAGCCGGAGCACCTAAAGAAGGTTCCGGGTGCGTCCATGCTGTATGAGCGGGAGGGATGTCCTGGGTTTTAACTTGATTAAATTTAGTATAATCTTAAACCAATAGTTTCACTGCTAGATTAAGAAAGATGTATTTTGTTAGATAAGTTTGTGTAAGTGTATTCACTGTTTTTATGGTTAAAATAATTGGAAATGTTATGTCACCTGCAGCCTGTACTTACCTGTGTTTGTGTGTTGGTATAGCCCAATGAGTACCATCTGTTATAAAAGCAGCCCACTCATTCTGCTAGAGAGAGATGCTACGGGGAGATGCTACGGAGAGTTGCTGCGTGACGTGCTGCTAGACATGTTTTTAACTTGTTTGTTTTTTTTTGTTGTTCATTTGTAAATAAATTTCACCTGGGTCTGCACATTGAAGAAGCCTCAGCTCTACTTTGTCCTCCAGAACGCAGTCTAGGCTATCCGTGACATGACGAATGTCACAGTCAAGTTTCAAAAACATCATGGCAAATGAATAAAATTGGGCCCATTGAATCAACAAGAAGCTCAGATTTCCAGCCATACCCAAATTTGTGCAATTTTCAAGACCAGTTAGGGGACCTCAGTCAGCAGAAATATTCAGATATACCATTTTCAGAATGTGCAAAAAATTCCCATTTGTACTGCATGAGAGAAACTGCATGTTTTTTTCTAAACTGCATGGGATTCACATTTAGTGGGCATGTCTGTAAAGGAGAGACTCATCAGCCGCCTTCCTGACAGTTTATCACAACATCATATACTAATGGAGTCCATAATTCCTGTAGTTTTAAATGGTACCATCTTCAATGTAGTGTGAGTAATGAACACACTACAGCCTCTGAAAGAAAAAAAATGATGTCAGGTCCATGATCGGGCCTCAGAATGCTCAGGGTTTTAACTTGACTACATTTATCTGAGAGCTTTAGGTACTATTTACTTTGTAGACTAATATTTTTATGTACTAAACAAGATAAGTAATCATGTTTTAGTGTTTATTATATAGTTTGTACATAAAATGTGTTTAAAGTAACACTTTAACACAGTAAAATGATAATTACGCAACATATAATAAGAAGCCACTCACAGGGTCTCCCCTCTGCATAATGAGTACTCTTACTTTTGAAACTTTGAGCCAATTATGCTGAAAATGCCTATATAATATTTTCAATGGAGGACTAATGTAAATAAAGTCTTTTTACAGTGTGGTATTGCTTCTTTTATATGTCTAAAGGATCTGAATATTTCTTAATTTAGGTGTCACCCAAATTATTGGAAAAATCATCACTCTGGTGCTGAAAGCAAAGTGCAAAAAAACAATAATTCACTAAAAAAAATAAATTGCATTCAGAGTTTGTCACCAAAACAAATGCTGTGTTTCCACAAAGCCTGATCAAAATGTTGAGTGAATTTCTTGTTTGTTTGTGTCAGATCATTGCATTTTTCAATCCATGCATTTCCACTCCCTGCCTTTGCTGGCATTCATCACATTTTTTTGCCACCACCAAGGGTCCAACTCTCTTTGTAATTATGAAAACATGTCTTTTACCCATTCAGCCCCTGGCACACCAATGTCTCCAAAGTCCTGGTAGAGCGCAGGAGTCATTTTTCCTATCTTAACCATCTGTGAAGTTAGTTTAGAAGCATGTAGTTCCAGTGAGCAGCATGAAGCTCCAGAAACACTTAAACAAAGACATCATCCACTCTTGGCTGCAGATTCAGGGCACAGGAAGAAGCCGGTCTAGACTCTCCTCTGCTGTCAGTGTGTCATGGCTGTGAGTGCCCTGCTTTTAAAAGAAATAATAGGACCTGAGTTGATTGAGCATGATTGATGACCCTGACATATTCAACAGTTATGTACTCTGAATGATTTACTCCCTTTCAAACTGCACTGCTGCTGTGCCAAAAACTCTTGTCCTTCCTGACCCAAAGTCTATTGGACATTGTCCACTGTCCGGGAGCCTGTTGTGCACCATCAATTTTGATCAATTGTTGTTTGTCTTCTGTCCGGTTTTAAAGATGGCGGAGCATGTCAGACTAGACTTAGGGGTGGCTTAATTTGTAAAGCGGTCGCCCACTGATTGGATCCCTGACCAGTGTACATGTCAAAGTATCTTTGGGCAAGATATTGAACCCCAAACTGCTCCTGATGCTACATTCATTGGTGTTTGATTGTATTCCTGATGGTGGCAGGTGGCACCGTGTAGGGTAGCCTCGGCCACCAGTATGAATGTGTGTGTGAAAGGGTGAATGAAGTGAATGAATGATGTAGTGTAAAAGCACTTTGAGTGGTCGCAATGACTAGAAAAGCGCTATATAAGTTCAGTCCATTTACCATTTGCCCCCTGCTGGCCCTTAGAAAGAATGCAGGTTTAAGGGACTTCCGCATTAGCTTTACTTGTCAGGCCTGAGGGTTGCTGCTTGAGCTAAACCTATGTGTAGCTGTATGTGTGTGTGTTGATGGGTTCACGTTTGTGTTTCCATTTATATGTACAAGTGTTCATGTGTTGGCCCATGTGATTTTGTATATGTCATTGCATGCATGAGAGTGTGTGCATGCATGAGTGTGTGTGTGTTGGGTTAGTGCAACCCCCCCAAATCTATTTTCAGAATCAGTGTTCATTGTTCCGTCTGGAGCCAATTAGATAACCTGTATGCAGCACAGACACAATGTTTTGATACAGAGAATCTCTGTCCTTTTGGTGTCAATGATGAGAGTCCTGAAGAATGTGCACTCACACACACACTCACACTCACACACAAAGGCACAGGATTATAAATTCCAAATAACTCTGTCGCTAAATCATACTATCATTCTGTCACGCATCAACCCTCTTTGTCCTGTTCCACCCATCCATCCACCCACCCACATATAAAAGTGCTGTTGGCGCAGGAACTGATGATGTTATTTGACAGAGTTCTGATCTGTGTCTGCCACACGCAAGCATCTGTGGTCCAAATCAAGTAATGCATCAAACATGTGTCCACAGCAGAGAAGAAGGCACCTCACACCAACACGCACACATACACGTACCACAGTCCTGAGCATAGATGATATCAATCACTTCATTGGCATTGTTACACTCTAACATATTCTCCCACAATAAAACTGTATGTGCGGCTGACCACAGATTCTGTTGGCCAGAGACTCAGAGGAATGTGACAGTATCCCAGGGAAATACATTCAGGCCTGAAACACACAGCCAGGGACCAGCACAAGCTAACCCTCCTATTGTGTTGTGGGTCAGTTTGATCCCTTTTCTGCCTCTGAGTTTTCTGAGACACTTTTTAATCTCTTTTTCCTCTCCGAAATCCTTCGTCTTTCCCTAATTTAGGGTCATGACCTTAGGTGTATAATGTCAACACACTGATGTGTGAAATGCTTGAAGTGTCTCTGTCTTCAACGATAATGTTGTGGGTAAATTTTGGCCTGTCAGGATAAGAATGACATTTCAATGACACAGGCTAAAATCACAAATGAAAATGTTCTATGTGGGGCGGTTGTTCATATGTTCTTGGCTGTTTCTTCTGTACTCATTCAACCCACTTTAGTCTACCAATAACACCTTTCTCTGCTAAGATTTGCATGGACATTCTAAATGTACCAGCAGTAGTGTAATTTTAGTTCACTTCAATTGACAGTTCAGCTGATCAGCTTGTTTGGAAAGTTTAAAATCATACTAGAACCTTCTGGACCTTTAGTCAGTCAACCTAGTGTGGAGCAAGAGTGAACTGATCTTAATTTGGATTTTGTTTGTCTTTATAGTGTGACTGTATTTTTGAATGCACATTGTTTTCTTGTGTGTCTAGTGACATTTGGAGGCAGCCAATTCCTTTTTGAAGCTTTAAAAAAAATTATAGAAGCTTTATATTACATTTGTATGGTGCCACTGCTGTGTTTTGTAGGTTTTGGAAAGTAGTTAAATCAGATTTTCAAAAGCAGGAATGTAAGAAGCAGTAAATTACTGAAGTAGTGGAGACAGAAGTGGTAAATTCATGTTTGAAATATTCTGATACACATACTTAATGCCACACCTGCATAGGTCACTGCCCCACTTGGTTCGACCCCAGTCAAAAAAAAAGTGTAGGCATGACAAAGCTTGATGGAAACACCAAATTTCAAACATTTGAAAATGCTCATCAAAGTTTTTACGCTTGCTTGAGGTGTTTTTTGTCTTTTTGGAAAAATAGTTAATGGGAGATGGAAACATTTTCTTCAAAGTTCTGACCTAGCGTACATTTAACTCCTGACTGATCAGCTGTTCTGCTCTGCTGGTCAAGACGAGCTGACATGTAAAAACAATCCGTTTTCTTTTGTGGGTACATGCCAAAGTTGTCCAAATAGCATCCTCTCTTTTGACGTTGTTCTCTCTCTCTACTGCTTCTAGTGTTTACTGACAGATTAGCCTACACCAATACATCACATTGCCATCTTCTGATGAAAGTTTGTTTAAGCAGCTACGATTATTCGCTCCGATCCATTTCCTAATTTCACTTCAAATTTCGAAACATGGCTACCGGCTGCCTTCTATACTGCTTTTGTCTTTACACATCTATGGCCCCATTTGTTGTGTTAATTGTTTTCCATTTACAGAGCCAGAGCTGTCTATGAACACCATGATATTTTAAAAGTTCATATGCAATTGGACAGGTAGATGCGTAGAAGAGATAGTTGCTGAATTTGAAAAAAAGTGTATTGGATTAAAATTGCAGACAGTATATTTAAATGCTTTAAGTACCCAAACACCATAATCATTATCATCAGTTAAACAAATCATGTTAGATCAGTAGAGACAAACATGTTGTCTTGTTGCATATTATCTGATGTTGAACACTGCTGTGATTACACAATCAGGGACCAACACACTCAAAAACACACATATTTACACACATACATGTATAATCATGCACACACAGATACAAGCATTCACTTGAGAAAAAATTGCAAGTGCTTGTTCACGTCTGAGGTGTTTATGCTGGCATGATTGGTGCCCGCAGAGCCGCAGGCCCTTACTGCTGTTTCTCCACCCAATAAAACACAAATCTGTTGACATGGATCAGGACTTAAGTGCCCCAACGGAATGTATACCGACATACTATATACAGTATATATACATGGAGACCACAGTAGTTTCTGTTGTAAAAGTACTTCTACATTGGAACAGAATATAGTTTAGTAGAAACCGTTAGATAAGTAATGTATGCACAAGTTCTCAGTGTTTGGACAAAACGCTAATAATAGTTCATAAGTCTTTCTCTTAAGCATTACTTAATTCAACAAATAGTTCCGCAAAACTAGCCACAAAACAGTGTTTGCAGCATAAAACATACTTTTACAGAAGGTGAGAACAGTTGTGGTTGCAATTATTTAATTATCTTTGTTTAGTATCTCATTAACTATCTCTTTATCTTAAGTTAATAAAGTTATCTTAAGAAAGGTGGTTTCTTGAGGACCCGTTATCTGAGGTAATGTTATCATATTAGTTTCAAAATAAATACATTTCTGTGATCTGTGGTGATGTTATTAACTTTTACTTTGAGAGGTTGCAAATTAGTTAAATTACTTTTCTCATTTTTGCTGTGTCAGTATTTTTCATATTATTTACCGTTTGTGTTTTTGATTATTTCCATAATCACTTCAGTGTCTTACAGAACCAAATGCAGCTAGTCACTCAGTATAGCACCAACATTAGCCTGATTTTCCTAGTTTAGCTAACGTTAGGTCGCTCGGTCTCAGCATTAGCTGGATAGTGGTGAAAGCTCACGGAGGAGAAATAAATACTGATTAAAGGTAAAGAGAGGCCAAGCTAAACTCCATAGAGCTAAACACACACTCCCGTGTTACAGTGCTTACCTTTGTTTTAGCAGCCAGCTTGGCTAGCTGACTGGCTAACCTCAGTATTTTAAGACACTAGCCTTATAAGGTGTTTTTGATCATTTTCATAGTCTAAAACTTGTTAGAATAAAATGATGACGTTACTGTATACTGGACAGGAAGTAAAGGGACATGCAGTTCATAAAACGGACATATGTCACTCTACATTGTAGTGGTGGTCAATAGTGACGTGTCACATCAAGTGCGCAGATGGAAACAGGGTTGAATTTTGAAATGTATTATCATGCTGTACATTATCATGGGGTGTGTTTATGGTTGTTTAGTGTTCAGCAGCAGTCGTTACATTGATTCTCTCAAATTTTCTGCTGAACAAACAGCAGCAGTGGCCTTTCACCGAGAACAGGGTTTGTGTCCCTTGTGAAAACAAAAGTTCTTTTAACATTTCTTCTGTGTGGAGTGCAGCTTAGGTTTAATTGGTGACTCTAAATTGCCCGTAGGTGTGAGTGAGCGTGTGAATGGTTGTCTGTCTGTATGTGTCAGCCCTGTGATAGACTGGCGTCCTGTCCAGGGTGTATCCCACCTCTCGCCAAATGCAGCTGGGATCGGCCCCAGCCCCCCTTGACCCGGATTAATCCGGATAAGCGGTTACAGAAGATGAATGAATAAATTAATTAAAGAACTTCTGAGACTTCCGTGGTGTGTGAATTGTGTTTTTTTAACGGAACTTATGTTGCTTACGTAACTTGTGTTGTTTACATGGCTAACAGTTTGTGAATTACGTTTTTTTTACGTAACTTTGCATTTTGCACACAGTTCCGTGCAGCAAGCGACAACTTTAGTGCTAAAACAAATGTGGCCATTTCACGTACGTCTGAGAGATCAGGTTTTAAGAACAGTTTTATATCTTTTTATTTCATCATAGACATTTTTTATTCAATATGTTTATTTGATTTGTGAAGGGTTATACAATCAAAGGACTTTCACCTCGGAGACCGCTGTTCATGTGACACCAAAGGTAAATGTTATATAAGAAACACCTATTTTAACCCAAACAATTACTTTTTCCTAAACCTAAACAAACATTATTGAAATTCTTTAGAGCTCCGAAGATTGTCTCTCTGAAAAATATATAAGCTGCTAACTGCAGATTCATTTTATGAATTAATAATGCCAAATTTGACCTTTATAAATGTTAAACATTGAATTTGGATGCGACACAATGCAAACACATTCCAGAGGAAGAACTACTGGCTAGTGGTTGTCATGGGGATCATCAGCCTCCCTGTCGTCTCATCTTGAGACTGAGTGACCCCACTACACACACCAGCTCTTGCAGCTATTGCCAGCCGGCCATCTGAGGAGGTTCTGATGTCTGCTGGCCTGTCCTGGTTTCCCATGGTTCAATGTTTTTACGAGCAACTGGAAGCCATTATGGAGATGAGGTTGCTGTGCAGAGCGGAGCAGTCCTCTCCCAGTGATGACAGGCCTCTCCGTCTGGGTCCCTTTCCCTCCCAATGTAAATTAAACACAAATGGCCTCTGTGCTGTCTCACACACACACGCACACACACACACACAGTAATATGTGCATGCATTCACACACCAAACATGTAAAATGTATTTCCTGCTAAGTTATTTGTTTTAAATAAGGTGAAAGTAATGAGCAAATTTAGCAATAAATTGCAAGCTTTAAAATGTGTCTTTAAAGTCAATGTCAGTATTACCATGCAGCCAACCTTAAACCACATTCTTTGTACAAAGGAATATCCATATGAGCAGCCTTTCATTGATTGTATCTCTATGGATGATTATAATAAAGGAAAATGACACCTTAAAACATATCGTAAACAGTTAGCATTGACAAGGTCTTGCACTGTTTCACTTCTGGTTTGTCTGTTAACCAACCAGGGCTGGATTGGTAATGTAAAGGCTTATTCACACATACAGCGTCAGCGCCGCCGCCGCGCCGCGCACGACTCCATACTAAACTTCCACTTTAGTCAATCATTGTGTTCACACAGCCCGCGCTGCGGAACGTCTGCGCCGCGAGCCGCCGACGGCGCTGCGTCGCTGCGTCGCTGGAGCGCTCGGATACGCAGCCAGTCTATTTTTGCCGCTGCACGCTTCAGGTTCGCGTCAATCTCTGCAGAGCAGATCGTACCAAACAGAAAATGAAACATGAAAACGAACAGAGTATCCGGTCGTTTAAAAAATAAAACACCATGTTTCAAAATAAAGCACCATGTTGTCGATCGTAAATGTCATCATTCTATATCAAAAGCACGCCATGGACGAAGAGAAGTTAATTGAACTCGAAGTGAACTGCAGATCAACATCTGGAAGGTAAAATGCCTGTTGTTTACCCAGTCGATATGTCTTTACATGGTTGTTATCGCGTGGCTTCATAAATCCCACGGGAACATGTGGATCTCCTGTGATCTTGAGCTCTCGCGTATGCAGCTTCTTTTTGGAGTGCGCTGCGCTGCGCGGCGCTCCAGATACGCGTGCAGTGAGAATAGACGCGCGCCACCCGCCGGAGAAAATCGCTGCTCTGCGCGTTGGCGGCGCTGACGCTGTATGTGTGAATCGCCAGTAACTGTTACTGTTACTATAGGCAGTTCATAAAGAATGGCTTCCAGCATGTAGCCTCTTAAGCCAGAGATGGACCCAATTGGGCTCTGAGGCGGAGTCTGTCTGCAAAAACCAGCCAAGCACATGCTAATCATGTCAAACCATATTCATGCTGCATATCAAATTAAACTAGACAAACTTAGCTACAAGCACATTCCATTTTTACACCAAACATAACTCTCATACCAACCAAATAATTATTACATTTTCTCATGTAGTACAAATTTTCAAGTCCGCCTCCTTTATTTTAATATTTGTGCATACTGGGGTCCCTAAACAGGCTTTGAAAAACATAAATTGCTTACCGCTGGAAAGCTGAGACCCTTGTGGATTCAATGACTCCATTGCAGTGAGGGTATTCTTAAGTCTTGACCCATTCTTGAGTTAGTCCTCCGCTATGTCTAACTTCACAGGCGGAAACTAAAGACCCACAGCATTCAGAAGGCGTATAGCTTTCCTATATATGTTGAAAATAAGTGGGTTTCTGGAGGGTTTTTTGACCGTTTTTTAATCAATTTTCAATATGAAAAAAAGCATAATTCAGCAAACGTGTGTAACAAATGGTTTCAAACCAAAACTTGTTGCAACATGTTATGGGACATAGTTTAACATGGAAATGGACTTCAGAAGGGGGAATATTAATATTCTGAACAATAATACACCTTAATATGTTTAATTAATTGATAACTTAATTATGACTGTTTATTAGATGTTTTTGATCAGAACTTGATACACATCACTGAGCTGCATCTCAAATTAATCTTCAGGTTCACAGTTCTCAGATGATGCCAACCGCTTTTATGATACATTTATTGTTGACCTGCTATCTTCCCCTAAACATCCACAACATACACACAACCCCCAAATTCTCAACAAAAAGGAGGCGGGATGACAGGAGTTAACTGCACTTACATACCAGTTTTACAGACGGATTAATCTGATTATTTTCTTTTGACTTTCTTACTCTCATAACCAAGCCATTATTATGGCTGTTTTACAGGCATCTAGCCTCCGGGTGGGATTGTCCCACAGCTCAACATAAATCTACTAGTACTTCATCATGTCCTCTTTGTACTTGGAAAGTATCCTGGCTGTCCAAACTGCACTCTGCACTCTTAACTCTGATGGGTTACTGGGCTGTAGGCATGCTCAACAAAACTGGAGAGAAGAAGACAACTCACAGCCAAACTCTGAGGGTTTTTTTTTTCTGTCATCCATTAACATCAGAATACATGTGAGAACAGCTGAAGTCATTCTGGCTGCTGAGGATGGTTACAGAATTACATGCAGCACTTGGCAGTGGTTTCATCATTACATACATGCCATACATATGATATATGGACCCCGGATTCTATATGAGCTCTTTGTAACTCCTAAGTACAATTTAGACAGGTTAAAAACACACTGCATGGGCTTTCGAAAAGAGCATGGGGGTTCAAACTACAGATGATTAAAAAAATGATACTTAAAAAAGGCAAAATGAACAAAATGCGACATAACCTCAGTATCCTGAATAGTCTACTGCAGTTTCAAATGTGGTTACTCTTGTGAAATGTAATTACATGGTTAGTTTAAAGCAACAAAACTACTTGGCTAAGATTAGGACAAAGATCAGGGTTTGGTTTAAATAACTAAATAAATATTAGTGCTGTCAATCGATTAAAATATTTAATTGCGATTAATCTCATGAATCTCATAGTTAACCATCCAATGTCGCCAGGTTTTGACAAGGAAGCGGCGGAGAATTCGCATTCGCCGTGTGTTTGGCCAGCAGGTGGTATTTCAGAGTGGATACGCTGCGGTGAAGAGACTCCATGGATGGAAAGCTTATGCCAGTTATTGAACAGAAGGGTGGCTTTGTTAGTTGCAATATTTTTTTTTAAATGTCAGAAGTGTTTATTTGTACATTTTATGCTGTTTATTTGTTGTTCTTACTCCAATAAAGGAAAATATACAAGTGAGAAAAATATTTAGTTTTTCATTTAGTTGTCTAATAATTGTGGACACATAGATATTCTCCTGAGAAAACTCAAATTCACTTTTTGTTAAATATCCAGGTTTGATTGGCTGTATTTGATAAAAATAAAAATGCAATTATCCTCAGTAATACAACTTGCTAATAATTGTGTTCGCAGCGTTTTAACAGGCCAATGACAGCCCCATCCTGTATGTCAGCAGACCAATCTAACCCCACTCAGAACTGTTGATATCTTACAAAAGCAAATGTGTGTTAGTATTTAAAACGATTAGATTAGGGCTGCCAGAGAAGAGGTAAGTCTTGGCTGCCTGTGAGGCTCCTTGTTGACGATGACTGGCTGTGATAAAATAACAGCAGAAGAGGTGAGACTGAGAGAGTTGGCTGACGACTGGGGAATGTGCTTCCATCCATCACACTGATGAACAGGTCGAAACAACAGCAACATGGCATTCCACAGGAGAGGAAGAAGAGGGGATGAGAAAAGAGGGGACAAGAGAAAAACAGAGGAAGAAAAGATGAGTGAAGAAAAATGAGATGAATAGAGGGGAGGGAGAAACCAGACAAGAGGAAAGAAAGAAGAGAGGATGAGAAGAGCTATGAGAAATTATATCTTAGGGGAAGGGGGGATAAGAGGAGAGAAGATAAAAAAAAGAAGAGGGGAGGAGAGGGATGAAACGACAGAAAACAGGAAAGGAAAATAATGGGACATGAAGGAGAATGGAGGTGAATAAAGAAGCAAAGACAAGATGAAAGGGCAGGACCAAAGAAAGTGAAACAACAGGAAAGAATGGGGGATAAGAGAAAAGAGGAGAAGACGAGGAGAAAAGGCAAGAGGAAATTAGAGGAAAGATAAAAGAAAATGAGAAGAACAGATAGGAAAAGGGGATGACAGGGGGAGAACTAGAGTAAAGAAGTGGAAAAGAGGAGAATGTTGAGGGGGAAAGAATGGGGGAAAGGAAGAAAGGGAGGGGTACGCTAAAGAGAGGGAGATAGGAAAAAGTGAAAAGGAGGTGAGATAAATGGTGAATAAAGGAAAGAACAGGACAAGATGAGACAAAAGCAGAAAGGAAACTGGGAAAAGGGAGGAAAACCAAGAGAGAAGAGGAATGTAGAAAAAGAAAAGGACACGAAGAGAGATTTCAAGGAAGGAAAAGGGAATTATGAGGAATTGGGAAATTGGTAAAAAAGAAAAAAATATAAAGAGGAAGAGGAGAGGAAATGGTGAGAAAAAAGAGTAACTGTCAGGAAAAGGGAGGCAAAAGAAGAGAAGATGATCGGAGAGAAGAAAGAACAGAATAAGAGAAGAGGAAAGAGGATGAAGAGGGGAAGAATTGATAAAAAGGGAGAAGAGGAGGAAATTAGAGAGAAGGCAGCATGAGAGGAAGAAAGAAAAGAAGAGAGGAAAGGAAAGGAAAGGATACGAGGAGAGGAAGAAGAATAAGAATGGATGAAGACAAAAGCACAGGGAGAAGAGAAGATAAATATGAGTAACAGGAGGAGAAAGAAAAGAGAGAGAAAATGGGGGAAGGGGAGGAAAGAAAAGAAAACTTGGTGAGAGAGTATAAGCTGAGATGTTAAAGTAATCTCTTAAAGCAAAGCTGCTCTCTCTATCTGCCTCTCAGTCACTGTTCAAACAAACACCATCACCGCTGCTGCTCCAGTTGTCCTGCTGGGCTAATACATGTTGAGGTGTTCCAGACCTCTCTAATATCCCGCCCTGAAGAGGCAGTGGGCACTACGCCACACACACCCCTCTTATTGCTCCTCAGACACACACAAACACGCTGAGAGTAAGTTTTATTAGCACCATGTAAAGGAGATAAGGCATTCCAGGCTGAGGAGCAGGAGTGAGGAGACGAGGGGGAGGAGGGTTCAGGAGACCGAGCTGTATGCTAATAAAGATGTTTGGGACCAGCAAGCACTCGTGTCTCATGATGGATTATGCAGGAATGTTCAGCTATTCTGGTTTAAAAAAGCAAATAAAATCGGCTCCATAATGAATAATCAGCAGGCAGACATCAAAATTTCCTTTCAAACCACTTCTGCGATGTTTCAGCTGTCCTGCGTGTCTGTGCTGCCTCGACTTCATGACTTTAAGTTTAACACGCAGTTGCTATTGCAGTGTTGTGCATAGGGACACTTTAACAGGTGTGGAAACCTGAAAGCTCCAATAATCAATTATGTCACAAATGGATCAAGTAACTATGTGCTATGTTTGAGGATTTGGCCAACCATACGGTATTATCACCCGACTCCTCAGTTCTTCTCAGGTCTACAGGGTATTTTAGGGTCTTTCAGCTCATTGTTTTGAATTTCTATTTTGCTGTTTTAAGTCACACCACAACTGGGTGTATGCAGATACATGCATGCAAATAAACAACATAGGCACAGCAAGACTTTTCTTCGGATAGATCTGGGTATGCATGGCCAAACTCTCATCAACCCCAACCAAGGCCATACCTGGTGCAAAGCGGTGCACAGCACAGTGCAACTATTGCTGCTAGTTTCAGACTAATGCAGTATTTATTTTTATGGCCAGTGCCCAGGTTATTTAAGTAGCAAATGTACAGTACCTGTGCTCATCTGTGTGCCCATGATCAGGTGCATGGTTGGCACATCTTGAGGCAGCTGAAAGTGATTGCGCCATTGACCAAAAACAACCTGGTCTAAAGTCAGCGGTGCAGTAATTTCCTGCTATTTAAAGGCCACATTATTCAGATTGTAAGAGATGCCTACATAGCTGAGTTCACAGTGTGTACAGTCTGCTTCTTCCACACACAGGGATTGGCAGCAGCACTCCTCCTGCTCAGTTAAATAGGTTATTGGTGCTCATATGCAGTAGAATAGAGTTGTTGATGGGACAGAGGACCGAGAGAGGGTCCGCTTCTCCCATTTGCCATATCTACCATTAAATAGCAATATGTCAGGTGCAGGCGGAGTAATGCATTACTCTACGTTTATCTTATCTTAAGCAGCTGAAATACAACAAGCCGTTATAATATGAAAATGATAAATGTAATGTTTCATAGTGGGTAGTCACAGCACAGAAGATTTGTTTTTTCAGTTCAGTACAAAGCCACAGGGCGTGTCCATATCGTGTTTTATGGTTTTTCTTTGAGTCTGAGAAAAACAATGACAGGGCACTGGGGAGGGCTTCATCCGATGGGTTTTGTTTCTATGACAGCAATCTCTTGACAACATATCACTACTCTAACTGCCTTTGTATGATAGATGAGCATCATCCCTTCACTTTTCATTATCTGGTTGAGTTACTATCAATTTGTTTCACTAGATGCAAACTGCAGGTCTTTTGTCCTCAAACTTTGTATGGTCACAGTCTGACAGCCGTAGAGGGAGGAGGAAGTGGGTGCATGAAATGTGCATTTGTTTTGATAACCCTACTTTTGATAAGAAAAAAACTAGTTGACAATGCCGCAAGTGCAGCAACGCAACACATAACAAGCCAGCTAATATTTTTTACTAGTCCTCTTTTTACGTTTATTTGCTGCCTTGTTTTTTTCATAACTCAGCCAAGTAGCTAACTAACAGCAGCTAAGTTAACTTCACTTTACAACAAGCTTCATGCCCTTCAGGATATTCCGTAACACACCTTCACACACATCAACAAGAGTCGAGGCAGGCACAGCAGAAGAGGAAATCAATCCTAACAAAATATGATGTTGCTTCACAAATCACAGGTCAGAATGTGTGACAAAGTAACTGCAATGTGTTAACCAAATGATACAGATGCATATATACAGTATATGTACTCCAGTAGGAAGCTGCTGTCACATTGCCACTGATCACAGTGGAGACACCGACCTTCCTTTAGTGTATCTGCTCTTGACCACTAACTGTATCAACATGTAGCTTACTTTTAACAGTGTGACATTTTTTTCACATTCTTTTGACCTCATTACACTGTGCAGGGATCATTCAGGTATTTAGGTAAGATGACCCAGAAACTGTACACAATGCTTTTCCAGCTGGCTGCTCATGTCATATTATTATTCAATTTTACTCAAATGTGACAGATCCAGGACTTTTGTTTAAAAAAAGGGAAATACCTACAACTTACTTACATCTGTACTATCTAAAAAAGGTGTAAGAGAAACCGTATCACTGTGTCACTATGCTTTCCAGACACTGAGAGGCAGATGGGAAGAAAAAAGGATAGAAAAAGAGATGAAATAACAGACAAAAACAAGTGATGAAAGGATGGATGTTGGACAGTATCATGAAAGACACTGCGTGTCGTGGACCGAAGCGTGGTGAATTTAACCCAGCAGGGAAACCAAACCCTGGCTTTGGTTTGACTGTGAAGCAGCCGAGCCAGATGTTACAAACGAGACATCCAGTAAGAGAAAAAAGCAAACTACTGTGCTGATCTGAAGGTTTGCAGGGCTCAAATTAGGAGTTTGAAATGTCTTTTTACCTGGAAGACTATGTGTGCGTGTGTGTTCATGGTAATAACCAATGCACAAGCCCTTAAGGACCACACACACTCAGGCCTGCACTTTCCTCCTGCGTGTCTATCTGTTCCTCAGTATGCTTTTGTGCATGTGATGTGACATTCGGAGCCCATTAAGCTTGTCATCGTATCCCATTCATCTATCTGCATCCGTGTGATTCCTTCTCTCCGCAGCATGACCTACTGTCACCATGGATAGAGCTGCGTGATTGGACGGAGACCAGGAAGTCCACAGGAAGGTCATTAGCATAACGATGTTCATGGGAACATTTTGAAATGAGCGTGGTGTCGTGAGATCTGTAAAACCTCACTGGAACCAGTTTCCTCCCATCTGCACGAGTGTTCCCAGTTAGTCTGTGTGATTTGTTATTCATCCTGGATCTCTGCTGCCTTCAGTGATGACAAGGGAGACCGCAGTAAGGATAAATAATCCAAGACGACTGGAACCGCATGCACACACATACTAAAGCCTTACATTTATTGTATATACACTGTATAAATATACACACACACACAACCCAGAATGATGCATTCATTAATTTGGAAATCCATGTTGTTGTAATATAATTATCCAGTGCAAACAATGCATAGGCCAAGGCCATGCCATATTTAACAATGTTAACACAAAGTGAAAAAAAAGATTTGTGTATCTGCTGTTTCAGATCCGCTCCAAAACTGAATGGGTTATTCCTTCCACCAAATTTCATCAAAATTGGCCCTTTAGTTTTTCTGTAATCCTGCAGACAGACAACAAAATAACAAACAGACTAACCAAACTGAAAATATAACCTCCTTGGCGTAGTCAATACAAGAGAAGGTACGAACTAACCAAGCTTTATTTGCTCTCATTTTGGCTGCATGATATCCAGGATCACATGACGTGCTACATTTGATTTCAGATACACAACATGTAAGCTGTTATTTGTCAAAATTATAGGGTAACAAACATTTGTGTCTTGACCGAATGATAATGGTACATTTGCTCGAGAATAAACAGCAGTTTGCTAAATTTTTATGAAGGAGGCATGAAGAAATTGGGGACTGCTCTATGTGCCCATAACCCATTGGTCGGAAGCATAGATAATATGGGTGTGGACCAATAGTCTGTAGAAAATACACACTTGAATCAAGTGGCTGCTTATGCTATGTTTAAGGAATACTAAGGTTTAGGCACAAAAAGAGAGATGCTTTCTTTGAACTAATGAAACATCAGACCATTGGAGCCGCAAGAACTGCAGTTCTTAAACAGTGGACATTTACCCAAGACAAAAGAAAGTCACTCTATAGCTGTTGGCACTCGTAATGTTGTTGTATTATTTATTTCATTATTCTTTTCAGGACTTTGTGAGTGATTGATATCCTGTCAATGTTCCAGTTTCTCATCCTTGAAGTGGAGAGAGAGCGGACAGCCGTGTGTTTGACTTCAGTAGAGCAGACAGCTCCGCAGATAAATGTAACAGTGACATCATGACATTTCATAAAAGTTTATTTACAGCCATTATAAATCGCCCAGAGAGCCTGATGTAGAGAGGGCAGAAAAAGAAAGAGTCCATACCAACCCACTTGGATCTCAAAAACTGTTCTTCAACCCGCAGATACTGTGTTAAAACAAGAGGAGATATCCTGTAAATAAACATATTGCAGGAGCAGATGATTGATCACACTACCCTCAGCGCTGCTGACGGCAGGCTGCCGATGATCCTGGCCCAGCTGTGTAGGTGAGATGTTTTATAAACTAATAATCCTCTTATCTGGGTCATCTACTGTGCTGCTCTCCTCTCTTCACGCTCCCCTACGCCTGAGATACACACACACCTCACCTGTGTATAACCGTGCACGCTCCAGCACCTCTGGTATCTGATGGTGCTGCTCTCTCTCTCAGCCAGCAGCAGACAGTCACTGACACACAGGTGCTGAGGAATCCTGGTATGCGACTGCGTGTTTTAACTTACCAAACTTTAGTCCAAATGGACAAATTGGCCAAAACACTTAACTGATATCTCTTCTTTCAGGACTTGTCATAGAAAGCAAAGATCAAATGAGATACCTATAAAAAAGTATCTGAACACATGAAAAACTCCAGTGGTGGAAAGTAAGTAGATGTACTTCACATAAGTAGGCTACAGTTTCTCCAAGTTATGGTAGTCTATTTATTTGCTGCACTTCATTTCAATGAGTACTTTATTGTATTTTAGTCCAAACTGATTTAACAGCTGCTGTTGCTGTTATATGTTCAAAAGCTCTGTAGTTTCAGTTTTGTGGCTGATTACTTTCCACCACTGTCTTCCAGCCTGCTGGTCTTCTTCTATATATTTGGGAAACCTGAATCCTGACAGTCTTATAGAGACTCTCTGACCTAATATTCATTGTAAATGCAATTGTTGTGTCCTCAAAGTGTCATTCACATCTTTGCACTGTATCTTTAATTCCTCTCTTTCTATCTCTCTTTTCTAGTTTTACAAACTTTGAATCCCACCTCAACCTCCAACCAGCCCCTTTAACTGGGGGACACTGAACAACCAGGAGATCAAACAGAAAAATGTAATTTATATTTTCTGTTTTTCTTTAAAAGATATCTTTTTTTTTTTTT
>CAFUXE010000234.1:478080-490576 GCA_903364295.1 Serranus cabrilla | reverse complement strand
TATAGTCTGTTGATACATTTAGTAGTTTAGTTTGTCCAAAAATAGATATACACCATATTATGAGATGTCAAAATTTGGACAAAAAAGTCACACTATAGTATGTCGATTTTTTTTCATGAAAAGGTGATAAAATTTTAAAATGCCCCAAATTCATAGAGTAGCTTAATTAGAGTCTGTTGACATGTGTTATGGTATAATCTTTGGGAAAGGGACAGAAAACACCATTTTATGAGCTTTCCAAAAACTGGAAAAAGTCATACTATAGTATGTCGATTTTTGTCAGAAATGGCAAACTTTTAAAATGCTTAAAAATGGTCTTATTATAGTCTGTTGATACATTTAGTAGTTTAGTTTGTCCAAATATGACAGAAATACACCATATTATGAGATGTCAAAATTCTGAGACAGAAAACAACATTTTATGAGCTTTCCAAAAACTGAAAAAGGTCATACTATAGTATGTTGATTCTTGTCAAAAAAGTTGAATTTTTAAAATACTTTAAAATGCTTAAAATGGTCTTTGGTGGGGCACAAATTGTCTTCTTCCTCCTTGGGGGGGCGTAACAGAAAATAATTGAGAAGCACTGCATTAGACTCAGTGAAATTCCATCGAATTCCCTGCCAACACTCGATACTTTTATTTCTGTTAAACTGTTCCGACTGTTTAGTGCTCAGCGTTTTGAGCCCGTGTTTGTCCTGACTGATGAGAGCAGTCATATCGCTGATGTTTGCGTTGTAATGATGATTTTGAACAATGCTACAGCGCCGCCATCCTCATTTCACATACATTATTGTGCTTATAGGCCAAGACGGGCGGAATGCTTTCAACTTTTATGATACAAAGTTGTGCCAAGAGCGTTTTTCCCCCGCTGCTTCTCTCCGAGGGGGTTTCAAAGGGAAAAGCAACACATGCTGTCATTCATGTCCTGCCGTTCAGATGGACCATTACACTCATATCAGATCGGTGCTTTTGATGTGTCGAGTGACAGAACAAAATAAATAGCGAGCGCAAGGCTGTGAAAGATTTGCAATGCAGTGCGTTAATTAACGAAGGGCTATACCAATTAGGCGCCCATGATTGGTGTGTGAATATCAGTGCAGTCACGCAGTTTGGGACTCAGCGCAGAGTAACACCACTGTTTACTGAACACAAAGACCGTAAACAAGCGCTGGCAGCAAGTGCACTGCCAAGTGTGAATAGCTGGGCATTAAAAAGAATTAATGGCTTTTCCAACATCTCCACTTTATCTCAACAGGAACAAACTGAGTGAACAGGTTTACTTGCTTATTGACAACTTTTTATTTTAGGCATTAAACCACTTAAAGGTTGATGTTTTTTTTTCAAACCAACAATAGAAGTTGATGTATGCATCATATCAGATGGATTGTGCTGCATATATTTTATTAATCTAACTTGACAATTGGGGCTTAAATTAACACGTGTGTGTGTCTTTAAGTATGACGGTATGTTGTCATTTTACAAGCTAAATGTCAAACATTTGTTTCAGCTCATCACTTGTGAGAATTTGCTGCTTCTCTTTGTTCTACGTGATAATTAACTGAATATTTGGGGATTTTGTAACAAAAAAATTTGAAAATGTCACGTCTGGTTTTATGAAATCATTGCAGGCATTTTTTCTCACAGTTCCAGATAAATGATACCAAAGAAATCAAAGTCACATGTTAGGTCTCAATAAAAAGGTAGTGACGGCTCACATCTTATAAGATTCGATAACCTCAATGCACAGATGTTGTCATAAAAGTGTTTGTTTTGATTTTCCTAGGGAAAAAAACATTAAGTTCCTATTTAAATTCCAGTTATGCATCTCTCCAAACACTGAAACAATTCAGGTAACAGGGTGGAAAGAAACACTCACGCAGGAAAAATGTCACTGGTTTTGGCTTCCAGATATATTTATCCGTGTGTTTAAACAGCTTCTAATTGTAATAATATGTTCCCCTTTGTTTTGCTGTTGCACAACTCGACTCAGAGAACAAACACTTCATTAATCGGGGAGACTGTGTTAGGTAGTCGGTAATGAGGTGAATGTTTGAAGAATAAAGCGATAATGGCACAAATGTTTGGTTCACACATATATAATTATGCATTTATTGACAAGAATGATACAGGTCTGCCTGAGGTCAAGCCAACTAACAGATGGGTGTCTTCAGTTTACTTAGCAGACCTCCTGGTCCTCTTGTCCCAGGAGAAGTTTGCTCCGTAGGACTTCACGCGGGGCTTTGAGCTCCTCTTCTCTGTTATGTCGTAGCTCCAACCTGAAGGAAAACATCAGTGTAAGTGATGGTGGCGAGAACGTCACGTATATTCACTTTGGCTGAGCTCCAAACACAATGAGGTGTTTTGTAGACTTCAACAGGCTGTGTGTAGTCAGAACTGCACTAATCACTTTCATGGAGCAATAAACAGAGTAAGCCAGTTTTCCTTTGCTTCATTTCAACAAACTCTCCCAGATGGTTCAGTTCTGTGAGTCAAAGTGAACTTTCTGTTCAGCTTTGAGAACCACATCAACTGTGTTTAACTTTAACAAACGCAGGACGACAGTTTGGCCCTGAAAGGGCCGTGTGGCTGCAGGTTTTCACTCCAACCAAACACCTGATACAACAAATCAACTAAGTGCAGACAGTTCAGGTGGCTGAGTGAGTTGAGTCAGGTGTGCTCCTGTCAGGGATCAGCCTGACACCCCCGATCCAAAGTATTCTCTTAATGTTTTATGACTTGATTTTTGTTATGAGGCCCACACGCTGTCAGCAGACGTCTTTGTTGCTATGGTATTTTAACAGGTGCTGTTTTATCCCTGTCACTATCACCGGATGTCAATGCTGGTTTCAGTGACTAAATAAGTTGTGGGAAAGGAAAAGAATCCTGATTCACGATTGATTTCTTTCAATTAAAATAAATTAAAGTCTTTTTTTTATAAAACATTTGGGGAACCTAAACCTAAACCTTCACATAATTAGAAAATAAAAAGTAATTAAGTAAATAAATAAATTGTGCCTCCTGAAAAAACGTTATTTGCATGCTAAAAGAATTACATTTTATTTTTTTAAACATTATCTTAGGCCACAAATTGGGACTAACTGATAAAATCTATTTATGGCCAACTCTGATCCAAACACTTTGATGGTTTCTGTCAGATTCGGGCAATAAGAGTTCAGTTTATCTGCAAGAATCCGAGAAGTGATTTATCCTTAGCAGGTTGCATTTGGAAGACAGAACAGAACAGTAATTCGGCCCTATGTGCATTCGCCACTGCTAAATTATATCAAAATCTCCCTTAACACAATAAAGTCTCCATTTGTACTTTGAGCAGCCAGAGTCAGGGACGAGCTAGGCTTATAAATCAAACACACCCAGACAGACATCAGCACTGGTCAAAAACATCGAAGTGTCTATACATATTGATACTGAGTATTTGAAGTGGTTAATACTTGCTGCTCTCTCTTCTCTTCAACAGATGAATTCATGTAAAAATAAAAAATGTCCCCCTGGTATTGAAAATAATATAGAATACTGACATTTGTCAAGGTACATCATTGAAATGAGAATTACTAGTATCGTGACTACACCGTGCCACATACACAAAATGAAAGCTTTCAGTGACCACTGAGGAAGGTCAAGTGCTCCAGTGTTACTTTGCATTATGTAAGGTGATGTCACTCACTCTATTTTAGATTGGATCAACGTGCACACTGATGCAGATTAAATGTAGTCACTCCTGTACCGACCCAATCACTCTCTGATGCAGTCAATGCAGCAAAACTGGCACCCACCCATCACGATTCTCCTGCTAACAATGGCCATTTACCACCACTACTACTGACAGAACTGAGAATAATAAACCATAACTAAAATCTATCTTGAAATGGTGTACATTTCTTTTTTTATGTAACAGTCCGTTCTTTTCTCTGCTTACATTTAGGTCAAACTCAAAGTGATCTCTGTGTGTTTCATTATCCCGTCATGTTAAAACTAGAGGCATTGCATTCATGCTTATATTCTGCTTTACACAAACACGTTTCTTTAAATATTAAGATTAAGATTCCGTCCAAAATGTCCCAAAAAATGTTTAAATGTCTTACCATTTTTCTCAGCGAATGCAACAGCATCTTCCTTGGAGGAGAAGGAGAGTACCATGTTGGATAAGGGATCGGCTCTGTAAGGCACAAACAGCCACAGTCCCATCATTGGAGGCCAATATCTTAAGATTATCATTCATAATGCACAAACCTTTATACAGAGGGTGTATAAAGCCCTTTAAGGATCATTTGAGATTTTGTGATATATAACTTGACACCACAAAACGTTTGGCAAAAGTGTGATGATAAATAAGTGATTTTGGTGTATTTGCTGTAGAAACTGTGGTGTCTTACGTTGAGGCCCAGCCCATCAGCGGGTTCTCCCACCGCTCCCTCGTATCAAAGTCCATCTTCCACTTCTTGGTGCTGTTAACTCCCGACTGCATGGCCGTCTTGGCGGGAACAAAGATGTGGACCTTGCGTGTTTTGATGTGCTCCTCTGGGACTCCTGTCAGAGAGGTGATGTCCTGAGGGACGGACAGAAACAAGTAACAGAACTGGTTATGAAGATCATTACATCTACAGTGAATTGTTAATTGTCAAATGATGTATGGGGAATAAATCAGTGTCACTCCTTTGTAAGCAACAAAACATGGAACTGAGGAGTCAAAGTCTGGCTTTCATGCTTCCATGTGGATAAAAAAAAAACAAATTGACATGTGGTTGCAGCTCAGCCAGTGGCGTTCCAACCTGACTTTTATTGAACTCATTGACTGATTTCTTCTTTCCCTACGAAATAAGAAGATATACGTGAATGTTTGTTGAGAAAGGTCATCCGACAGTTTGCTCGCAGGTGTTATAAAATACAACCTGCAGCTCTGACAATGTGTTCTTAGTGTCAGAATAATGGAGTTAGGAAAATGGCTATAAAGTTACTATGTTTTATATTTTTGTACTTTGCATCATTCTGTAGAGATTTATTTTCCCTTTTAAATATTGGGGTCAAAGAAAGCTCAAATTCATCTTTAGTGTCCAAGGAGTGAAAAAGTTTTATTGGTACTGTAAAATAAACTTACTACTACTTTTTATTGTTTCTGCTGTATGTTTCTGTCTTGTTTAAGTTTCTTTTGTTGGCGTGTAAATGTCCAAGAGCGTTCAATGGGCCGAGTACTGCTCCAAGAAGTTTGTTCAGTAATTCACATTTTTGTCTTTTTACACTTTAAATGTGTTTACATTTTAGTAAAATCAACTAACAGCTTAAAAAAAACAAGGAGAAACCATATGTGAAAAGGTCAATACAAATATAATAGCCATCAACATGCTGTTATTCTTACTGTTTTGCATGGAGGTGGATGAAATTAATGCCTAATACTTATTCCAGAGTGATTTATTCCAGACCATCAGAAAGTAGGCCAGCACGACAAGAGGAGGAGGAGGGGCCTTTGGGTGTACTAAATGCATATTCCTGAGCAACTGGAGCCCCTTCAAGCTCCTATCAAGGATCTGGTCCAATTCTTCAGGGAATTAGCAAACAAGCAATGGGAAGTCGGCGACAAAACACAGACGAACCTCCCAGCACGCAGGCACCAGCCACCCAAGACTGAGGGCTTTCCAGGGCGCTCTCCTTTCAATACAAGAATTTTACACATTTCAATGGCCATTACAACTTCAAAGAATCAAATTTTCATCATTGTCTGTCATCTGCCAGTTGATTTGTAGAAAAGGGGTCGTTTTGCATGAACTCCACACAAAAGCCTGCTTCTCCTTTGGCAAAGGAGCTTCCAATGGTATTTAAGCCTAGTAAATTACAGGTCCAACTGCTAAACTACTGCTTGTTTCAGTCAAACATCTTTTGCCATGCTCAGAGGCAAGAGCAGACTGAATTTAATCATAAACAAGATCTGCACGTTGAAAAGATTGTTAAAATGAAAGGGAAAAGACGAACAAAGGGGGGAAAAAAACTTCACAAGTGCTTGGTAATTATTTCCGGCTGCCCTATCTACTTAACCTTAACAATTCCTTCTTGTCACAGAGAGGAGGAAAACATGTTCTCTTCACCCGAAGGGGGTAATGGTGGATGGTTCATGACACAATAACACACGGGACAGTGTGAGAGAGCAACTAAATGAAATGCCAGGTTTTTTTGAACCCCGAGTCTGCTGCAGGTGATCACAGTGTTTTAAAACATTGCTTTCTGCAGGGTTTGAGTTTTTATTTTGAATGGATAATGTTCAAAAGCTCTGTACTCGAGAGAAAAACTTCCTGGAGAGTTTTGGAGGAATCACAAGAACCATTAAAATACTTTGTACACAGTGGACCATAACACATTAAGTGGGGGAAAAATCATGTACAGAAAGTAGTTTTTGAGTGGAGGTAAATCAAATTTGCAGTCAGAAACATTTAGCAGCTCTGTGCTCTGCTGTGTTCTGGGGGATAGATGCATGAAAATCCCTCTCCGAGACGCATTAGAAATTATGCCCCTGGGATTAGCAGGCCAGACTATGGTTACGCGTATGTACGTTACATAAACCATAACTGACACATGAGGCCCATGTATGGTAAACGGGCGCAATAATTTGTCCAGATGTAGCAGACCTTAAATCACATCTTAGGCGTGGATGAGCACAAAAGGTCCTTCATGAATGAGGGAGGATGTGTCAAAACAAAAACTCTGCCAAATCACTGAAAACACTCTGCTCATTATCTGGCATTGTTTGCAAAAATACGAGTCTAGACTTCTATGATACTTGCATGCATTACACTGAAAGCTAGGAGGGTTATCGGCATAACAGACTCACCCACAATACCCGGATTCACAAAGGGAATGATTGTGGCTGGAATGTGGTGTGTTCCCAGGAAGACTAGAGAGGGCCATCACAAAAGGAAAACCCACACGGTGGGCACTTTTTCTTCTGCCACGTACAGGAAGCAAAATGAGAACTATCAAGTTTGACACTATTCACAGGGCCTTCACGGGGCCCTACAATACCTGGCTGGGCAGGCAGAATGCCGGGCTTAAGAAAGGGGGGAAAAAGGCTGGCAAAGTCTCCGTCACGTGAAAGCGTGTCGATATTTCTGACACCTCCAGGCTACGAGCCAAATAAAGAGCATAGGGGCTTGTCGCTGTGGGGCCGTTGGGCCCACCAGAATGCTGAAAGCTGGTACCCCTAATGCTCCAACAGAGACCTGGGACGGAAGGTTTCTGTGTAAACAAGGTTCACAGATCTTGATATGCTTAACTGGTGAAAAGTGAAAGAAACAACAAGATATCACAAAGCAAGAAAAGTAAAAAGAATAGTTTTCTTGGGCGTTTGGCACTAACTCAAAACATTTGCTGAATAAACTGTAATCATACCATCGTGAATAAACCTTTCCCATTTTGTTATTAATTTCTTCATTTCACAAGTGGTTATATGTATAATTTTAAAACAATCTAAGAAACTACATTTATTCTAGGTTAAAAAGATGTGATGTCCATCTCAACAAAATGTTCATAAAACAGGAGAATGCTTTAACGCAATAATCAAACTGAATTGTCATTTTGTTTTCATGTCATTATTCCGTCCAACACCCCTATTTATGAAAGCTTTTTCTGTTATTATATCTTCTGAACCAATAAGCACTAGACAACATATTTTTCCCATCACACCAGTCAATTATGAATTAGCATAAAGACCGGGAACAGCTCTGTCCAAAAGTTGTAAAAATACAACTCCACAGCTCGCTAAATAACATGTCACATGTTATTTGTTAAAAACAGAAACAGATTGGCTTACCCTGATATTCTAACCCTAAGCTACTCACTCCCTATGCCTATACTTAACCAACCCAGCCAACAAAGGTGACAAGTACGAGCCAATAAGAGGCAGAGAAGGGCGAGGAGGATTCTTAATTTGGCGGCCTATTTCTCCATTGTGAGCAGTTACTTTGTATCCTGAAGTCTTGTTGTCACAGTACGTATGTAAATCCTTTAAGAGTTCTTATTTTTTTTAAATCCTGTATAACTTCTTGATTGTCTTCATCTCATCCATGCTCAGCAAAAATATTGCAGCCGTTTTTCTGGTTCAAGCTCCAGTGGGTGACGTCCCTCATCTACAAAGCTCTGATTTCAAGAGGAAACAGCTGTCAATGAGCACGACACCTGAACAAATCTCCACTGGACTTCACTAAACTATCTTCCAGCCAGGACTGTCCCCACATCGTTTAATACATCTTGTCAGTTTCAGATGATTTGCAGGTGAATGTTCACATTTCCTACAGTTACAAAGTGGTTTGCCAGTAAGAAAATATCCCCAAATAATGAAAACCAGACTGCATCTCTGAATCACTTTTGGATGCATCTTTGAGAAAACGATTACGTAAAGCAACACAAATCACATAAATGTTTTAAACTGGACAATTTTTTATGAAAATATCGACTGCATGGGGAGCTCTGAACAGCGGTTCATACTGGGGCACTTGGAGTGTCGTGGGGTTTGGCGAAATGTAGACAAGGACCTTGTCCTCTGAACACATTACTGTTCATTCACTTAGTGAATTGAATGGCCCTGTCTGTTTCACTCAATCACCTGATACTCCCTTTGTGCATATTTGATTTTTTTTTTTTTTATTACAAAACTAAACTAAACCATTAAAAGGAAATTCACATCTGCTCTCGCAATGATCCTGAACGGCTCAATTATGATTCATTTTTTAGGGAGATTAAACTGTGTGAGACAGGCATGAAGTTTCTACATTGACTTATATTAACTCACTTACTGTTTAAGTCATTTAATGAAACAAAAACATCATACATTCTCTGGTTCCAGCTGCTGCACTGTGATGATTTGTAGCTCTTATATATAGTGGAAACTGAATAACTTTGGGTTTTGGACTGTTAGTCTGCAGAACAAAACATTTAAAGCCATTACCACGGGTTAGGGGACGGTTTTCACGATTTTTGGACATTTTCTCAACAAACCAAGTTACTGCATAATTGAAAACATCATCATCAGAGTAATTGATCATGAAAATAATCATTAGTTGCAGACATATGTGCCCTCTAATCCTAGAAGATTAGCCCAGACACAGGGTGAAACTGCCTAAACACATTGGTCCTGGTGGTCCCATTTCTAAGACTTGTTAGGGTTTACAAATCCAAACGGAGCTGCATAGTGTATTTTCCTGTTAGTGCAGTAACCAAACAAATAAAAGAATAAACAAATAAAGGATGTCTGTGCACGGCTGACTCAGACAAACCATTTCTAGCGTCACTGCTGCATTGTTATGGGCAGCGGTGGACACTGTGACACAAGTACAGTCAATCTTAGCACGAACACCCGTATGCCAAAAACTGCAGCTCGGCAGCCAGGAGGGGTCATAAGGTCAGCCGAGCTGAATCATGTTGAGTCAGCATGTGGTGAAAGCCCAAACACATCACCCTTAACCCCCCACTGTCCAGCCCACACCCAGACCAAGAGCCTCACTCATCAGCCTCGCCGGTTCCCACCTTCAGACGTCTTTGAAGTGGAGAAAGCGTGCCAATTACTGATTGGACATAGGGGGGCGTCTCTAATAGAAACAAATATTATGTTGCTTCCTCATGTGTGGGAGTGGTTCAACGCTGGAGAACGAGAAGCAGCTGGCATGAGGGTCATCTCGAATCTCACATTACACATACCGCTGAGGATCGGACAGAGAGGACAGAGGAGGGGCTCCTTTATGGATATGTTGGATGCACACACTTGTTTGTTTGTTTGTGTGTTGTACAGAATCTAGAAAGACACTGGGTAAAATGTCTTTTTATAAGTAAAAACTGTCATTAACTATCAATCAAAAAGGCCAAACTTTCTCAGGGTTCAGCTCACCAAAAAAAGTGAATATCTTTGGACTGTTAGGTGTAGATGTCCTCTTAAGATCCTCTTAAGGGAACATTTATATCAATTAAAAATGAAATCCTAAGTTTCAGTCCCAAAAATTCAGTGAAAGAGCACTTCTATTTAGTAGTGCAGTTTAGGTCTACTAATCGACTAATTATTCTACAGTCAGTTGATTAATCATTTGGCCAGTAGAAGGTCAGCAAATAGCAACATGTCATGAGTTCCCAGTAGGGCTGCAACTAACAATTTTTTATTATCGATTAATCTGCTGATTATTTTAAAGAGTTCAGTCCATGAAATGTCAGAAAATAGTGGAAAATACCCATCACAGTGTCTTAAACTCAAGGTGATTTCCATAAATGTATTGTTGTCAGTCAAAAACCCAAAGATATTCAGTTTAAAATTCAATAACACTGACACCGCATTTTTTAGCCATTTTAGCATGAGAAATTATTTCAAGAATGAATCAATTATTAAAATAGGTGGATAATTTTTCTGTCAATCAACTGATCAACTGTTAAAACTCTAATTCCCGCAGCTCATGCTGACATCTTATTACCACAAACTATCATACCACTAAGACAACTTGGAAAGAACAAAAAATATTTTCTGCATTTTTGCTTCAAAAAGAACCAATGATTAATCCAATTTTAGGATTCATTTTCTGACAATTCAATTACAGGTAAATCATTCCAGTTCTAATACACATTAAGCTTTGCAATTAAAAATATGACACAATATCAGTAATATACTGACTGAATAGATAAAATATTATTGGAAACCAGACTTAAGACAGTTTAACAGACCAAAACTATTTTTTTAAAATTAGAGAACAACTGCTTTCTTACAGCTTGTGAATAAATAGAAGTGTAGGCAAACACAAGTAGCAAGCCTTTTTTTATCCGCTCTGCAAACACAACACTTAGCAGCTAGACACTTCCTAAAACTACCCAGCGCTGACAGGGCTGAGGAGTCCTCTTAAGAGGCTTAGTCTCTATGGAAGAGAGTGTTAATGAATGAAATACTATTTAGTGGATGATACATAATAAAGCCTCTTGTCTGGCACTCTTCAAAGACCAACATCCTCTGACCCACTACTCCAAACTTGAGCCGAGAGATTTTTTGCATAAGTGCGCCGTATGAGAGGGCAACCAGACAAAACAGACACTTAAGTTGTCTATGTGCTAAGGAGGGAGGAAGGGTGGGAGAGGAGGATGAGAGGGAGAGGAAGGGGGGTGGGGTGGTGAATGTGGTCTGCTCCACTGTAGGTCACTCTGTGTCTGAGGCTAGACAGGCTTAGAGAATATACACCCCTGTACTGCAGACTTAAACTGCTTGTGCTAAATATATCCTCATAGTTGGGATAGCTGGATTTTTATCGTGGTTCCGTGTCATCGTTGTCCTGCACGATTATTTCCTTGCAACTGCCAAATGTGAAAGCAAATACCTGTCTGAGGCTGCAGTATGAGGATACTCTGTCGACTGACACTCTCAAAACACATATAATTCTGCAGAAAAAGAGTTCTCAAGTTTAGCAAACTTTCGTTTTCATACCTCTACCTGACATGATCTTGGGTTAAGCAGCTTCCTTTAACTGACTTTCTTTGTCAAGGAATTTTCTGATATCTTTGCACGATAAATCTTGAATGACAGACTCAAGCTCTTTCAATCTGAATTTGATTTGGGCCTTTAAAAACAACCAACAACCTGCCTTTATACTCAACGGCGTTGATGCAATCAAACCCCACATCTTTTGTCCAGATGTGATGTTACTTGCCAAGCAAGCACTGTGCTCTTAATACGCAAGAAACCAAAAGATTTCAGATTAGCAAACTCAACATGCCAAGCATCAAATGGTCCTACCAATTTGATACTCTCTTCCTCTCCCAGTCTACCTCCCTCCTTCCCCCTCGATTCCCCACACTCTAATAACTGTCCTCCTCTGTCTCGTAAAACCCTAGTGCCTTTAGAGAACTCTATAACAAGGCTTCACAAGCGCTTTAAGATTATGGTGTTGTCTTTATGTGGAGAGAGGGAGTGCTCTTGGCCACGGCTGGAGCAGGAGCAGACGCTCAGACACTCAGACATAAGAGGGAGATATTGTATTAACGCATATTGAAGCAGCTGCTAAGGTTATAACGGCAGTTGTTTCAGCACAAGCCCAGAGAGTAAAGTGAAGACCTGACTCTAATTGAAGGAGGTCGCAGACATTCCGTGTAAAGCCGTGTATCAGTGGCCAGCCAGCCGGACCCTGGGAGCTGCCCAGCATGCTTAATCAAACAGTAATTACAAACAAAAGCAGGTCGGCATGGGCCCTGTAGGGAACAGCTTTGGGCACTGGAGCTCCATCACGCAGGTCTTTTTATTTGGCATTACTGCTGAAATTCAGACAATGCCTTCAAAGTTTTGTTCATACAAATCTCAAACTTTAAACAGCTTTGACTTTTTGTTCTGCTTTTAAATACAAGGACGCATAAAAACCATTAAGCCACAGTCGGGTGGCAAGAAATGACTTTTCATTATTTAATCTGCAGTTTGTGGCCTTGTTAATGGATTCATTGCTCTGTCAGTAAAATATCAGAAAATAGTAAAAAAAAAAA
>CAFUXE010000234.1:441601-462588 GCA_903364295.1 Serranus cabrilla | reverse complement strand
TGAACTCCGTCAGAAGTCCTTGCGCGACCTCTTCAGCGGAACTCTGGTTACAGCTCTCCAGAGCAAAGAGCAAAGTGTCTGCTGTGTGAATCAGACACCAGGGAGTTCATTAACTGTCGGACAGGAAGAACACACTGTAATCCCCTTTTTTAAATTCCAGTCAAGCAACACTTAGGTGTCGTTAATCTACAAAATATGAGAACACATGCAATCAAAACGCTACGATATTCCCATATACCCAGAGCTGGAAGTGTGGCTGTACTGAAACAAGAGTTATTAATTGATCACATGCATTGCAATAATAAGCAGTTTATGGGAATTTAAATCTTCAGTCTCAGGATCCTTCCAACACTGAAAATAATAAAATGTATAAAATAGTAAAAGGAGAAGAGCACACAAGTGAAAACAAAACCAGAATCTAATGTAAAATAGTGCAAGTAGAAAATATATAAAAAATAAAGTGATATAAATTAGACAGCAATTGCATTGAATAAGCTGAATGTAGTAAATATACGATATGCACAATGTTAAGTGTATAAATATATATAAGGGACTCAGGATATACATTGGAAACGATGAATTATCAGCCGATATTGGGAAATGCTTATTATTATGTATTATTATAATAATGAAATTATGGAGATAAATTAGCAGCTGATAATACAAACACAAATAGTTTTTCTTTTATAAACTTAACAAGTGCAGTATTGAGTATTTAATACATGAACATCTGAATCTTTTACAAATACAAAACTGAACTTATCAGTTACTGTTTTGGTATCAGCAATGAGAAGTAGGTGATTATCGGTAGCAGGTGAAAAACATTCACATCGTGCTTCCCTAAAAACAATAAATATAACTGTGGAACTAGATGATGATCTGCCTGTTGTGCTCAACGCCATAAAATACAACAACAAAACTCAACAGTAATGTTTCTATACATACATCATGACCTGGTTACTCAAGATGATCCACAGACTTCTTTCTCAGCACTTTCATTCAGGAACTATAAGCTTTCAATATAATTTGGTGCAAGTACCATCTATTTCATTATATTTGAGAGAGGATGGACATCACTATGGCTGATATCTTTTACACTTGGTAACTCACATCAACACAATCTAGACTCACATATAGAACTACAGGTAAGATGAAAACATTGTGTTTTGATTTTGGGGTGAACTGTCCCATTACAGTGACAGTTATTGAGGTCAAGAGTTCAGCAGTAAAACAAAGAAAAGGCCTTTTTATATCAAGTTATGTTCTATGACAACTAACAAGAACATAAAACATTACTACTACTATTTTTGTCTTTTTCTTTAACTTGTATTATTCATGTGAGTGCATTTTCCTATAAACAGCACTAGGCGGTAACATTAGTTTTATTAGGCCTATTGATTTTATGATAATTTATCATTAACATAAACAAAGAAGTAGAAGCCAACAGGAACAGGAAGCAAAGTGACTCCACAGAAGACACAAAGAAGAACATCTTCATACAGTCTGATACATATTTTTCGTAAAGACCACCCACGGTCTCTCGTCAAACACCAAAGGGAGAATGTTTGATTTGTAGCGATTTTATGGCGTGCAAAAAAGAAGTTCCTGCAGTATTATTTACGGCGTGCCCCCTTTTTTATGATCTGGTGATTCAGTTCATGCTACATAGAGACAGCTGTGCTCAAGAAGAAACACAAGAGGAGAGAGAAGCAGCTTACAGGACAGCTAACAGATCACACATAACCTGAAACAGCAGTCAGCTGGCTCAAAATCAAGGAGGCAACCTTTTTTTTTTTAAATGGCCCTAATACCCAGGAATAAAACTATCATATTTACATGTATTCTCTCCAGTATTTAGAAAATATTGTTGATTCCCTTGTGGTAAATATTACTCAACAGATACTTCCAAAGCATCTGTTGAGTAATCTTTTTACTGGGGAACATATCAATATTGTTTCCAGCTGGTGATTATTATGAGATGAGTCAATTAGACATCATGAAATTTAAAAAAAGATTTCCAGATATAGATTGAACACTTTACAGAGTTTAAATTAGTGAACATAGCCATTATTGAGCCAAAAAACCTGCATATAAACCTTAAATTGAAATGATTAATTTAAAGAATTGCCACAGTATCAAACTGCTGCAAAAGCAGCACTGTCCAAATATGTGACAACTACTTTTTTCAATTAATCTCAAAGTGTTCATTCAGCATCTGGTGTGTGTGATTTGTGAGATCAGACTCCTTCAGGCTTCCAAAACACTTCCTGACATGCAAGGACATTTCTGCCCCGCTGCGATATCAACTTTAAAGTGCTGGCTGTTTTCCTGAAGCCATTAATGGCATGAGCAGGGGGACAACCAGTGCTGCATGTCCCAGGCTCTCAGCTGAATTATGTTCAAACGGACCCACGCGGTGAATGATTAGCAGTGATTGGAAGTAAACTCACTGTCACAGATCATAATACGGCTCTGATTGGTTGCACCCGCCCTGATGCCGGGGGGATGACATTTGTTTTGTTTTACTCTGACACAGAATTTTTACATTAAAACTGCCAAAAGTTTACTGGGAAACAATGTGGCCGAATCTAATACCAATCTATTCAGAACAAGTCAAAATGTTTTAGGTTTTATTATTAAATTAAAGAAATGAAACTCCATGAGAATGCCGAGGACAGATGCTCGGTTTTAAAGTGAGAGAAGATGCTGGTACCATATGAAACCACAACTCAAATAGCCAAAGATGTACCAACGATGTCATGATATCTGACAACTAGAAGTGGAAAAAAAAGACATTTTTTCCCCGCCCGCTTTATACTAATATCATGCAGTTTAAGGCAAAACCAAAGTTTTTCTCATGTGATATTTTTGCCAATTTGAGTATTTCTGCATAATGATGTGCGTAAACAGGCTGTGAATTGCATAACTTTGGTATGACAGGAAAGCTGAGACTCTTGTGGGTTTAATGAGCCCAATGGTATTCATGTGCGATGATGTTAGTGCCTGTAGTAGCCTTTCATTGTAGTCGGACCATGTTTTGAAACTTGACCTCGCTGTATAAATTAAGCTGCTGTGACCTCTCGGATAATCACAGCCTCATGAAACTTTACAACCACAAACTAGAGATCTAGGGGATCCAGGGGCTGTGTGGCTGGTATACTGATACCAAATCACAGCATGGAGTTTTCTTTAGTGTTCCCCATGGTCTTGGGGTCTTTTGGTGGTATTCTTGGAGGGATTTTTGACCCTTTTTATCAATTTTGACAGGCAAAAATGGTCAAATTTTACACCAAATCTGTTTAACAAATGGTACCAACCCAGATATTGCTGCAAAATCATACACTTAAATGATGTTTTAAGCCCTTATTCACTCTGAACTTTAATTTCACGTTCAGTTGAATAGGTGCTGAACTAAACCATAATATTTGTTTCATATTTATGAGTTGAAAAACTTGTATGGTAGGGAGCGGTGGAGTGGAAAGTCGTTTATAAAGTCTTAAAAGTAGTTACAATGAACCCGTTGAAGATCATGCTAAAGGTATTACAAAATGCAAACAAAGGCCAACAGTTATTAAATAGTTTGCTATGATTTCATTTTTGGTATACAACATTGCAGCAATTTGTGAGCAATCATCCCATCGTGGCATGGGTCAGTTGTTTGGCTGTAACTGCCAATCATCTGCAGGAAACCCCAGAGGCACGAATCTACAAAGGTGTTCAAACACTTCCACTGTATCACATTTCACCAACTATTTCCACACAGTTCCCTGTACACGTATAGAGAGAATCCAAAGGATATTTCACAACACTGTACTGCATGAGTAATTGTGAAACAGAGCAGTTCAATCATCCATTAAATTATATATATCTCCTCCAACAAGTCAAGCTCAAGCCCAGGCTCGCCCAAAAAATATGCTACTTATTAAAGACAAATAGCTTATTCCACCTCGCCAGATCCAGAGAAATGAATGCTAAAGACTCAGCTGGGTGCTGGAGTTGGCTCGTTCAAGGGAAAACGTTCAGAAACGCATTCCAACACAGTCGAGGGACAGACTAACCTGACTGTGGGAGAACAGGACAGTCAGAAATGGGAGAGGAAATTAATCGAGTTTGAGGGAAAACTCCAATTGGACTGATGTTTGGGAGGAAAGTGGTCCAAGTAGGATTCCATGCAGGGTCAGAGGAGAGGAGAGGAGAGGAGAGGAGAGGAGAGGAGCACAATCTAAAATGGTTTATAAATGATGCTGTATTAAATATTAATAGGGGTATGGAGTGTTGAAGACATCAACAGAGCTGTGAGAAAATACTAAACAGTGACACGTCTATGTCATGCTGCCATCTTGTGGCAAAGCTGTGCCAACACATGTTTGGATCCTGCATTAGCTTTAAACAAACCTCTTACCAACTTCCAACTACATGTAAGAAACAAAAGTTCAGATTGAGAGTGACTTAAAGTAGTTGCTGCTTTTGTCAGCCACCATTCACTCTCTATGGAACTCTTCTGTGTAGTAAACAATGCTTGCACATGGCACACTGTGTCCTCTTGTGCCGCAGATTAACAAAATTAGTGGTGAAAAAAATTGGCAAGTAATCAATTACTTCATTTAAAACAAAAAAAAAATTCTGCAACTCTAATCAATGTTATGGTAGGGCCAAAAATGGCCAAACATTTGCTGTTTAAAACTGCTTTTCTTTGTTTTAATGACAGTAATGTGGGTTTTGGACCATGCTGTGCACAAGAACCAATTTGAAAATAAAATTTTGGAAACAGAAAACAGATTTCAGAATTTTCATACCACTAAAGAATAGGTGTAAACAAAGTTTTTCCAGGATAGTCTTTCTAAGTTCCTTTTTTATTTATTTACATCTGGGAAACAGGTGAAAAAAGTTTTTGGAGTGTCTGTTGTTGTAATACTCACTTTGGCCATAAGACCCTGTGTTGAGAGTTGGTTAATGGTACACTACTGAAACAAACACTTAAAAAAAAAAACAGCTACAACTTTTGATTTTCTTCGGTTTTAACAAATGTGGGGAAAGGGTAAGAAAAAATAAATTTTTACACCTGGTTAGACTTTCCCACCTGTTTTGCAGATAAGAAAAAAAAGGTTAGACATTTTTCTTTAGATCATATTATCTTTTTTTTCTCTCACTTGCTTCTCAGAGTTTTCCTACAAAACAACCAATTTTCCAGCCAATCAATTACAACAAGGCCAGTTGCAGCCCTGAACAAGATGTTGTACCACTAGCAGTAAAAAACAAACAAAATGTAATCAATATCACAAATATCCTCAATAACAATAACAACACAAGTAAATACTCCATGGACCCTTAATCTTTTCATATGTAAAACCCAACATAAAAGATCATAATTTTATCTTACAGTATATACAATACAAACACAATATAACAGAGTTATGACCCAACACAGCTATCATTTCCTGTTTGCAAACAACTACTGACATCAATAGTTTGAATGCAACAAAAGCCCTGAGTGCCAGTGTACTGGTGGATATCAAGGCAGTTAATGCTACAGATTGACTGGCTACAGCGTGTGTGAAAGAAAAAGTTTGTATTTTCACAAATTAGCAATATTCAGTGTCTAATTTATTAATTTTAATGGGGTGGGTGGACCTGGTGATGAGGGAATGCATCAGGTAGGCATGTAAACAACAACAACCCCTGGCATCTCCCCTCAAGTCGCCTTCTGGCTAAATTCAAGTTAAGAAATGGGACTGTTGGTTGTCATACTGCCCAGAAGGTTTCAAAACAAAAGGCCATTTGATAAACTAGATGCTTTTACAGTGTAAAGCTCCAAATCCATTAAATCCTCTAGGGCTTAAAAAAAAAATATTGTTTATAGTTCTGTCATGTTGAGAAAAATAACATTTTTAAATTTCTTTAAAGTCAGTGCATAACAGCAACTTGTCAATGTACAGTCTAATAACATTAATGCTCAGAGGAGCATCGAATCCCAGTTATCCACAAACTGAACAACGTCCATTTCATTCTAATGCCCAACTTTCAGTGAGTGAGCTGTAGTCCAGTGACAAGTACCGTAATCCACACTGGGAACAGTCCAGCGGAGAGAGAAGGCTGCAGCGTTTCTCTTCAGGTCACAGCACTTCGTTGTCATGTGCATGGCTCTGTGCGTCGTCATCTGCCTCCTTCTGAAGCTGCTGGTACTTTCTTTTGAAAAATCCAAACTAGGAAGTAAACACATTCAGTTTAGATGGAGTTCAACAATTAGTTTTATACAAAACTAAATAATCAATAGAAATGTATTAAAAGTATTTTAAAAGACATTCCAGTAGTAGAAGTATATATTTATATATGTAAACAATTTGGAATCACCTGCTGTGTTGTAATCAACATTCAAATAAACCTTTATTCAAATTTTTCCTGCTTACAGTGAGTACACTGTACAGTGTACTGTGGAAAAAATATCCTTATAATTAAAAATATAAGGAATTGTGTAAGTCATTACAATAAGAAACTTTAAAAAAATAAGGACTTACTTATCTCAATATAAGTTAGAATGTTGAAATCATATCTAAGTTTGCAAAATGACATTCAAATATTATTGAAATAATGACTTTTAGTAATTATTTCTGAGGAAAGAAATCATTATTCTGAGATATTAAATAATTATTTTGAGAATTTTTCTCATTATCATGACTTACCGGATCTATTTAATTATATTGGCAGAAATGGGCTTCCATACACAGAGTCTTTACAACAAGGCTGAACTTATTGACATGAGTCAGAACTCTGCTAATTAACACACTGCATTTTGTCTGTTGCTTGTAGATTGGGGATAAGCAAATTAAAATCTTCTTTCTTATCTATACACAAAAAGCTTTATACATCTATGCAAACACAGATCATTTCATTTCTCATGAAATGTCCATATCTTGGTTTTATAAAATAACTTACTGATGTTTCTCTTTATGTTGAAAATATTTTCCCCTAATGGTAGACTGGCACTTACCTTCCACAGCAGTCCAACAGCCAGAGCCAACAGCAGCAGGCCGGCAATGACGCTACCCACGATCACTCCCACTGGAACATCAGCTTTCTCTCCAGGTTTACTGACCGTCAGCACCAGCTGGACAGCAGCAAGACAGAGGACGTTACACGGGCATCACAAACAGGTATTAAACAGGCTCTTCACATATAATATTATGCCCACTGTAAAAAACAAACAAAATCTTACTGGCAGCTGTTTGAGGCCGATAATGATCAGGTCGGGGTTAGAGGACTCGACATCAACACTGGAAGTCAGCTCGATGGTCTGATAGGTGGCCTGTCAGGACAAATATATACTGATAAGAGTACTGTGTGAGAAAAGCTTAAAAAAAAACTCAATAGTAATAAAAGCAGAAAAAACTCATTATTGAACTTGTTTACCGAAAGAAATGTGCCGCTCCAGATCCTTGTTTTAACTTTCACAAAGTATTCACTTTTAATTTCCGTATCCTTGAGAATGCATTTTATATACTCGCATTTTGCACTATTGCAGTCCTGTAAAATAAAAAAACATTAAAAAAGGGAATTAGTGCTTCACACAGCCACCATTTCATAATGCTTACAATGTCAGCATCTAGGTTAGACAAAAACAATGATTCTGCTAGAGATATTAGCGGAAATGATGTGAGTTGAGCCGAGTAAAATAAAATAAAATAAAATAAAATAAAATAAAATAAAATAAAATAAAATAAAATAAAATAAAATAAAATAAAATAAAATAAAATATTGTAGAGGTTAAGAAAATTAGACAGAAAAAATAACAATACTCTCATAGATTGTTCTAAGAAAAATATGCTGCACTAAGTGACTGACCAGTGTCTCCATGCCTCTGAGACTCTCCTCAGAAAAAGACGCTTTGTGGCTCTTCACTCCGATCTTCAGAGGATCGACCAGGCTGCTGGAGTCACAGCTCACAGCTCCTCCCTACAGGGGACACGTCCAGGTCATTCATTACAACCAGAGGTGGAAGAAGTATTCAGATCCCTTACTGAAGTAAAAGTACTAATACCACACTGTGAAATTACTCCACTACAAGTATCAAAACTGAAAGTACTCAGATTGTTATATATATTCCAAATATATTATTGGATTATTATTATTGATGCATTTATGTAACAAGCTATTTCAGTTTCTCAAGGTAGGACTCATTGTAACTACTTAATAGACTTTTATGTGGTTTTTAAAAAAGTCACTTTAAATTGATCATGATATTTATGATACAGCTACAGAAGCCCTGAAAGGCAACGTAAAAACAAATAAAAAATGTTGGCATTGTTGGCCAAAACAAAAAAAGTTTATCTCATACGTATGAGTTACAAAGAAAGCCCTGAAAGGCAAGGGGGAAAATGTCTGTTGCCTTTCAGGACTTCCGTATAGAATATAAATAAATATATAAATCGATCTGAAAAGTAACAAAAAATTGACAGCTGAATGTAGTGGAGTATAAAGTACAATGTTTAAGGATAAAGTTGTATAAATGTAAATACTTAAGGAAAGTTCGAGAACTGTAAAATGTACTTAAGTACAGTACTTGAATAAATGTACTTAGTTACATTCCACCACTGGTTATAATGATAAATTACACACAAATCATACAGTAAAAGTCAAGGACATTTTTGCTAAATCTGACTGGTAAATACTACTTTGGCAACCAACCAAACTGAGGATTTGGTTCACTTTTGCCATCAGATTACTTACAACTCCTGTCAACACGTTGTACACATATTTAAATTAGAGACTTTGCATTCCAGATCGAAGTGAAACAGCTTTTGAACAAAACGCTGCTGTTGTTTAGAAACTAATGACTCACAGTTTGTGTGTCCACACTGGTGACATAGAGGAGAGGATTTCCACCTTTAGTGCTCACTGGCACAGCAACGGTCAGATACAGCAGGCTGACAGGGAACTGACTCGTTGAAACCTTTAAACAGAATTTAGAAAAATAAATAAAATGACTACAATAAGAAATGACATAATGATGGTTTATAGAGAGGGAGTCTTTTATTTCACCTTCACTGTAAAGTTGAACTCTGGGCCGATGTCAGCGAGACTTTTCACTGTTGTTACCACGGGAACAGCAGCGTCCGCCACATAGAAATTGATATTTGACTGCCTGAGACAGAGACAGCATTAAAATTAAAAGTTAAGATTTACAGCGTGATTAAAATTGGAAGAAATAATGTTAAGGTAATAAAAAGTGCAATCACCTGGATAAAACAACGCCTGCATCATAGCGAACAGGGAGAGATATCTGCACTTTGTTGTCTGCAGGTCTTTCTTCTTTACCGTCACTGTGAAGAAAAAGTGGTGCAGAACTTTATTACCGATTGATCCTGTTTATTAAGAGTCACATTTTTAATTGAATTGATCATTTATTTGGTTTACCTCTTGGCCTCGAACTTCACCTCGGCTCGTTTTTGCAAATGGTCAAGATTGTAATCAAAGTTCATCTGAAATTTCATCTGGAAAGAAATGACAAGTCAATAAAAGTTCAAAATAGCTCACCAGAGTAAAGAAATACTTTTTCTCCTTTGTTTGGCACATACCTCTTGGTCTTTCTTTAATGCCGGGTATCCCACGTGGCAGGTGACAGTTTGTGTTTGTGTTGAGGTGCATTTGACTCCATCCGTCTGTGCATTTATAGATCAGAACAGCACATCACCGAGTCATGGCTTTATTAACACACTAACGCTGTATTACCATGAGGCTGAACATGTTTTATGTTATTCAAATAACTTCACTTCACTTTTTTATAATGAACAGTTTCTGTAAATACTGAAAAATTGGTTAAATTAATAGATTTTTTTAATGATACATTTATTTGGTGTAAATGTAACATAAAAAGTCTATTCAAACAAGTGCATGTGACTTTTTTTGTCTTCATTACTCACAGGAGGGAAGACGGAGGAGTAGTAGAGGTTGCCAGAGAAAGTGGCCAAAACCTGAGTGTTGTATGCGTTCTCCTTGTTGTTCTTCACCACGACTTGAAATGACAGTTCTCGGTTATTGGCACTGACCAGAACGGGAGCTGAGCTGCAACACAAGAGCCTGAGTTACTGCACTCTGCAGTCATGTGATTTCATTAGTGTACGTCACACATTAAAGGAGCAACATCACTGTAACATTATTGTCTAATTAACCAGAAGGAATTTATTCACTGTGTAAAAGTTTGCTGGTATTTCTCTTATTTTCTTTTCATCTTTAATAGATACATACAATACAGTATTGTACTTAGTGTAGTATGTATACAGGAGTGAATCACAGTAAATATCCTAGTCTACAAACATGAAAATCAACAGCAGCCGTACATGTGATCAAATATGTGTGAATGTGGGAAAGTTCCTTACAGAGTTTTGTATGGTGTCTGTAGTTTAAATCCTTTCATCTGAGTAAACTCACTGGGCACATTTCACAGAAACTTTGCATGTTTCTTCCAATCTCACAACTCTGACCCGAACATTTTATTGGCTATGAAGTCGCTGTGTAAACTGGAAAACTCTAATTTGTGCAGCTATTGCCTATTAACACACACTCGTAAAACAGAGAAATTATAAAATGGCGTGATGGTTGTTGGGAGTTACCAGAGCACAACAATAGATACATTTGCCAATTCACACCCAATCCTTTCTTCTCTGTGGTATAAAATCATACATGCTGCCTTTATGTGACAGAACAGAACTATTTCACACTTGCCGTCATCAATAGTCTTGCTTGAAAAATACACTGTAATATCAGCAGTTCAGCTGAGTTCGGCCTCCAGCTGCTGCTGAAGGGGCGTTTACATTAACCTGTTTTAAAAATATGTGATGTAAGCAGTGAAACCAAGAATTTACCATCAGAATCACCGACTTTGGCTTAAAAAGTCAGTTTCACAACTTGACATCAAATGATTTAAAGGGATAGTTCAGTTCAGATAGTTTATTGAAGAGGGTTTGTATGAGGTATTCTTATAATGGTTAGTGTAGGTATTACCTACAGTGGATTGTAGTCGATGCAGCAGAATCTTATTAACCATGTTTATGCAGGAGGAAGTCATTATTTTTGCTCTTTTCAAAGCCACCAGACTCCAAAAACCCTCATTTTAACTCGCTGGACACAGGAGTGTCTGGTCTACCGCTATGTTAATCAGTGAGTTTAATCAAACGTAAAAAATGACAAAGGCAGCGGTTAACTAGCAGCTCCCGTGTTATGCAATATAAAAACATCATTTTACGGCTGGTGGCTTTGACAAGAAAATAGAACGGTTTCACTTCCCTACGCTTAAGCTTAAAACAGGCTGTCTGATGCCAAGGTAAAGTGGTAAAATTATTCCAAGCTATTTTTTTTATGTTGCTAAAAACTGTTTTGCTGCTGCCCCCATTCACAGCAGCACATCTCTTAGCTTTCACGTTGGTCCTCCTGCCTGTTTCACCAAACTGGGGCGTGCCGACCACCTACTGTACGTACTACACTGACTAAGTACCTCACACATCCCCACACCCAACAATCTGAACCTATCTGAGTTATTTAATTAAATATTCATGACTAAACACTCAAACTTTAATGTTAAGGAAAAACATTCTTTGTTATTATCTATGAACTGAACTGCACTGTGAGGCCCCATCGCTCAGAGTAAGGCAGCTTGATTCACAAATGACTCATAGTAAAGAAAAACACAGCTTTGCCCAAGCTTGTTCTGTCACAAACTGCATCATTACTACTCTCAACTTTGACTCCACATGAGCAGCAACAGTCTTTATGCAGAGAATACTCCATGAAACATCAACAGGAATCTTGTCTTTACCCCTAAACAGTATTTTGTCCATGTAACATATAGTAAGAATGACATGTTACATCAACACTGCATACAAACAGATCAGTTCGTCTCACCTGGTTGCCTTTGTGTCCGTCTTCACACTCAGCACCAGATCACTGACACACACTTCATCAGAGCCGCAGTCTTTTGTGAAGGGAACCTGAAATGATAACAAAGCAGCAAATTCACCTCAGGATGCTGTTTCATTCTATAAAGGCTGTCTGGTTAACCGAAGCCCGATCCCTTAGAATCTCTATACATCTTTAAAAAAGACAACATAAAGTAAATTCATTATGTTTTTACTGCCTCTGATGGACTTTAATGTGGCTGCTGGGAAACATGCAGTGAGTAAATCTGAGAGCTTGCGTGACCCAGTGAATGACTTGAGCTTAAAAAGCCAGTAATCATCACGCACCATGTCATTTTAAATGACTGTACAGACGCCTCTGCAAAACAGCAACTACATTTAAAGTCTTCATCACCTGATCCGTTTCCTGGAAACGTTGGAAGACCAAAGGCTAAAAAAAACAACAAGAACAGAGATTCAGATTTAATGTCACTTACAAAGAACTCCCAGGCACTGGGAGCGGACAGATCGAGGACAGGGTTCACCTCTTCATTCTGCTGCTTGATTTCTACTTTCAGACTGAGGGAGTTCACAAAGTCTGGGGCCTCCTGTTGAACAAACCATTGAATGAGTCTTTTTAAAAGAAATTTTTCTTTTTTTTCTTTTTAAAAAAACAAACAAATATGAAGTCACCAACACACTCACCAGTGTTTGGGCTGTTACTCAGAAAATGTAATCTATTACACATTTGTGATTACAGTAATGAGTTACTTTGTGATGTGTTACCCCCGACACTGGTGCTCACAACAGTAAATGATGCTCTCTGATGACTGTAAAACAGGGCAGATTTATCTGTTACCTGAACGTAAACTTGATAATCTCGACACAGGGGTGTGGACGATATTTTGGCATTTTCTGTGAGAAGGCGTTCGTTGTTTTTAGTGAACAGTCCTCTTGATGTCACACGTGACGCCTGCAAGTCAGCGTCCAGAGTCAAAGTGTAGGATATATCTGAAAGAAATGAAAATCATACAGTGTAAGAAAATATCTGTCACATGTAAATACAGTATTTTTTCTTGGAAATGATTAGGGTAGGATCTGAATATTTTTAAGCAGAAGTTGGACATTCTGCTCTGACGTACAGTGGTATCAATCTCACTCTAACTCACTTTTTACTTTTCACTTTTAATATTACAGGAATCTACATATTGTCAAAGTTGGGTGAGGTGATCATATTTACCTATGGGCCCAACTGGGTTTTTAGGCCTGAAGGCAGCAGTGAAACAGAGGTTGGTCATGAAACACGAAAGCTTGCGTCCGTTGATGTCACAGGGTTTGTTGAAGATGTTGATTTTATCTGGGTTGAAAGAAGCTTTAGCTGAGACAGACGCCACACCTCTGGACCTGAAAACAAAGTGCAGTTTATATTGTTGACTCTCTAAATAATGGGCTCATTCATGGAGCTCGGTAAAAGTCATATAATGTTGTAATGTTGCAATCACTCTCAGTTTATTACCAGAGCTGCACCACTTTGCCATAAGCACCAATGGAGATGTCAGGGAGTGTATCATCATTCAGGTCTTTGTAGCTATCGAGGGACCTGCCAAAATACTTCAACTGAGGGTCCAGTTTGGAGCCAAAGATTCTCTGAAACAGATTATGAACAAAGTTCATCACTCCAATTATCACAGAGGCTAATTAACTAACTGATAATGATCATAAGAGGTGGTTTATAATGTATTTAGCTCCAGCTAATACAGCTTTCTCTGTACCTGTGAGAACTGTTTGTTTAACATCTTCTTCTCCCCGTTGTAGATGTAGATGACACCTTTTCCTGTGTCTTCCAGTGGAGCTCCAACTACAACATCATTATAACCGTCCAGGTCCAGGTCAGGAACGGCAGAGATGGCCATCCCAAAACGTGCATTTTCAGTTGGCGGGGGTCCACTGAGGAATCCCTGCTCGTTCAGTATCCCCTTCAGATCACAGGACGGAGAACATGTTTAACCGGAGGACATAAACGTCAGCTTTGAGAATATCTCTCTGACTTTTATTACAGTGAGGGACTCGTTGCTTATTTGTACCTTGGTGACAGAGAAGATGTAGACCCTGCCTTCCTCTCTCTTCAGATCACTCATGAACATGGGAGCACCAACCAGCAGGAGGTCCGTCACCCCGTCTTTGTCCACGTCCAGGGGACACAGGACACTTCCAAAGTATGACCCAATCTAGGACAACATAACCAGCTGTTGAGTTAAATTTGTGGTGAAAGTGTGAAAGCCACATCCTCTAAAGTCAGTACCTGCTTCCCTCTTTCTGAGTCTATGATGGCAGATTGTTTCTGGGCGTTGAAGGTGTAGACGATAACTTGTCCTGAGTGGTTGGAGCGAGGTGCGCCCGCCACAAAGTATTCTGTCGAGCCCTCACTCAGTGTGGTGACAGAGTAACCTGGACATGATCACAAATAAACATCCATCATAGACAGCGGTGGAATCTAACTAAATACTCAAATACTGTACTCTATATGATTTACATTTCAGAATTAAATATTGTACTTCTTACTCCAGCTTTAATGACTTTGCAGATTAAATGCTCTGCACACCCACACAGGTGTTGAAATGTTATTTCAGCACCACACAAAGATAAACTCACTCATGCACACATCATTCTGGCTGATTAGAGCTCCAGCCAGCCATAACCTGGGTGGAGTGATGCTGGGAATTAGTAATTTCACTAAACTCTATGTGCTAAATAGAATAATTACAGAGTCAGTTGTCCTGCCTCAACAGGTACGATACAACCAACAGAAGCATGAGCGACATGTTGAGAAAAGGCAGATTGTACACACCCACAATGGTGATAATGGTTGTGGACTATGGGTTAAGATATATTATGAAACATTCAGTATATAATCACTTTATAAAATGTGATACAGGATACAAATGCTGCTTATTTAAAAGAATATAAAGCTCAAATATTATATAAAAGTAGAAGTTATATATTTTGTTGAGTTGTGTACTTGTGTGTACATTATCCCAAATGTTTCCAACCTTTTTTTTTTAGTATGTTTCCTACATATTCCTATATTTCAACATATTATAGATAAGGCAGACATGTGTAGTTTATACACTGCAACCATATACATGCAAAAAATTACAAATCATTGCATAATCACTGCACATCTGTCATGTACATATTAATAGTAATTTCTCTTGGCAAATGATTTGTAATAGATAGATAATAATAGAATTATCCCAGGTTCATGGATTTTATATTATATACTAGATTGTTCTGTAATATAAACGTTCATTAAAACTGAATAAACTAAAAATACAAACTGCTACATATTTTAGGTTAATATATCAGGGCAGAAAAGTGAATATTGTTTTAGCAATGTTAAAAAACCTGTAAATGATGAGTTACCAGGGCACAGGAAACATACTGTACAGTGGTTTTTACCTTGTAGCATCCGCATCATAGTAAATACTGCTTCTCAGAATTGTTACCGCTATGGAACTGAAACACGCAGTGGTGAACTGTCTGAGAAGCTGCTGATTTCACAAAACACCACAGAAATTTACACATATAAAGCTGCTTTTACCCAAGAGCTGTGGTCCTGCACTGTGGCTGCCACAGCTGGGCAGCTGCAGCGATTCACAGCCGTCGTCTGTTCTTTTACTGTTTCATGTAAAGATTTAAAGTAATCAAAAGTACCTACCCAGTAAGGAGCTGTGGTTTCTGTCTTGAAGTATTCCCTCAAAGGCGGAGACAGGGAGAATGTCTACTTTTGACCCTGTTTGATGGACAACAGTCCCGCTCCAAGCGTAGGCTCCCACTGCTCCCAGCATCATGGCATCCTGAAGCAGCACAGGTCAAAGAGCAGTCAGCAGACAGACACAAACACCAACACCAGACACAGCATTTATACGTTTGGTTGGAGTTATAGATTAAGCAGCTTGAAACCACTGATTGTTTCAGTATCAAAGGTTTTCAAATGTATCAAACGGAGTTACAGCTGATTTTCCCCTTAAAACCACAAATGGCACATCGTTTGAGAGCAGAAGGCTACTGCTCTAGTCTGTGGTCAGACTGGTGTAAAAAAATAAAAAATAAAAAAAAAAGCTGCTTCCTTTTTTCTATGCTGGTGCAGCAGGAGGGCTCTTGTGAAGGTTGTGGTTCATATTGCATTATGTGACCTTCAGACTGTGTTGCAGCTTTATTTTCACTTCAAACCGTAGACATATATTATATTTTGATCGATGTTTTCAAAAATGGTTACTCAACTGTGTTTAATTATTACCACATATTTTCATAGCTTTGATAGCAGAAAACTGGTGGCCAGTGGTGTTTACAGCTGTCTGTGTTTTTTCCATATCTGACCCTGTAGCATCACAATCACTCTTATAACGTAACAACAGACAAACAATGAAGCTTACTATGTGTTGGATTACAAGACAATGAGAATTCTGTACTGTTATTCTTATTTTTGGTCAATTTTGATGTAATGTTTTTGTTCTCCCTGCTCATTTTAGGTCATGGAATGTGAAAACAGAGTTGAACAAGTGAATAGTCTGGAAAAAATGTACGTGCTGGTGCCGTTTTTTACATTACATGTGAGCACACATAGCATGTATTGGAGAATGCACCCTGTGGAATTATGTTTTTATTCTTTTCTTTGCAAGCATTGACACTCAGGAGATAATTACTGCTGCTCTGATACCTTTTCACCGCCCTGTTCTCTGCCTTAACATCTGATGAGCCTCCAAACTAAACTTTATCATATTTCACACATCCACAAGAAACGCACAACCATACATGTTCTGCTGCAGTTTATTTTAAAAGTATGAGTGTAAAAAAGTTGCATGGAGAATGGTTTTACATGTGAACAAGTCAGGGCTCTGTACCTGTTTGCTGGAGTAGTGAGCGCTGAAGCCGACCTGGGACATTTCCATCTTGAAGTTGTCGCCCCCTTTTCCAGTGCCTTGTGGAAACAGAGCATCGCATTAATACCAGAATCAAGAATCAGACAAAGTGCAAGATGTGTATGAGAAAAACAGTTCTTTAAATCCTCTCTGTTCCTCGTCAATGTATGAGTTTCTTTGGAAAGACTGTTTGAATAAACATGCAGTGTCCAGAATAATATGCACCTTCTATGTTAAAGATGCGGTTTCCTAAAGTTCCAGCGATGGTGGAGAGTGCCGCCTCTTCCGACACATTGAAGAAGTACTTCTCTGTGGGTGAACTGGCAATGGACTTGATTTCTTTTATCAGGTTGTCTGTGTTGATGTTGTTCCTCGAGTAATAACCCAGGACCTAGGGGGGGGAAAAGCAGCAAAAAAGAAAAGGAGGTTTAGGTATTAATGTAAGCATTTGGCACAGGGATTTATGTATGTACTGTTATGATTATTATCAGTATGCATCACTCAGAGCTACAATAACTATGAACTAAACTATACCGACAAACTGTGGAATTGTAAATAGTTGGAAGTAACTGTAAGTAAATGGCTCATCATCACTTACAGCGATACCGAAGCGGGTGATGCCTTTTTTCTCACATTCGGCAATGACGTCTTCTCTGAAAGCTTTGTCATGAGACTCCCCGTCTGTGACGACCACCATCACCTTGGCAGCGTTTGGTCGGCCACCATTTCTTGCATCAAAACCCCACTGACTGAAGACAGCAGACACAGCAAACACTTTGAAGTTACATTGTTTTCACGAGTGACTCTGTGAGAACACTTACTGTAGAGGGAACGCCAACAAAAGTGGTTTGAGTGCTTTGTCTGTATGTGGATATATTTTGTCACCACAATATCATAACAATTATGACAGATGTCAAGAAACTTTGTAGGTGTAAAGCTCAGATGAAAAAGTAGGCAGTGTTCGAAGATGAGTGTGGTCTGAGCAAGGTTATCATGTTATCATGTTGGCAAAATATGTAAACACCTGACAAAGTACTCAAAACAGCTCCTGTGGCACTTCCTGCTGCAGTAGGTGTCTTCACACAAGGTGGAAAAAACAGTAGCTGCACACTGGTAATAAATAAAGGCAGTTTAACTGCAACACCAACCTGGCATATTGGATGGCATGGAAGGTGTTGGTAGAATGACCGTACATCTGTGTGATTTCGGAAGCTGCAGCCACCAACTCATCTTTGGTTCTGTACTGGTTTAGTCTGAGTTCAAACTGGGGATTTACGCCATACTGAATGACGCTGACCTAATAACAAAATGTGTGATAAAGCACAGGAAGCTGACAGTTACAACCACAAGAACATGTCTTGCTTCTCTTCTCCTCTGTAAATGTCCTGTTATGGAACGTGATGTTACCTGTGTGTTTTGGGGCCCGATGTCGAGCGCCGGTATTAACTTCTGCAGGAAATAGGTCATCGGAGCCCAGGGATAAATACTGTTAGAGCCGTCCAACACAATCACGATGTCCATCGGTCCCCCACATGCTAAACACGTCACGAGAGAGGACATATGATGACACATTTAAGCAGCAGTGATGAATGAATTTCAGGTCATAAAATTCACATTACTGCAGACCATTTTCTGAAGAATAGTGTGTTCAGCTCTTGCCAATACAATGTAGAAATAAACTTTATCACAATATATGTTATTTACAGTGAAAATCCATCCAATGTTTTATATATATACAAAACACAAAAGGAAAAAGGAAAATCTAAGATATAAAATAGTGCAGAGAATAAAATATCATGTATAGAAATATATTAAATTAAAGAAATATATATATACTAGTGGTACGTTAATTAAAATATATAGGTTGTATATTGTGTTAATTGTTCTTAAAATTACATTATTATTAAGGGGTTGTGTTTTAGAAAAGCTGACATTAACAAATTAAGAGTAGCTGATAAAACGCTGACCATCGATGACCTATGCTGTCAAAAGAAAAAAATCCCAGCAGATGAACAATAACTACAATTCAAACTTGACCATGTCTTATGTTTAAAAAAATGGCAGGAAACTTAGTATGTAGCCTGTATGTCACTGTGATGGATTTATTCTATTCTGATATGAACTGAAACCTGTTTTAAAAGATATCTCATTCTATGCAGCTTAACATATCTGTGGACGTATTTGAATAGAGACAGATCTTACACTGGACGGCAGGAGAGAAGGCCGGTTGAGGTTGGAAGAGGGGGCTCAGTTTGGCACATATTCCTGGGTAGAAGTCCTGGTCCCCACAGTGCTGTCCCCAAAGAGGGCCGCACATCTGCACCAGAGGAGAGGAGACTTACGTCTAAGTTTAATCGTGAATTACAGTAAATGATAAAACCAGTTTAACTCATGATAAATTGTTTTGGTGTTGTGAAACTTGCAACATAGGTAATCATGCATTGGCTGCTTTACTTAGTAACACTACTTCCTGCTGCAGCAGTGATGTATATAAAGCTACCAACACACTTCCTTCCAGCTAGAAATAACGTTTTAATGCAAATTTCATGACTTCAAAAAAAAAATGTTTCAACATTATGAATATTCCATAAGAGCAGGTATCAAGAAATAGACTTATGAGAAGTAAAAACTATTTTTGTTTAAAAAGGAGAAGGAAACAATCTGCCAGTCTCTGAAATAGCATGATTTCCTTTTTATCCTTTTTGTAAGGACACACGTGCAAACACACGCACCATCAAACCATTGACTGCAGGCATCCGGGTGAGAGTCAAACCCAGACACATGTTGTCGATGACGTTTTTAACATCTGGAATACTGACAGAATCTGTGGATAAAGTGGCAAACACACAGTTTTGATTAAAGTGAAATGTGGAATATACTGTATAAGGTTATTATCATCTCATAGTTAAGTAAAACACATGATTTGCTGTAATACACTGCTATTATTTTTTTATTTTCAGAACAGAAAAAAAGCGGAAGAGTCTCTGGAGACCATCTAGATGTTTAAAGATGATGCATCTTTTCAGTTCTGTTTAGGCATTTTAAGTACATGACGCATGTTTGGTAGAGAGGTCGAAGGTTAAACAGTAAAACACCAAACCTTACCTTGAAGATTGAGCTTGTCACAGCTGTTTCTGGACCCTGAGACTGGACACTTGTAAACATCCCCCTTCCTGTTTCGATTGAATCCACTCCATGGGGCACTAACCAGGAGCCTGCAGAAACAACAATATTCATCTTTCCCCACTCTCATAAACATGCAATGAGAGTCATCTGTGAATGTTTTTGAGTTCAATGAATAACATGCTGCACATACAGTAGTTGGATGGGATTCATCCAAGTTATTCTATGCTGGAAATGATCACAGAATTTCTATCTATAGATGTTAAATTAATGTAATAACCAGAACAAGTAATTTAACCAGCTAAAGTACGAGCCACCAGGAATCAAAATCCACTACTGTAACCTCGGGGACAATCATGATAAAACGCACAAAAGCAATACAAAATATACACAAACATCAGTCTGTAACATTGGGACACTAAGGTTGTGTGAGGTCTTGTTCTAGACAAGCAGCAACAAGGCAGTCATGTCATTCTTCTATCGTTTTAAAACCAGCAAACAAGAGTCTACAGGTTCACACAGAAAATATCCACTTCAAACACATTTTTACTACATCACAACATTCAGATGCTGCTTCCTGCAACTAAAGACATTTCTCAAACTCCAGAGCCACCAGTCATAGAAATATGTAAGTAAATACTGCTGATAAGACTGATACAAACTTCTACACAACTTCAAGACAGTGATGTTTTCCCACAGTGTCAAACAAGCACGACAAGTGGGACACATCATTCTTCTTCATGAGTTGGAGTAAAGGACACAGGATGTGACATTGTTGCTTTCTCATGGATACTTGTGTGGAGTACACAGTCAACGATTACTATCAGATACTGTACACTTCCCCCAGTTACGCAAACAGGACACTCCTCCAGACGCTGAGTTACTTTATGGGACTGTGACTCAGAGTGTGCCACATCCAAACATCACTGAGGTTATCACAGTTACTGTTTAACTTAATGTTACAAATGGGCAGGAGGCTGTAAACAGGGCAGGAGTGTTTGGGTGACACATGCAGATTGTAGCTGTTCAGAAAAAAAAAGAGCACCTAGGGATT
>CAFUXE010000234.1:422602-441575 GCA_903364295.1 Serranus cabrilla | reverse complement strand
TTACAGATTGCACAATTTTGCAGGAATTGAGCCAGGACTGTGTTAGGATATTCAAAATCACATTACAACATCACCTTATCAGTATGCTTATCATTTGGGAGTTAAACTCCCAAATAGTGGTATCTCCCTCAAAAATGCAGCATTGGGCGTTCAGGTGGTTCACTGGTAGAGTGCATCCCACTAAGGCTGCAGTCCTTTCCACAGCGGAAATGGGTTTTAATCTGTCCCGAGGTCCCTTTGCTGCATGTCTTCCCTTCTGTCCCAAAAATAATATTTTTGAGCTATAAGTGACCTATAACGCAGTGTTGGAAATGAGAGGCATTGGAGGACTTTGGGGGGAAGAAAAACCTGCCTGGGGGTGCAGGGGGGTGACTTCATTGGTTGCACAAAAGAAGTTAGATCATTGAAGTCTATGGAAAACTTACCCTGCATCTCACTTGATTTAACGACATTTTCCATAGACATAAACAAAATGTTCAACTCAGTAAACATTCTCACTTTGACCCTGGGAAGTTAAGTTGAACATTTTGTTTGCCTAAAATGTCGACTTCAGCATCTGGATGGACCAGACACGCTAAGGACTCCATTGGTCTTTTTTATTTTTATTTTTATTTTTGATAAGTAGATTATGGTCTAAGCCTTTTAATTGCTAGCCAAAATCTGCATCTCAATACAATTATTGTGAATTACACAATTAGTTAGTGACTGTGTCTGCTATGCTTACACTACCTGACCATCCAAACTCACAAACCTGTGTACCCTCCAAATATGGTCACTTTTGGCTCCAACAAGCGAAGATAAGAATGTCAACAAACCAGTGTGGGACGTCTGTTATATGGAGGCACACTGGTGCTTTGACATGCAGTAAATTCCAAAATTGATGTACTGATATAAAAGTCTGGAGAGGAATAGCTGTACAGAATTTCATGACAATCAATCCAGTGGTTGCTCTTGACCAACATGGTGGACTGAGCCAGACCAAGCCATCACTAGAGCCAAAAATAGCTAAAACAGGTGGAGGTACAACAGTGTTGAGCAGAGAAGCATTTGAAAACACAAAACCACTTTAACCTTCCAGTGCATTGGAAAAAACACAAGTTTTCATTCTCTTCGGTTAAAAACAAAATGATACAGCTCAGCTTGCCTTAAATGAACTATGATGTTTTATTTAATCATGGGTCACTGGCTCACAATTTGACATAGAGAATGAATACTTAGCGCCAAGTTGTCAACAGCAGTGAACTGTGTGGACAGATGTTTACATGCCACAGAATACCCAGACATGACTGATAACCGGGCCTTCATTTGCCAAATGGATACTTCTACCAGCATTCTCCCTGACATGACATAAAACGCACCAAACACTTCAAAGATTGCTCAGCATTCAGAACTCATCCCTGTTGAGCATCTTTGGGTTTATGTACAAATCGGGTCACTGTGAAATATGTTCGGCAACAGTCGCACACTGAATGTGGGTCTGCACTTTGTTTTCAACACACCCTTGGAAAGTCATTATCTTTCCCCCTTTATTGCTGCTTCAAAGACGTTGCAAAGACATATCGGCTAATAATTAACAGGACACCACTTGGAGCTACAGCGCCTTGATTGAAACATGGTTTGTGATGGAAACATGGAACAAAGCAATGCAGTCTCGGACTTAGACAACAAGACACTTAAATCAATACCATTTGCCTTCATGGTTAGTCGCTTGTTGGACAGTGTAGCCAAACTCTTCCGCAGCTGGTCCGCTGAAAATTTTGGCACCTGCAGTGCCGACGTTGAAGGATTGTGAGTGCCAGATTCTGTCAGCTGGTGGAGGAGAAAGAAGAGGTTGCATGACAGTGACAAGGATCGGCATCATTTAGATCTAGAACTTAGAATAATAACCCTGTCAAAGCAGTTATAGCTGCTATATGCTTCTAACTTGTTTTTATTTGTGTATAAACAATCTTTATTTACAAATATTCTGTCTGTGGGAGAGAGCTTAAATGTCTTTCCCCAGCAAAGACTTCAGTCATCCTGACTTCCCCTTTGAGACAAGTGGGTGGTTTTTGTGGCTGAATCATGTACGTTTTAAAAACCACATCAGCTTGACTCATAATGGCATGGCAATTCACACAAAAAACCCCTTCACAACACACAAAGGTCATACAATTCTAGTGTAAAAGATTGCCTAAATAGACCTTGCACATCCCGGAACACTGTGTTTCTCCACAGAAACAATCAACCTTCAAACACAGCCCTTTAAATCCCCCCAGGACATGGAATTTGCTACGAGTGAGTCTTCCTGCAGAATCAGACCCACAAGCCCGTACAGGCAGAGCTCAGCCATCAGCCTGCCTTCCCCTCAATCAGCAGCCAGAGGAATGTGGATGGGCACTGGACTCAAGAGACGTTCACTTGCCTCCTGCCACGCCTGTTTACCTGCAGCACAAAGTAGCACTTTGCCTCCTTTTGGGGCTCTGCAAACCCCACAGCACATTAACATTTCCTTTCATTTCAGAAAAGAGGGAACAGTGCATGTAAGAGAATAATTAAAAGTCCGTCTGGCTGCTGCTTGAAAGCTTCCACAGGTTGCAGAGCAGACACCGAGCAACATATATTATGTGGCTTCTTTTCTCCACTTTAAACCATGAGGTGCACAGTAGAGCAACAAATCTGGCTGTATTTATCCTTGTGGGTTGAGAACGGATCGTGCATTTGTTTGCAGAAGAAGAAACGCTGCAGGGTGATGTGAAATATATTCCATAACAAAATCACTTCCACGCAGAATCAGTTAGTAAAAGGGGGACGCAGACTGAGACTGAGTGTTTTAGTGTATGAAAACTGTCATGGTACAGTTATAAACTTATAAGGAACGACTAAAATAATAATACCTACTCCAATGTTATGAAAACGATATAAAAGTCGCTACTCGCGGCGAGAATGTTTTCAGCTTTTTACTCTTTTTGTGATAAAGAGGTGAACATAACACGGAACAACAAGTTGAGTACTTACTAATGACTATTATAGTGAAGAAGATATTCCCCCAGATGATCTCCATCGTCGTCTTTATTCCATTTGTATGAGGTGATTAAATGAAGCCGCCGCACTTGTCAAAGTTGTGGCTGCGCAGCGCAGACAGTCAGCGGTGACGCACCGGACACGCTTTCTAAATAAGGACTTGTGCTCTGCCTCTTACCTGCCCGTCCAAACTGTGTCCAAACTGTGACCCGGGCGCTGTCAAAGGGCGTGAAACGAAGCGAAGTCGGTAATAATGTATGAGGCAGTTTGGACACTTCCGGTAGCTAGAAATCCAGTTTGGATCTGGCAGAAGAGGAGAAAAAAAAAACCTCAGACAAGTTAATGTTATCTCAGAGTTCAAAGTCCAAGTCGTTTACTGATGAAAAACGAAGTTAAATGAAGGGAGGAAAATAACTGTTCAAAACAAGCCCACACCCACCAGCCTTAATTTTTTAATCTCCCTTAATCGTCATTGCAGAGCCACATCAGGAGAGGACAAACACTTAAATCAATATGTCAAATAAAAAATCACATCATCAATTTGGGTCTCATCTCTCATCCTCCAATACCCTCTAATTTCTGTATTTACAGCTCATTACAGAGCAGATACTTATGGTTGAAACGAGAATAATATGAAATTAGAAATATGGAGAACCAATAAACTGAAGCCCAAACAATGCAGAGTCCCAGTGGTGGAAAAAATTATTCAGATCCGTTACTTTACTACTAAAACCACACTGTGGAAATACTTTACTGCAATAAAAAGTCCTGCTTTCAAAAGAGTATGCATGTATTATTAGCTAAATGTCCTTTACATACTTTCATGTAGTTTAATCTACAGTGCAATGAATCACATTCTATAAAATGTGTTTGCAGCATGGCTGTCCTGTGAGAAGCACATTTCTCTATATAGTCAGAAAAACAGCCCTGTTTTCAGCTTTGTCATGATGCAGTTTCTTCCTGATTCAAGCTTAACAACTAGGACACATAAATAAACGCTATTAATTCTTCAGTTTATCAGATATATAAAAGTAAATAAATAAAAATCACCTTATTTACAGATACATGGTTTGACAGGAAGTGTACAAAAGATTTAATCTGAAGACAGACAGGCTGTTAGACAAATGTAGCGCAGTAAAAAGTACAATATTTGCCACTGTGGTGTAGTAGATTTAAAATAAAATTTAAATACTCAAGTAAAGTACAAGTACTGTGAATTTGTACAGAGGAACATGAGTGCATTCTTAGTTACATTCTACCACTAGCAAGTCTAGGATGTTTCAGAAGAATGACCAATCCCTTCTCCCTTCACTGGAAAACAATGATGTAAGAGCTTTAATTGGAAAATGAGAGCTGGAGGCTGTGAGGAAAATTAGCAGGATGATGAAAGAGTTGAATTTTCAATCAGTGGTTTCATTCCAAAATGTTACTTTGGAAAGAATGTTAGCTGGTGTTTGTTGCTCAATACCCAGACAGATTATTACACCCTCTGATGTCATATTGTTTAGTGAGCTAAAAACTCATGATGAAGTTACTGTAAGTAACAACTTCAATATTATTATTAAAGGGAAACTCCGCTGATTCAACACAAAATGTAGTCACTGGAGGTACAACTGAGCCTGTGAGAACGGGTGAATTGTCTCCTCTGTGGCTCTGGAGGAAGTCTGAGGAAATAGCCCTGATGTCATCATCTCAGCTACAGATTTTAACAGAGAGCCTGCATTGTGAACTTGGGTTGTGGAATTTGAAAGATGTGGGCATTTACCGGGCAGGGAGGGTCAGATTAAAAGATGTTTTTTGAGATTGGCGTAAAAGGATTTAAATCCAGCTATCTTGGCATCAGCTGCTAAAATTCTAAACAGGTTTTAAGATGTAACCTCCAGCTACTTTATTTCAGAGGTGGTCATATGTCCACCTATTTAAGCAGTGTGCTTAACGCCACACGGAAGGGACGTTTAAAGCATCCCAGTCAGTATAACTGCATAAGCTATAGCAACATATTAGTCTCTATGCTGCTGCTGCTGCTGCTGTATTTCTTTCAGAAACCACTGAAAGTGAATCTTGTGTTTTGGATGTTATCGTGTTCTCGCCACCACTATTGCACCCATCAAGGACCTTCAGTATACAATAACTATCTTAATAGTTAAAAAATATCTCTTTCAGTTCATAAACTGTATACATACTATACTGGACATTATATATTCTCAAATATGAGATATCTTACATCGTAAGGTCTGCTACAATAAGCATGTGTTTACTTTGTGTTTAACTTGCATATGGAGCAGGAAAGTGTTCTAATATTAGGTTATGAGGGAGCTTTCCTGTGATTGGATCCCACAAGACATATGTTAATACAAGTTGTGAACAGGGCCACAGTTACACATTGAAGCTTCCCAGTACAACCCCAGTTTGAGGATTTGTTGGCCCAGCACGACTGGATGAGTGGGGACTAAAAGCACCCCTGTATTCATGCAATCAGCCCTCATTTTACTGGACAATACTGATGGCTACAATTAGGCCATTTAATTATTGAACACAGTGTTGTTCTGCTTTGAAAGGCCCCCATTGTCCTAATATGCTAACACTTTCTAATCACAGCCTTATTACCTCTCCTTTACTTGGAAACAATCTGTCAGAAAAGTGCTGACCGTCAGAGCAAAGCTCATTGGTGGTATAAAGATTTGAACATTTGACTACAAACCTAACATATATGGAGCCCCGGAGTGGACAAATCCTAATCATTTTGTCTAATTAGACTTAACTTACATTAAGGTAACAGTATTGTGCTTTATTTCTGACAGAAATGTTTCACTCTAACACTGTCTTGCTGCTTCTGTGTTGCCTCCTTGCTCAGACTAATGAACTCACTGACTAATAACAAAGATGGGTTGAACATCATCAGCTGCCTCCGCCCTTCCAAGTAGGTCGAATCTTAAATCACAGTTATGACCTTAGGCGTACCCTATAAGTTGCCAAACTTTATGCTTTCATATCATAACCACAGAAATTCATTAAAGGCTCTGACTCTGGTCTGCAAACTTTTCCATTTCACACAGGCCGGTGTGGGAGCAGGGAGGAAAATGGTATTGAATGTTAAAAATGTACCAGAAAATAAAAGTACCAGACTTCAGTGTCCAGATACTCTGTAGTGTTTGGTGAGGCAGGTTGGCCACAGACTTACAACCCTCAGCTATGTGGTTCAGTTCAGCTGATTCAATAAGTTCGGGTGGTGTGAAGAAACAATATAGGACCTTATTCGGCAGCTGAACCCCTTCGCCCACTCCTCTGTTTGTGCAGTCATGACTCGTGTGTAAGTCATCCGGCGAGCCGGAGCACCTTGAGGATTCTAAATGAGCCAGTTGAAGCATTTGTGTGGTAGTGACGCGGTGCAGTTCCTGGAAAAGCTAATCCTCTTTTCTGATTTTTTATGTTGACAAGACTTGTTTTGAGAAACATTCACTTTCCACAGCAGTGAAAAAGGTTAAAAAGCTGTGACATTAGAGGCAAAGCACGCTCCATCTGTTAAACCCCTCTCCTTTTAACAGGATACTGCATTCTTCTGTTTGTATACTTTATTTCACTGAACAGTGCAAAGAGTTTAAGATGGCTCACTCTGTTAAATAATGCTGAACAATCTAAGGAAAGGTCTTGAAATAGCAAAGCCTGTGGTCTATTTTCCTGTCAGGCCCGACATAATGGAGCAGTGTGGGCACGTCATTAAAAATCCCCACCGAGGAGGACCATGAATCATTTGAAGTTGGCCTGGATGTCTGGAGACCTTTTATAATCACAAGACGAGCCTTTGTCTTTTTTACTATACAACATTATAAAAAAGTATTCCCACTTGCTTCTGTTGGCATCGTGCCACACAAGTACTTTTGGTTTAATGTATTTCTCTATGTTTTGACTTGATGTCTTTGAAAAATTAAAAATTTAAAACATTAAACCCAACACCTTTTTACTGTCAGATTACTCTGGATGAAAACGCTGTATACAATTTTCATTCTAACTACTTTTTAACATTATGTAATTTTTCTGCTCTCAATTAAAACAATGGACAATGGCAGTTTTGCGTGATGAAGCGTGGGACTATGGAAGTTGTCGTCTTCACCGACATTGTCGCCAACTGGTAGAAACCCTGAATAAAATCTGTTTCTCTGACACTGTGTCCTGGAGGTGCTGCGAGGCGATGCTAATGATTGCTCAGCTTGTTAATCTAATAATTTAAGATCTAGACATCTGATCGCTAAATTCTTTATCTGGTTAAAATAGTTAAAAACAACCAAGATCTAAAAAAAATTGCATCATATAAATGTGGCTTTAAACCAGACAGACAACCACAACGCTATAAAAACTATAAAATATTAATGCAGAGTCACAGATTTTATCCGTAGAGCTTTCAGACAAGTATGCTCCATCACTGTTTTACTACTTTTGTCATGAATTCCTATGTTTTAAAACCACACTATGCAATATATGCAGAGGCATGAATATAAATACAGAAGCACACAGAGAAGTGGTGAGAGGACTGGAGCACGGAGCTAATCCCTCTTTCACACCCAACTGCTGACCAATGGGAATGTAAGGCCCGGCTGCATTGTGAGCCAGACAGTCACATCCAGCCGGCTCAGAGGGGCTCACGAGTCAATGACTGCACACAGACACAGTGGTAATGTGACTGCCATGCTGTCACATGACCAAAAAAATTTTTTTTTTTGCTACATTTGTACAGGTGCTTTTCCAACAGTCCTCAAGAGAAGCCCAAAAAGTGATGAGGATTGTAAGTGCTTTGACATTTTAGGCAAGTCAGGAGCTGGCAACCAGTGGTTTACAGATAAAGATATCAGCCTGCTGCAATGTGCTTCCTCAACAGCCTTAACGATGACACACACTCAAAATGCACTCACATACACATTAACATTATTTGTGTGTTTTACCAGATAATGAAGACCAGAGTATAAATGTTTACGGTAAAACAGCACGCAATAATCAGTCCTCGGTCTAAAGAAGTGCCACAGCAGCTTGCTGGCAGTAAACTGGAGACAGACTCATGGGAGAGCGTTTCCATTTTTTTTTAACAAAAACATTTTCCACAGTAGTAACAAATGGCAGATGCTAACAATTTACCTAAACCCACTGTGAGGCATTGTATAGCCTATACAGTGGGAAAAGGCACAGTGACACAGTATGCTATAAACTTGATATCTTACATTTAAAGAATGATTGGACAACCACATTTAATCATGGTACCTCGCTTTAAGTGGTGTCCCATGATTGATTTCTGGTTTTGACACCCGGTTCGAGAGGGGGTGACATGCAACAAATGTCCCAAATGAGGTTGGGAACAGGATTGTTGTGGTTATGTGGCAGGCATCTTACATCGCTGGGTCACAGGGTGCCTCAGTATGCAGACACATGAAAGAAATATAGACTATCACAGAGAAGAATGTAATAATCCTAGATGTAATCTAAGCTCTGAGGCTTTCGGTTTCAACATACATGTGCGCTTGATGCTGGGAGCTACAAAGCACAAAGGAGCTATTTCACTGTAGCAAGGAAAATATCTGTGGTGTGTCAATGAGGGCACGGAGATGTCATGGCATGTCTGTTTGTCATTTTCCTCAGAGCTCAGGCAACCACTAAGAATTTTTCAAGGCCATTCTGAACACACAGGACAAATTTCTGACATAGCAGCGAAGATGCTCCTCATCTCTTCTTTATATGGAAAATGTGCCTGTGTGAAGGACGAGGTTGTCCTCTTATATGTTTGTTCAATGTTCATTTCTTTGCTGCAGCTGACCTACATGATGTGAGTCTTTGTTGTATTAGAGTTTGTAATGTATGGGGTTTCTTTGTGTACACGAACATAACACTGGAATTGTGTAAAAAAAATATTGTGAAAAAAGTAAATCCTTCACTCAATCAGTTATATTACAATGGAAAAATGCTTTAACATTGTCTTTTTTTGTTGAATTTTTTTAGTACTACAAGCCCTCAGTTTAATCATTGGTACAGTTTCTAGACAATCAATGGTTGCTGATTTGTTTAACATTACTTAACTTGACCACCAGGTGGTGGCAGAGGCTTAAATATGAAGTGTTCACAGACAGATTTTAACAGGACCTTCCTCAGTAACTGCTGTTCTTTATGGGGATTTTTATATGCATTTTTTAAGTCTTTGGTAAAAATTAGTGTTTGATAACTTAAAGCACTTAAGGCGACACACTACAGTCAGAGACATAATTTTGTTTAATTGTTAAACTGTTTTTAGCATCGTTTAATTTTAAGACTTTGGGCTAAAACTAGAAAGAAAACATCCAAAATACACCTTCAGGTGTTCATTTTGCTACACTTTGTCTATTTGTATCCATAGATTTCTCTTAGATAATGTCTCATTTGCATATTTAAACATAACATTTCAGAAAAAATGTATTACATAAAGCAATTGTCTTAGAGGACCAGCTGGGGAAGCTTCGTGGCTACATATATTAAATAAATAGATTTACACTATAGACCTTTGCTGTCAAAATGTATGGATCTTACTATATATACATCTTCTAAAGGCTGTTTTCTAAAAAGAAAAAAATGTTTCTCACTCTGAGACAGAAATCTCCACTTAAGTAGAACTTGCACCAAACTTTCCAGTTCCATTCCTATATAGGTATTGGTATTTGAACATATATTTGTACATATTATTCGTAGCCTCATTTATTGAGCATTTTATTACCAAAACATGGGGAAAAAATATTTGGCTGTGCACAGTATTTTCTGATTTATGGCTTGATACATTGAGGTTTGCATAATGAACAAAACAATGGCTGCCAGAGCGACTGGAAACACTGAAAACTGTCAATTAAACAGCTTTCTCTTTCCACGTGCTAGTTAATTGTCTTGTCCCGACAGAAATAACTTAAACAATAAAATGCAATTTGATCACAAATGAGGTGAAGTGATGTTTGTATGTGTCTAATCTGGAAAATTGCACAGACAAAAAGTCACCAGCTGATGGCAGAGTTTCTTCAGACTGACTTTGTTCCATTTGGGAAATATTTCTCTATTTACAACACAGTGTAGACGGGTTCCTTTCAAAATAAAATCTAACGCAAGTGAGTGTAAAAAAAATAAAACAGGGACTTATCACTCACCTTGGTGGGATGGAGTCTTTACACTCGACGGACAATTTATAGGAAACATCTATACAGAGGGAAATGGCACACACAGGTAAATTAGATTGAACAGAGCAAACAGTAACTTTGTTTTGATAAAACGGATCATTTTTATTGACACACGACTGACAGTGTCAAAGACTATTATTCCTCTAACAAAAGAATTGAAGTAAAATGTGTTACGTTTTCATCCATTTAGTCGCTTGAGGATTAAAAGTCTGCAGCCAAACATTCATGTGGCCGTAGCAAATACACAATGTACCTCCAAGTTTATCTCCTTCTACCAGAAAAATGCTCAAAGAAAAATCAAGCAAAAAAAATCTCACATTATAAAGAATTTATTGCAGGCAAACAATACCATAAATAATATTTACAAACTATAAAACAACATTCCTTTTTATGGGCTCCATGAATTGCTGGTAAACAGTCTTTCAGTCTTGGGAGAGCTACGAATCGTTTTCTTTTTTGCAGTTGTGTTATGTCACATTGACCGCAGAGTTTCAGAAATGTGACTACTTTACTTCTTAAAATGTTGAATTAAGCCCCAGAAAAATATCTTTAAAAAAGAGCTTAGTTTATATTCCCTTGCAGGTTTCTGACTAAATGTAAGTATTTGTTTTTATTTGAGCGAAAACACCTTTTCTGAACTGCACAGCCTTTCAAAGTTCCTGACCACCTAAATGAGCTGCAGCCACATTAACAGAATATAGTGTTTAATATTGGCAACAGTCTAGAAAAATGTGGTATATGCATTGTTTATGTAGTAAAGCAACCGTCTGAATCCATCATTACTGCGTTTAACAGAAAAGTGATGCAGAGTTTTTTGGCCTATATCTTATGCATGGGGCATTGATCAGTATTAAATTATGCACACATCTGATGGAACTCAAAAAACCCACAGCACACTATTTTCCTCTTGGCATTTAGTTTAGGCATAAAGGAAATAAGTTTCTGAATTTTTTCAATACAACGAGAGAACTTTCACATCTAAAAAAATCTGAATACCTCAATATTTCGAACAAATCACCTTGTTGATTGTCCCCATTTTTTAATCAACACTGACTGAAAAAGAGTCAGAAATATAACTATGAACAGCTCTTTTTGTTAAAATGCTTGTTTGCAGTAAAATAAACGTTTGAACCTATCTGATGCTAGTTTCCTTTGCTTTACAACATTCCAGCGAGTGGGAAAAGTACAATATGTGCCTGTTGGGTGTCACAGATTCTCACGCTCACGTCATTGTTGCCGTTTCCTCTCTGATTCTAAACAAAAATTCTCAAAAGCTTCTTCTATCTCCGGCTCCATCTCGTCTTCAGAGTCGTATCTGTGAACACAACAAAACGAGTCGTTTACTTTTTAACATCTTTAAGACAAATTTCTTCCTGAATGTGTATGATGTGTGTGTGTCTAATATTAACCTAACAAACAATAATGTGAGTCACTGCCATTTACAAGACACACAAAACACAAGCTCACTGACACACAAACACATACAGTTCTGAGAGAGGACAGGAGCGAGCTAAGCCCTCTTTTACTCCCAACTGCTGACTAAGCTGAATCGGAGGCAGTGGTTGACCCTGATGCATTGTGGGCCAGTCAAACACATTCACTAAGCTCAGGGGCCCACAGGTCAGGCCTGGTCATGTGACCCGTGTGAAGCTGCTATGCAGTCACATGACTGGCGATGAACCACCATGGTGGTACCCTTTTAAGTTTGATGGATGATCATGTAACCTGCATAATGGCTGCAGCCTCCACTGTCAGAAAATCTCATTTAAAAAATGCAACATGAGTATTGCAACTGTGCATGAATGTACTAAAAATAATGCAATTGTTTAACATGCTCATGTTTTTGATTAATGGTGAAGTGAAAGTATCAGTTTGCAACTAATGAAAATCGGTGGGAGGGCTGTTTATTCTAAGCTAATGATGCTTTTAAGGATTTACTGAAGTATGAACTTCACACACTGAACTCTGACTAGTACTGAAATTAATTTCTTTGAAAACATCCACATTGTTTGTAGTTTAGATGCTCTTTTTTGCCAACAAAACCAATAGAAGAGTTTGATGAAAACAGGAAAGAAGTAGTCATAAACCAGGTAACCAGTAACTTCTTTGTTCAATGTCAAATGATACTTAGGGTTGCGCAGGTTGATTTGTCACCTGAGGCACCGGATGGATGTAAGCTTAATGAATGTATGCAGCACACAAGCATCAGTGCAGCTACCTGTTTCCATCATACAACCAACGTATAGAAACATCGCAGCGATGTGACTGGAAATTAATTAATTTTAAAACTTGGGGTCATCAACAGGCCCATATCAAACTAGGTGGCCAGTCTGCATAGCCCATCTATATCATTATTATTTTGTCTGTGATATGTTCTTACAATTCGTTTCCATTTTCTCCATCAAGATCATGGAAATAGTCCTGCCTGTCCAGGATCTCTTGGTATTTCTCGGCATATTCTGTAAAAACAGAGACACTGACATTAAAAACAGAAGATTTCCTTGCCAGCATATTTTGCATTAATAGGTGTGTAATTGGGGAAATCTAAACATATTTGAAGTACAAATAAGAAACAATTGTTTAAAACTATACTGATCATATAATTGAAGAAATAAAGAAATAATCTTTACAATCAGCAACATAATACATCACAAACCAATGAGAAGTGCATTCAGGAAGACTTCATTCCCAGTCAACAGAGTTTACAGTACAATTTATAGACCTGATTCATTCTTTCACCTACAAAAGTGCTGTTTATAAGTAAGTTGTAATAACACAATTACATATTCAGGGTGACAGAGAAAAACAAATTATGAAGAAATGTGAAGCCTTCTGACTTTCCTTCAGCTTCTCGTCTGTATACACAAGCTACACAGAAACCACATTATATTATTGTTATTTATTACCAAAACCAGAGAATGACCTTGCATGTCCATTGTTCCTGTGATAGGCTGAACCCAGCTGAACCTGGCAGACAGCAAACCCTGTGTTGTGTTGTGTTCTCCTTTTCTGTAATGAGCATGTGTACAGTGCCTCACCTGGGTCTGCCGCTGTGAAAGGTGTGCCATCTTCTGTGTAAAATGTCGGTTCATTCTGAAAAGGAGAAAACCAAATCAATGAAAAACAGAAATAGAGAAAAAATGTAGAATTTAAAAAAAAAAAAAATAGAAAAAAACTGAAGTACAGCACAGTTAACACTCACCATGAAGTAGTTAGGGTCGTTGTCTGGTGTGGCATTGCTGGCTGCTGCAGCAGCACGGACTCTGCCCCAGTCACTAGATCTCAACTCCACTAACTTCAGAAGCATCTGTCTGACATCCCTGAGGGCAAAAACGCTCTAATCAGAAAGTTTAACCAGTGTTCTAGCCTCTGAGGCTCTAAACTGTTCAACCTTTTGCCATTTTGTGACTAACTTTTCAATGACGTTTTCCCAGTACCATGTGTATGTAAAAAAGATAAAAGAGTTGTTCATAAATCTTGGAAAGTTAAAAACATTATATACTCAATTATTTTCATTTTTTGAGAAAGAATATCTATTTTTAAGTGTTATAATTATAAGTTTTTTAAAGGTGGATGATGGTCTTCCACACTGCCTCCTCTGCACACATCTCTGCACTTTGCAGCATCTCAGACGTCGGAGCATATTTCACCCTTTACAAATCTAAAGTTACCTTGAACATAAGTCTTGAGTAGCAGCGTCACACAAAAGACCACATTGATATACCGACCTGCTGCAGGTGGCATCCAGTAAAATATTTTCTATCCTTCGGATCAGGTCTTCCATGTGTGACTTTCCACTTTCTTTCCATGCATCGTCCAGGACCGAGCCTGTCAGCTGTTAATTAAAAAAAAATTGTCATTATTTCCCTAAACAGCAAAACTGCCTGGAAATTGTTAAGAAAAATCTGTGAACATATGTGATTGAGACTGCAAACCTTCAGCAGTTTGACAGCGCAGATGAGATTTGAATCCACAGGTTTAGAGAACAGACTGTCCATCAGGTCTTTCAGAGCATTGAGGAGGATATCTGCTCGACTCGGAGGTCCTTTTCCACGTTTTATCTAAACAAACAAACAGAAGAATTAAAGGAATGTCGAGTAGCAGATTATAAACCCAATTTGCAAAGTTGTCTGAGATCTACAACATGTTTAAAAGGTGACCACAATAAAACAGAATGCACCAACAGCAGCAGATATCCTCAACATCTGGCAACCAGAGTGTTCCCAAAACAGAGTGACTCTGACCAATCAGCCACCGATCTTTATTGGCTGATATTAGTGTGAAAAAGTTTGATCTGTGGTCTCTATCAAAGCTGATCAAAAGAGCTGATAGATTAAATATACTACCACAAACTATGATCCAATGGCATCATTTGGCATAATAATTAGCCGCGTGCTTCTGTTTGTTTGAAAAATGATGGAAGATTTGGGAGTGTGAACAATGGACAAAAACTGGACAATTAAAATGTTTCTTTACATCATAGTTAAGCTAATTTCTTAACATATAATAATGATCTGATGACACAATGTGATTTCTTTAATTTGATTTGTTTAGAATATTTTGTTATTCTTCTTTCTTTTTTTTTAAATAAATGAATGGACAGCTTTCTGATTAGCATACAAACTTGGCACATCCAGCGTGTTTCCAACTGTGCCACTGCTGGGGCAGCATGTTGGTTCCCCAATACGACAAACTGCAAACACTGCCTGCAACGCTAAATGCAGGGCAAGGCATGGTCCACATGAGTAAATCATTTATGAATCATACATTAAGTCAATATTGTGTGGTTTAAATTTGAACAAATTGATTTTTTTTGTAAATGCAATAATACAACTTCAGAACTGATCATATCACGCTGCCTGAAAGAGAAGCTCTTACCTCCAGGTTAAGATAAAGCTCTCCCAGGAAGAGCACATAGGAGTGGAATTTCTTCTGAGTCTCCGGCTCTCCACGAACAGCTGCATCCCTCTGTTCATACTCTATTCGACATCTATGACAGACAATATTCTTCCTTTTTAATGTTAAATTGATATATTGGCGTAATTAATTAGTCATTGCCCAATAGCTAATCAGCAACTCTACTTCTACTGTTTATGGGATTACATCATTTTCTACGTCCTCTACACCATCTGACAAAAAGATAAATGTCCCTTTTAATCTGACCTATTATCAGGAAATTGTATTTAATAGAGCAGGGATTTTGGTCCTAAGTGCTTGTCCGCCCCTGATAGGAGCCCATATTAAAGCCAAAAACAAATCACCTTTGCAGGAGCAGCTGACGAAAGTTGCCACTTGGTGGGCTGATGATGAGATGATGGGACAGGTAGTTACAGAGCCGGGCACCCGTGTAGGAGAAGTTTGGAATGGCAGTAGACTGAAATGAAAAGAAAAGTTAATATCCAGCAAGGTTCCTTATACAATTGTGTGTTTTTTCCGAAACATATATTTATATATTTTAGATTTTTATGGATATGCCGTGTTTATACAGCTATGAAAACACATAATTTAATATGTATATTAACAAAAACAAACCTGTGTGTAGATCAGTTCCACCAGCTCGTTCAACAACTCTTCAGTAGTAACCCAGGAATTGAGCATGCCAGTTATTTCTTCAACATCCGACTCAAAGGACCCTGGCGAGGAGCTCAGGTGGCCAAGGAAGTCAGTGACCGTTTCAGCCAAGGTTGGCTCACTGTAATAGTCTTCGCTGTTTTCATAAAAAGACGGGTCCTATACAAGAATCACAAACATGGAAAAACTAAATAGAAAATCTAGTGTCACCTGTTTTTCTAATGCAAAATAACATGAGTAACTTATAGAAAATGATATAGAAAATTCTAAATGTAATCTTTAAAAATGTAATGATGGAACTGACAGTTATTAGAAGCAAACATCAGAAGCGAAGAGAACAGATTACAATGTTATGTTGCTTAAAGACACATAAAAGCTCATCGTACTTCATATGGCATAAATCCAGAGGGGACGAACTCTGCGGCACTGGCTGAAAGCTTTGATGACTTGACCAAGGAATCCACTTCATTAAAACCTCTGGAGGCAGACGTACTGTTGGCATTTGCACTTTGTTGGGGTTTGCTCTGTCTTTTAAAATCTGAAAGAGGAAGAAGAAAGATGCTCTCAGTCTTTGTTATATGTGACAGTCCTCGTCCCATGGAAAAAGTATTTGGCTTCTTTAAAGATAAGGCAGACAGTGAACCATACTGTTGCTCTTGTAATTTTTTCATTCATAAATACACACATTTGTACACAACAGAAGGATGCACAGTAGAAAAAACAATCAATGGGAAATTAAAAACAGTCAACAGAACACACTACTACACAGTTCTACAGTGCTTGTAAAGTACAAAAGTTTCATGTGAGAACCTTGAGAGCAAAAGCACAGAATAATGCAGGTTTTCTACTGTTTAACACAAACTATCATGTTTCTCTCAGTACTCAGGACATATGTGCCTGAGCCCCCAGGTCCCAGACTTGTACTGCACTGGGCAGCTACTGTAGAGCACAGTGCAAATCAATCTAGTGGAACAAAACCTGTGGGTGGCTGGCTGTCATGCCCGAAATTAGTACTGGATTATGCTGGCTATGAACTTTAGCGATGGAGTTGCTTTTCAGAAGTAAATACACCCATGGCAGTTAATACTAATGTACTTTGAGGAGACTAAAACTCAACATGCTGTTTAACACAGGTTATGTTGTTTGGACCTGCTTTTGTAAACACGTGGATGTAAACAGATCACTTCCAAACATGCAAAGATTAGATTCATTCTGGAGAGTTTTATAACTAATATGTGAAGAACACGGTTTTATTGACACCGTGAAGTATCCTATTAGTTATCCACGCCCCTGCTCCTTAGCGCCAGTTACTTGATCAGATCAAGTCAGATTTTAAAGAGGAACTAATTCTTCCCCTTTGCTCTGCGTTGCTAATTCAACATAGCGTCTGGTTAGCAACAGAGAGTATTAGCTATTCGGAGTTTTAGCTGGGCACGACAGCTTTAACCACAGCACGTAAATAATCAACGATGTGTCATCTGAGTGTGAGCTTTATTTAGACGCTGCGATATCTCACATGAAATAACAATCCAACAGGTGCATGTCGCAACGCCAAAATGCTAAGGCCAACTTAATATTTAGCATCTAGCTAGCTAATTACACCACCAGACTTAGACCAGGTTAAATCAGTAACTTAGCTCTAACTACCTCTCTACAGAGGAACTTTCACCAAGAGGACATTTTGTGAATACTATTATATTCAATAAAGCATAGTTCTGGCTCCAGTAAACATGTCTGCGAGTTGCACTTTCATGAAATCGAATCTGAAAGTAGCTAGCTAAATTAGCTCAGTTATTGTTGTGGTAAGCTAGTCGACGGCTCCTTACCTCCAGCAGCCATGGCGTTGGCCGCGTTCATGTTGTTCTCGGCAAAAGGCGGGGATGTTCGTGGCTGTCTCAACGGTTCCCTTTGGTTGAAAAGCACGGTTTTGGTGTCACCGTCCCCGGCCGCACCTGCCATCCCGGGGTCCGCTGGAAGATTTCGGGTTCTCTCCGCTCCGGGAGCTCGGTCGAAACTCTCGTTCATGACTGCTAGCTGCAGTCTCAAAGCAGCATCAGAGAAAGATGAAATATGCTGTTCACTGCTTTTGCTTTGCGTAGCAGCAATTACTTGTGTTTTATCACAACAAAAGACGCCCTATCTCTCTTTCATGATGCTGTTTTCTCTATGGGCTAGTATCACAGTATACACACAACTTTTTTTTGTCTACTTCCTTTAACAACAAACTCGCTGGCAATGATTATCCACGACAGTGTGGCAGTTCAGAATAAAACTGTCTCCCCCTTGTGGTCTGGAGTGGAAGCTCTGATGGCACTGCCTCAAAACCAACACAGCAGCGCTGTGTCATCAGTGGTTGTTAAATATTCAGGTTATTTAAGTAAATGTAGAAATACCACAATTAAACATGAATACTTATTACTTTGTAGATACAAATCTAAATTGTTTTTTTTACTTAAGTTGTGAAGACAAAGTATGAGGGGGAACAGGTGACAGGAGATGGGTTATGTATATGTTATGTGTTTCCCCCAAGATTAATTCTATCCTTTTAAAATGAACTGAAAAATTAATGCATTAAATTAAATAAAAGCCCCCTCTCCACATTAATAATTTCTATAAAGAAAAATAGTGGTACTACAAGTAAAATTAACGTAAAAAGTCTGTGAGTGTTGATTGCTGTTGTTGAGTGAGTGTTGTGAGTGTGATTTTATATTTATTTATTGCATTATTGTATCAATATTACCGATGCTTTCATGTCTAATCATTTTCTAATTAAAGTCCAGTAGAGGTTGTGCTAATATTATCTTTTTTGGGGTAGTTTATAATAGGTATTTTATATTATGTAAAGTGAAATGCAGTATGGATTAAAAAAAAAAGAAAAAAAAGAATAGTTGTATAAAGTACCATCAAATATAGCAAGTATTTTTAAATATATCTATTTTTAAAGATCTGGATCCTGACTCGTTCAAAAAGCTGCAGTGAGTATGATTTTAGAAATACAGAGATCACAAGTCCAAATTCCCCTTGCAAAAACCCAGCCCCCAAAAAGGTTCTCTTTATATTTATTATTCATATTTTTCAAAAATAATTCTGCACTGCCTGGAATTCCGGTGGTGAAATATTGTTATTTTAGTTTAACTTGCTTTGCTTTCATGCACAGCCACATTTAGATAAAAATGTGTCATTTTTGCCTTACAAACCATGTATGGATTAAAAAAAAAAAAAAA